>JAEAOA010001107.1:1405000-1850000 GCA_016746295.1 Potamilus streckersoni | reverse complement strand
ATATTTTCCTATTTCATGAAACGTAACAGAGAGAGAGAGAGAGAGAGAGAGAGAGAGAGAGAGAGAGAGAGAGAGAGAGAGAGAGAGAGAGAGAGAGAGAGAGAGAGAGAGAGAGAGAGAGAGAGAGAGAGAGAGAGAGAGAGAGAGAGATCGGGGGCTAAAAATAATCCAATAGAACGAGACTGATTTTTTAATAATTGATGTCTCGTAGATTTATTTTTATTATATTCATTATATACGATCATATCAGTTTTTATCCTAATAAATTTAAAAACATTTCTAAACTTTATTCTATCATTTCAAGCAACTAAAATTTCAACTAGCATTACTTCGATACTATTTTAACCCAAATCGAAGACATTTGATAAAATAATTATCACACATTTTTTGGTTGATACAACGTGTATACACCACATGTAAAGTTATTTACATCGCGTTAAATATATATCTTCGTGCTTAACAAAGCATTGCACTGTATCGACCGAAAATAAAAGTCAATCATTGCACAATAGTGTAATACTCTAGAGACAGCAGCGAAAATGAAAGAGTATTTAATACACTTACATTTTTGCACAATATAGACAAAAAATAATAAGAATTATATGAACTGAATAAAGTCCACATAGGGATAGGAAAAGGTGGAAACAAGTTCTCAACAAAATGTAAATAATTTAAGACAATAAGATCTTTTGTCGATTTGTTTTGTTCATTGCTAATCACCATATGTTTAGCATTCCAGTGCACGTACTCCAAGACGAAAGTAGAAATTCATACGGTATACCCATCTTAGCATATACTTATATGTTCGGTAGTGTGGACAACACAACAGATACAACAAGAAGAGAGGAAATTACTCGAAACTTACCTATAATACAGAAAATACCAGATTCGTTTGAGTTTCTTGCATGAGGTTTTCTGTAAGTAAACTATTATTCTTACGCATATCATCGAACTGTACATAATAATATTTTCACCTATATAACAATATTGTACACTATTACCTATATAATACTATTGTACACTCTTACCTATACAACAATATTGTACACTATTACCTATACAACAATATTGCACACTATTACCTATACAACAATATTGTACATTATTACCTATACAACAATATTGCACACTATTACCTATACAACATTATTGTACATTATTATTCTGCAGCAATATTATGCATAATTCTAATAATCCAGAGAATATGCTTAATTACTTTTAGTTCGCTTTCTTTTATTTTTTTTTCTACTGGGCAAACGTCGTAGTTTTGACCGAACAACACCTTCATAAGATCAAAGATATGTATCATTAGATGGTGTCTTCCATCTCTCAGCTGAATAAGTTTCCACGGCAACCATACATCACATTTTTGTCCTACCAGTTCTTTATTATTTCCTTCTGAAAATCAGTTTTGTGTGTGTGTGTGTGTGTGTGTGTGTTATGTATGTATGTATGTATGTATGTATGTATGTATGTATGTATGTATGTATGTATGTATGTATGTATGTATGTATGTATGTATGTATGTATGTATGTATGTATGTATGTATGTATGTATGTATGTATGTATGTATGTATGTATGTATAGTATGTATAGTATATATATATATATATATGTGTGTGTGTGTGTCTCTGTGCGTGTGTGTGTGTGTATGTGTGTGTGTGTGTGTTCTAGTCCAAACACGAATTCTGTCCCTGGTATTGTGACGCACTGGAAAGACTAGAAATGTTTACACCGATCAAACAACATAGACATAAACCCACTTCTAGATGACCTCTATCTCACTTCGACGCAATATGTATTTGATTAATAAATAGTGATTTTACGTCAGCTGATTCTAGAAATTATCGCTCATTCGGCCAGTAGCGTATTAACGGGTCGGGCGACGGAGCGGTTACCCTGAGCGCCAGAGGTCTTGAGGCATACGCTCATGTAAATTTGACAATCAAAATGATGGTGTCTTGAATCATTCACTACATCGTATTACAGTTTTTGACACAGATGTTCTGTAAAATTTTTAATTATCTGTTTTACATTAAACTTTTTTTTACGTAAAGTTTTTTCTGGCCTGAGATACGATTTCTATACAAAAGTGTGTTCCGACGATAATGTTTAATATTACTTCGAATCAAAATCCTGTTTCAGTACTCTTTCTGAGCGAAGAAAACCTCAAATAAAAATCAGACACGGGTTCGTCATTTCAAACATATAGACATGATTATCAAGATTTTATTTAATAGGCGTAGTTGATGATTGGATGTTTAGAGTTTACTAATTTTCTTCGGAGTTTGACAAAGTCACATTTGTTTTCTAATGGATTCTGTTTTCACGACAACATTTTCCGCTTGCTTCGAGCCATAAACTGCATCTGTATTCTCAAGTTTCAGTGATAACTATGTATTTGGACATACATACATACATACATACATACATACATACATACATACATACATACATACATACATACATACATACATACATACATACATACATACATACATACATACATACATACATACATACATACATACATACATACATACATACATACATACATACATACATACATACATACATACATACATACATACATACATATACGTTTTCGGGTTATATTTAAACAGAGTAGTTATTAATTTAGTGTAAACTTCAAATTACGTTTAAACATTAATCAGAGTTCAAAGTACGCTGGCCGAGACTGGTAATTTGATAACAAGAAACTGCGTCCAGCTTGTGTACCGAAGATAGATTGTGCATGGATACAAATGTGTACAGGTAAAGAAATCATCTTTTATTTCAAAGACTAAACTAGGGCAGCAAAAGTTATGACACAGTTCTCGGTTGAACTTTAATCTAGAAATGATTTTGTTTTACTAAAGAATAATGTTGAAAAATTTTTTAAAAAGTAACAATTACATCCACTGCTTTATCCGCTTGAAACCGGGTCAGTTCTGTTTGAGGGGCACTAACATCAACCGCTGAAGTTCTAAAATGTAAAAATTTTGCATGTAAAATTGATTGAGAAAGAAATCCCAAATGACAACGGAATTTGCACAGCATGAATAAGAATGTGTGTTATGAATTTGACAACCATCATCATTTCGTTGCTCTACTGATTTTGCTGTCATTTTCCATGGAAATCCCTACCTCAATATGTACGATTAAACGTATATTTTTCTTACATCTCAAATTGGACCAAGGCATACTTTTCACTATGTAGGCCATGATATTTGAGGAATTAATATGAAATTCAAAGTAAAGTATACAACTTCTACGAAACGCCAGGAAATACACTTTACTACTATTTCCTCCTCATAATAAAACGACATAAAATGTTGACTGTGTTGTTGAAACCTACAAGCAGCATTAATACTTGTAAACATCACACATTATCTACGTGTGGTGAATGGTTTTCACGTACTCCAAATAAACAGTTATCAGAAAGCGTGTTATCCTAGTGGATATGGTGTCTTCCGAATGGATATGGTTTCAGCTGACCTTTACAATATGAAAAACCCAGACGTGCCTTTGGAAGTGAGTCGTATGATTCCATTTAATCTTAAAAGGCATCTACGTATTCTTAACTGAATATATTTAGAACTAAATTACAATGGATTATGCTGCATTCGTAAGTATTCTTGTTTTTTTTTACAATATTATATTATAACTTGTCAAAACTGGCATACACGTGAAAATATTTGCTCTATATGAATAAAATAGCACAGATTCAACTTGTGAAGTACATACAAGTGTTACCTACAACCTTTATGTTTTGTTTTATTTGACATTAATGTCTCTAAGTATACACAATTTTTATGTCTGAGAAGGCAGTACTCTTTTAGCTGACAAGGAATAAAATAAATAAAATGCGGATAAAGATGAAACTCTATTTTAGTCTCGGCTGATGGTGAACCAAGTTCTATGATACAACTCAGCTTCATAAAACTAATGATTGAACCAATAAAATGAATGTAGGGTAGGCTACTCAGTATCAACCGGTAGGTTGATCTATTGTAGGTCATTTTGTACCAGGCATGGAGAGCTTACTTAACACTCATGAGATTCAGTTTGAACCTCTGATTTGTGATCAACCAATAGAAAACGACCTAATTGTGATCAATCAATAGAAAACAACCTCATTGTGATCAACCAATAGAAAACGACCTCATTGTTTTTAACACTCATTTAGTTGCCTGATTAAAGTAGAACTGAATAATCATCCACGGAAATGAGGATATTAAGGAATCATGGCGGCTCGGTAGCTAGCGTCCCTGACACATAATTGAAAGGTTGAGGGTTCGATTCTTTAGATCTGCTTGGGTCGTCTACTTTGCTGTATTATTGGGCAGTGCATATTATTTTTAACTGCATTGGCACAAAATAACCTACATGTGTTGCTGTGCCATAAAACATCAAACAACAAGCATCTGGATTATGTTAATTTATCGACATTATTGAGACAAGTATTCTAACTCCTACCTTTACAGGGACGCAGCAAGTCCAACAAGGAAATGCGCTATTTTATGAATATTAGTATAGTAGAATATAAAAGCATGTGAAAGTGTCATAGTCTTCAATAATGCACAAATGTCAATTTTTAACGGCAAACCACGATAGAAGATTTTTAGGGAGAAAAAATATGAACAGACATGTAACAATATTAGAGCTAGAAAAAGAAAATCTGATTTTATGAAACATTGTTTTGGATTTATGTTAAATATTTGTAAAAGTTTGATATTTAGAAAATTAAAACCTTTCATTTCAGTGTATCAAAAAAAACAAACCGCGTAAACAACAAGTACAACCAGATATTAAAGATCGACGTACAAAATATGTTATAAAAGAATACATGTTTTTTGTTTTACTCGTCTGAAACAAAATGTTTAGCTATAGCGATTCAACCGTGCCTAGCAAAACCTCGTCAGGAATTTTCTGTTTTATATAGATTTAGTTGCAAAAAAAAAATATCGCTGCATTAGATTCAGAAAGATTAAAAATTTCATTTTTACGAGCATTGTGTAATATGTGGTAATTTTTTTGCATGCAATATCAAGCATATAAATTAGGTAAATTTTCAGAAAATAAAGCCTTTTATAAAACTACGTTATCAGAAATGTAGTCCATGTTGGCTCGATTAATCTAAAGTTTATATTTTGTTTTAAAACATTCAGGTTGGTTTAAAAGTAAGGTACATGTTTTATTTGACAACATTGTGATTCAGATAAACGTAAATACATAAGTAATTGAAAACATTCAGACATTCAGACGCGAGTATGCATTTCCGTACATCGTATTCATATATAATGAGGATAAAGAGGGACCGACCGTCAAAATAATGAATATTCATTACTGTACATACATATAAGGCGTGGTCTATGATGAAATGTCACTTGATGAATTGCGCCGTGGAAAACCCAGAAATTGCAAGATTGACCGACTTACAAAAATGCGTTGTTAATTTATAGATGGGGTCAACATTTTCTATATGTTGTGTACTGTAATATTATTGATTATCGGAACCGAATTATTATTATTCAACCGAACAATGACAGTGGAATATGCGTCGTCTGCTTACATAGACGATTGAGATTATTGTAAATTGATGCAGTACGAGATATGTTTTACAGACGGAGAGTGTTGTCACTTTTTGATGTTTATGTTAAAGAGAACTGAAGAATTTATGAATAAAATTACATGTAATTCATGAGTTATTAACTGAAAATATTATGCAGCAATTTACAATGAAAACACGACACTGCGGACACATCCACATACAAGAGGCCTGCTTTCAAAGGCAGTCTGAAAACCTCTTTTTTTCATTCCTATGACCCTGTTATTGGATTTTATACCAATAAACTGAATCGAAATTTATTATTTAACATACCTGTTCAGTTATGATGTGAACATGGTGTGTGTGTGTGTGTGTGTGTGTGTGTGTGTGTGTGTGTGTGTGTGTGTGTGTGTGTGTGTGTGTGTGTGTGTGTGACTAGATGGGACATGACGTTACATGTCTGCGGCATGATGCCACAATGCTAGACATCTCTATCAACTGCCACACTGCTAACGTCGTAGTGACATGACTGGAAAATTGTTAAAACTATTCTGATATACAAATAAACAATATAAAGACACAACTTTAAATCAACAACAATACAACACCAACATTGGTATGAGTATGAGACAGGATATGGGTGTGTTGTTGCGCAACTCACAATCAGTGACTACTGGGTGAAGTTAATTTTATCCGAGAGAGAGGGACATACAGACAGTGAAAGAAAGTGTGTGTACCATATATAATCGTAACTACACTGCGAACGAAGACGAATGCGAAAAAGTATGTGTCGAGAATCAACCATTGTACAATAGGCTTTACGTTCCACTACTCTTTATCTGCTATTGGGCATGCGCATTCGCTATACACATGTGGGAATTTCCAACGTAACTTCCATCAGGTAGTGTGACATTTGTTTTGCTGTACATAACGACTCCGTTTACTGACTTGGAATTTCCGAGTTTCTAACGGTAAGAAAAATTCTTGTTAACCAATAGTGGGTACAAAGGATGAATTTCGTACTGTTTACGCACTGAGAGAGAGAGAGAGAGAGAGAGAGAGAGAGAGAGAGAGAGAGAGAGAGAGAGAGAGAGAGAGAGAACTAGTGGAAACATTTTTTTTTGTTCTTTCTGTAATGTTTTAAGCAGCAGTAAACTATGTGTAATTCAGTATGCTTACAAATTATAATACTTATATCTTTTATTATTATTATTATTATTATTATTATTATTATTATTATTATTATTATTATTATTATTATTATTATTATTATTATTATTAAATTAATTTTATTATTATTATTTGTTTTATTGTGGCAAAGATAAAATGTTCCAAGCTTATGAAACGGAAATCCGGATGACCAATAAATCTTTTAGTTAGAAAATATGTGAGATTTTTTTGATAAAAAATTGTTCGTCCTATTGACCAGAAAGAAATTTAGTGAAAGGGGAATGACTCGAACACTGAGTCATTTTTACTGTTAATGAAGTGATGACAATGGTATTGTCATGTATTTTGTTGCTGTTCTGACAATTTCTGTAGAGAAGTAAGGTTTGATTTTCAGGCAATGCGTAATTCAGTTGGCAATGCAAAATGTGCCTGATTTTTTTTAAATAACCAAATTTTACCACAATTGTATTTTTTTCATTGCTTCGCGCTAATTCCAAAATGTTTCTTACCTTTTAAATAAATCATCCTAATATAGATATCAATGATGAGTAAATCACTTTTTCCGGCACTAAATCATTTTGCCGTTTTTGATATTAATTTCCTTACTAGCAGAAATAAAATAATATAAAAAGCTCACCCAACCCAAAAGTAACAAAAGTGACTGGATGACTGGATCCCCAGGTGCATATTGGTCCAAAATGGGGGCAATATGAAGTGTACTTATAGAGTTCTTTTATGCAAGAGTTGGTCCATCTTGTGATTATTACTTGGGAACCAATGATTCCTATTGTTGTAGATCTAGACAATGACGCACTGCGGTGGGGGAGGGTGGGGTGCGAGGAGGGCAGTCCATCCGGGGTGACAGCCAGATAAAAATGGGGGGAGACATCCGTAAAGATGAAACACAAGTTTTCAAACCAAATGAAAAAATCGTCAATGTAAAACTTTTTTTCTAATTTGTTTATGACTGCACTGTAATATTTAAAAATCTACTTGCAAACAGAAAATATATTTTTCTGTGTGTTTACATTTTAAAATTATTTTGGAGGTGCCAGAGGAAGGATCCGCCCCGGGTACCAAATACTTTAGGATCTGGATTCTCTTGTTGTCAAGGCCTGGAGGAAAAATTACGCCTCTGTATGAATTATAACCCCTGGTTGTCTACACCTTAACCACACACCTCAATGAAACATCGGAAAAGCTTTGCCAACATATTAGCATAAATGTTTATTTAAAATTAGCATGTCTGGAATAATAATAATAATAATAATAATAATAATAATAATAATAATAATAATAATAATAATAATAATAATAATAATAATAATAATAATAATAATAATAATAATAATAATAATCATAATCATCATTAAAACTGAGATAAAAATATTTATGTATTATTTGGCGCAAATTGCAGGAAAATTGCAAATTGGACTTAAGTACACCTTTATCTTGTTCCAAGAGTACAATGAAAATGTTACATTAAAACAACCGCATATGAAAAAGTGACAAAGTATTGACGCCTTTTAAAATTTATATGCCACTCATTCTAACCACTGATAGTATCTTTATCAAATTTAATCCAGCTTCTTTTGACTCCTCACACACCATTTTTGATACTTTGATATTTATGCTGAGTGTTTGTTGGGGTGTGTCGTCCATACACCCCAACATAAATATTCAAATATCAAAAATGGGTGGGAAGGATCAGAGAAATCTGGGTGTACGATCTCCACACTCCAACATTATTAAATATCCATATATCAAAAACCCAGTGGGAAGAGTCAGATGAAACTCGAATTATATCACATTATGGGACAACTAGGACAAATTATTTAATAATTAATAGCTAGAATTAATAACAATGCATACATTCGTCTGTGCTCGTTTGGAGTCATTTGGTCAAAATGTATATGGTAATGATTAAAGGGGTTAATTTTAAGTGTACTCAACAGAAAAAAAAATAAAGTTATATACTCATCATCGGTGTCTATATTTGGAGTGTATATCACGAACCTTAACTCCCACGTGCATTCGTTGACTCAAAGTGGATCATAACAGAGGGGAATTCCCTGTTTACCCCGAGTCAAATAGCTAGGACATTGGCCAAGGCTGCAGAGATCTAGAATATGTACATATAAATTTTGTTTTGAAAATTTTAAGTTGGAATATTGAAGGACTATACAAATATAAGAATAATAAGTTCTTTTAATAAAAATCCAATATTGCAATAACAATGCCCTTGGAATTTTGTGAAACAGGGAAAATAATAACCATATTGCTGCATTTTTTCAGTTTGTGATAAGTTCTTAACGAAACAGGGAACGTTATATAATTTGAGGTGAGAAAGGTTACTGCACTCTTTGATACAGATATAGGGGTGAAATTTTGTTAAGAAGATACAGTTCTCCTGGCGAATCACCTATGCAGAGATCAAATTAGAAAATAATCCATTTTTAAAATGTTATAAAATCTTAAAAAAAAAAAACAACAGAGGTTTGTTTTAGGTAGGGGATTCCAATGCAAGAATCAAATATCTTCATGATTTTATACGAGATTATACTTAACAATTTGTGTTCCGGTTGTGAAGCGGACTGAAAATTAAAATGATATTACGAATATTGTAACTTATAATAACATTGCAATTTATTTGATATTTATTGACTTAAACATTTACATTTTAAATGGAAGATTGTATAATAATGGTGATGGTAATTTTACACGTATTGCAAAAATAGGTAAGAACGGTGTGGATCATATAATGAATGATGTACGTAATTGAGTGTTGTACATGCGTTTGAGTTGGGGAGTGGGGTGAATATACACGCTTCCTATTACATTCTTCTTTTAGTACATATATTGACAATACAGCGAGCCTGTGTGTTGTTTGAAATCAAGTCGAAAAAAGTTCTTCCATTCGAATCTTAATGGTATAGTTTTTATTTTTAGGAAGATGACAAAATTAAGTATGCCTTTTGATGGAAACGTCATGTTGGCTGAAAAAAATTAATTACGGATTCTCATATTTATATTTGGTTTTTTTTTTTTTTTGTTGTTGTTGCTTTTTTGTACATGTGACGATTGTGCCATGTACTTTATGGAACATCCTGATATATCCTATTTATAATTAAATCCATTTGACTCATACTGGAAAATAACCTTTCTGATACCGATCTTTCTCCCCTTTCTTGATTTTTTTTTCCACACGAACGAAAAAGACATGACCATTTATGGATTTATTGTTTTTATCCAAATTAAAAACATCTAAGTAATCGTGAATTCTGAAATCAATTAATTAATTCATTAGATAAGTAACAATAATTTCTTTATTTTCAGAGGGTAAACTATTTGTTTATAAGACTAACCTTGCTTGTGCACTTCTGTTATATATAAAAATTTGAGGTAAATGCTATAAAATGCAGTGCATCAGTTATATATAAATTTTTTATTATTTTTAAATTGAAGGACATGGTTAAAAAAGAGAATAGAAGTAGAGGGATAACGGTATGATATTATGGGAGAATAGAAAAGGAAAACGCTGGATGTATGACAGAAGGTACTTGTTAATCGGACCGTGTCATGCAGCCATTTTCAGTCTTTAATAATAAAAAAATCATGTAATTAGGGGTGTTTCTTTCGCATCTTTGATTTAACTATTTTAGGCTAACGGACCTGGATAGGTTGCACCTTGATTAAATAAATATTATGTACGTTTTGAAATTTGTATAAGTATTATTGGACAAAGATTAAATAAAAATTTGTTTAAGAATTTTGGAATTATTACTTGACGAAAACCTCACACACACACACACACACACACACACACACACACACACACATACATACATACATATATATATATATATATATATATATATATATATATATATATTGTACTGGATTTTTATAATTATTACTTGACGAAGACCTTGAAAAGGTTTTGGATGTTGGGATTTGCTTATTGTTTGATGATAGTTATGAAGTACTGAGCGTACTCTTCACTTAAATTTTGTACACAAGTTTAAGCATTTTTAAAAATATAAATATCTTTTCTTTGCCGAAAGAATTTGTATTGGTCCATTCCATACATGGAATCTATATTTTTCTCGCCTATCCGCCTAGTATATCCTTTTAAGCTCGTTTCTGGTGTCTGGACAGTTTATTATTGACAACAAATTTGGCAACAGATGCTCCATGCTGTATTACAATAATTAGAGTGGGGCTGAGCATATATTACCCGGCTTTATGAAACAATAGGAAGAATCTGTTTAGTTCTTGATAGCAAACGGACCTGCCAGTTCAATATTAGACGGCAGATCTGGGTCTGTGCAGCTTGCAGTTGGAGTAATCTTTTAAGCGTGTTTCGACGATAATGTTAACAAAATTTGTTATGATGGATTTCGCCTAATTGTATTAAGCATGAATTTTAGTAAACTTAAAAGGCTGTCTGCAAATTGAAAATAATGTTTCAAACATAAACAATTTAGAAAACTTATGTATATATGTATGTATGTATGTATGTATGTATGTATGTATGTATGTATGTATGTATGTATGTATGTATGTATGTATGTATGTATGTATGTATGTATGTATGTATGTATGTATGTATGTATGTATGTATGTATGAGAGAGAACCGGCTACTTCGAGAGTTTGAGGCCCATAGGCTTTGGTTGTACTGAAATTTGGAAAATGAATCAAATACCAAAAAGCGTCACTAGGGTTGGTGTCACCCAATGCGGTAACAATAATGGAAAACTCATGATGTCACCCCAAGGGACCTCCTTTTGTGCACAAAAGTACAAATATTTTATAGTCAGTCATCTTGGTGTCACCCCCTCTGATGGTGTCACCCGGTGCGGTTGGCGACCCCTTTCTCATGACGCCACTGAGTCCATATAATTTACTATATAAAGATTTAAAAGTCAACTAAGTACACAACTAAGTATATTTATTACATTATTACATACAAAAAATAGCCTCCTTAAGGGTTGATGCATGGGCCATATGCCCCCCCCTTCTGATTGGGCCCGTGTATGTATGTATGTATGTATGTATGTATGTATGTATGTATGTATGTATGTATGTATGTATGTATGTATGTATGTATGTATGTATG
Organism: Potamilus streckersoni; assembly: GCA_016746295.1. Classification (NCBI taxonomy): domain Eukaryota; kingdom Metazoa; phylum Mollusca; class Bivalvia; order Unionida; family Unionidae; genus Potamilus; species Potamilus streckersoni. The sequence goes on along the minus strand of JAEAOA010001107.1, from coordinate 1,838,158 downwards.
TATGTATGTATGTATGTATGTATGTATGTATGTATGTATGTATTTATGTGATACCCATTGCATGTGAATCTTCCCGTGACAGCCGGTGTAAGATCGAGTCGGCTGGAATGTCCGTTAGCAAGCCTCTTTACTTGCTTCGGCAGATATAAAATATTAATTTTCGCGTAGTACGTGACATAAAACCTAAACATAACCGTCTGTCCAACACAAAATTTCCTCTTAAATATTCCGGTGTTAATTCATGAAACTCGATAGTTGCTATGCCGTTGTGGTCATCATCGACACGAGAATGGTGTATTTCTTGGCTCTCGCCTTTTTCAAGATCCAAGTATAAACGTACCAACATTTCAGTTACTATAACATTGTAATATGTAACGACACAAATAGAAACAACAGGCGAGAGTTTTTCAGACCAGGAATTAAACCCATGCTACGAGAAAGGTCAACTATTGTCTGGCTATATATATATATATATATATATATATATATATATATATATATATATATATATATATATATATATATATATATATATATATATATATATATATATATAAGCATTATGACCGGCGATTGATTGATTTGGTAATGGGTTAAATACGCATTTTTCTAAAAAGCTCATCGTTTTTCAAACTCTTCTAGTTTATCAACTGATTGATCAATTTAAGGCAGGGGTCTCAAACACGCGACCCGCCAAGCCGTATCATGTGGCCCGCAAAATGATTAGCATCACAGGTATCATGAGAGATAACAAAGGTGGTGCGGCTCTAGGGCCATCAAAAATGCCCTTATGCGGTTTTCTGGGTGGTTAGAGTTCGAGACCCCTGATTTAAGGTAATATGTATTCTTTTAACTCCTACAATGACACGGAACGCGTATATTTTAGTATCATATTTATTTGGTCGATATAATGGGTATAGGTACAGTAGATTAAAAAATATCCGATAGAAATGCCCAAGGAATGAAATGAAAAACTTCCGTCAAACGTCAGTATGGCATAAAATGTCACGACAAATGGGAGTTCGAATTTAATACAGGTGTACTAATCACATCAACAAAACTCTCATATAAAGAATTAAAATTTCTTTCGAGTACCAGATTTTCAGACAAAATAGACTATCTTCGACTGCAACAACTTTTAGGTAAAAATACGCGTTGAACTTAAGAATGAAAAGTTTTCCTCAACAGTTTTGCTTTCTCATTACATACAGGTTCGCTATTTTGAAAGTAATTCTAGATAACTGCTGTATTTCGTAAGAAACTTTAAAAAAAAAAAAAACTTAGTTGCCCATGTACAGTTAGTTGTTTTTGTTGTAGGGTTTGACGCCATTTTCAGCACAAGATAGGTTATACATGGCGGCCACTACAAATGGTGGAGGAAGAACCCGGGAAAACTCCGGAAAGACCTCACGCAGATAAAAGTGAGATGGCAGCAGATGCGTAGCTGTGATATTTTGCGCCCGGGGACGAACTATAAAATTGACGCCCCAGCCCCCTCCCCGTTTAATCACATTTTTCTATTTTACTCATTATAATGTAACGTTGTAAGCCTCATTTTGGCGCCCTGTACCTTGGCGCCCGGGGACATATATACCCCTCTGCCACACCCTAGCTACGCCTCTGGATGGCAGTGACCCGTAACGGTGAGCACTGAGCGCTTTAGATCACTCGAACCACTTGGGGTCCAGCCCATGTATTGTCACCAATGTATGTTATTTGTGTTCCTACACGTGTATTCTACTATGTAAGACGTATTACCCAACTCTGTTCATGTGTATGTCATACCATGGTTACGGTTCACACTTCAGTCATTTCAGGTACTTTCATGGATTATTCATTTTCCACGAAGGCTCTTACTGTTGATCTTAAATCTAGTGACACTGACATCATGAATCAACAATTTCATTTCAGTACAATAACTAAATAGCTCAAACATACAAAAAGACGACAACAAAAATTAAGTGGTGGCAACAGTTTAGAATTTTTTCCAACATTGCAAAGACTACAGCATAGAACAAGCATTATCTGAAACTGACAGGACCCAGATGTTTGACAAACTGAAGACAAGATAACATTACACAAATTAATGTGAATGTTTTCTTCATATAAAACACCATACAAATCGGTTTAAATTCATAAAATCCTACCAAATTATCAAGCTGAAAATAATATCTGCGATATACAGGTATATCTTCAAGTCCAGCAAAGAGCTGTACTTCCATAATTGTTTTATGGAAATAGGAGAAAACAAAAATTAATCAAGACTTTCTTCACGTGCAGCCTTATATCTGTTTTCAATCCAAAAAGTCTTTTAAAAACTGGATAAGCAGAAATGAAATTCATGACAGACACGGAGCTAGACATGGATGAAATACTTTCATTGAATATGGCAGTAGGATACAAAAAAAAAGTAAAATAGAAGAAATAAAGGAACTGAAATGACCAACAAAATAATATATTTTCTGCAACTAATAAACATTGGAACATTTTATGTAGGCTTTATTATGAAAATTTCCTCAAGTTTCTGTCAGACTATCAGGATACAAATGCAGAGAATAAATGTATGCAATAAATGTATGCATGCATTTTTAAAAAAGCACAATGAATGTATGACAAAACAAATATAATAAGAAATTTTTTTTAATAACCAATATGACAAAGAATTTAATACAGATGTTATAATTGTTGTTTTTGTTCTTAATAAACAATGGTCTGCCTGAAGTATCACATGCAATAATAACAACATTACTACTACTAGTAATAACATTAATAATAATAATAATAATAATAATAATAATAATAATAATAATAATAATAATAATAATAATACACCACTCGATAACTCGCGGACATTGGGGTCCAAAAACATCGACCGCGATATAAGCGAGGGCGCGAGTTATCGAGGGACCTATAACAAACAACAAATATAACAATGGTATCGACGCATAGAGAAAAAGTGGTGGGGTGGCTTGGCATGTTGAATACTCAATAATCGCGCTAAGATTAACAGTGGATAAATATCTTTCATATCAGTGTACTTTGTTTAGGTTTTCCTCACAGAGTAACATTAATTTCAGGATAACTTACAGTATATAGAGGAAATCATCTAAACATTATTCTTCCTGGTTTCCGTTTGCTTAGCGCAAATTTTACAATATGGAATCTATCTTTACAGGCAATACAGTATTTTTTGCCCTATAAGTCGCTCCTGCGTATAAGTCGCTCCTCCACACTTAACATAATCACGTCTTTGATACCGCCGGCCATTGCCATTGCATGCGACTTGGTAATTTCCAACTTCGAGTAAGAAATATTATACAATTGTTACATAAACGTCAACATTACAATAGACTTTGACTTTGCTTTGAGTCGTATTTGAATTGTTGAAAGTCCATGACCTGCAGCACGCTGTTCCACAATCCATTTTCGTAGATTCTCCTTGAGAACTGGCCAACTTGCTTTGCCACTACTATTTCCCTTCTTGGTTTTTTTTTTTTGTTGACCTTGTCTTCTTTTTTAAGCCAGTCACGTACAATCTTCTCGCTTACGTTGAATTTTCTTTCTGCTGCACGATTTCCGTTTTCTTTCGCAAATGCTACGACGTTTAACTTAAATTCTGCATCATATTTTTTTCTAGTTAATTTAATTTAAAACAAAACTTATTGACTTACGCTAATATAACAATTTTAAATCATACAACGTTATTGTGAAACTATATTTTATTAATGCTCCATTGTATGAACGGTACGTATTTATATATCGGTCATTTCCACAACCCAAGCGAACTTCAAAGGCACTTTATACGCTACAGTGATTTTAATACCTTAACGAAGACCTTGCGAATTCACCTAACAATTGAAACTGTTCACGGGCCTTCCAGTTATTATTTTTTTTTAATTTTTATTAATTACCGGTACTTTGAAGTTCTCCCCATGAAGCCAGTCTTGGCTTAATCCAGAGTTTAAAACAAGAGCAATAATCAGAGGAAATATTCCTGCTATGTTTTTTTTTTTTTGTTTGTTTTTTTATAACAAGCCGTAGCGAAACCAACCGAAAAAATGATTGTTTGTTTTTATAAACTACTATTAAAGTAAATTATGAAGCGCCGACAGAGGTCTCGGAAACGCTTTACAGTGACATAATTCGTTGTTTAAAATAACCAAGTAATCCCCGTTCTGCATTCTGTATTTGAGTACATCAAAAGAACATGACGCAATAGCTGGGCGGCAAGTTCAAAGGACTTTGAATAGCAGCTTGGGTTGGAAAATGGGCTGAAATTTACAACGACTGAATTTAGAGACAGAAAGATTCTAAGATGTAAATGCCGAAATAATAAAGGAAATACAATGGCAATCGTTATTTCAATATTGTTTTTATTTATTAATAACAACAAATTTTAACACATATCTAACTAAATATTATTTGACTATTTAATTTGATAATCGTATAGTCTAATACTTACGTGTACCGTATGTTAAGTTTCCAGCAATTGGCTTGCTCATATACCGGCAGATGCATTTGGCTAAAGCACAGCATCACTGCGCATCAATCACAGTCGTTAAAAAAAATTATTTATCGTATAAGTCGCTACTGCATACAAGTCGCACACGTCATTTTTAAGAAAAAAAACAACGAAAAAAAGTAGCGACTTATACCCCGGAAAATACGGTAATCACTATTTTAGAGGATAAAAGCGAACAATGTATCAAGGTTAAATTTGCCAATTTACAATTTCTTATCACGCCTTTTTCATGTTTAACACATTTTAAAATATATTTTCCTTGGTAAAAAAAATCGGGAGCCATGCCGGACACCGCGTTATAAGCGGGTTCGCGAGTTATCCGGGCGCGAGTTATCGAGGGAGTGGTGTAATAATAATAATAATAATAATAATAATAATAATAATAATAATAAAGGTGTAATAAACGTAGTTGCAGTAGTTCAATGCTGATCATTTTTACTATGAAGACATACATGTACACAAGAAGGGACCTATAAGCTTGCACAATAATACATCAAGTACAAATATATACAAATACATATTAGTATACACTTAAAATCTGTCTTCCTTATTTTCCACTCTGAACCATTGCTTCCAAGTAAATGTCTCTGCTATCTGTCATTTAGTATCCAGTTTTCGACATTATCCCCATGATGACCAGCTTGGCAGACATGTAGCATGTTAAGAGTCTGACAATACAGTTCCAAGAATTTTTCCCATTACATATTTTATTCTGATAACTTGCTAAAGTCAATCTAATGTACACCACATTTGAAATTTAAACTTTGTAAAATTTTTCATACAAGTGTGCAATCACATGCTTGTTCAAAAAGTTAAACAATCTATGCTAACTGGAGCATTTTCATTGTCAAAATCTTTAGTTTCTGGACATACAGTATTTGAACCCTGTTCAGATCTTCAATTATGGAATGTTAATTAATCCTGCAATACCCATATGGAAAAGAGGTTTTGAAAAACACAGGAACTATTGAAGTTTGATCATTATCTTAGAACTACATAAAATGGATACAGGTCTCCGTTGCAATTTAATTGCATTGTTTCACTGATTGCAAGATTGTACACTGGATGAGGTTAAAATATGTCTGCATTCATATATACCTTCTCCTGCTGAATACTTCATTCCTTCTTAAAAAAATGTATCTACTGCAACATATAAATTACATTATGAATCTGGTTGTATTGCATCAAAAGTATTTGTATGCTTACTGTAATTTTTTTTTCTTGACTACCATTCAAATCTATGAATCAACAATAATGAAAACTTGGAATTCCCAATATTAATGCAATGTATTCACAAGCATTTTGATTCTTCCCTGTCACATCTGAGTAAGTTCAAAACTTTCTTCCTGAATGATATTCCCAAAGTTACACAATGTTCCCAAGTTTGTAATCTTTACCTTTATAAATGTAGTTCACACGTCCTACAAGCAATTTGATGCAGTGTTCTCATATATTCAAACCATATCTAAATACTTCCTGGTCATTAGCTTCCTTGCTGAGATAAATTGGTTGATGTTGTCATCCACTTGTAGAAAATAAAATAGATCTGTCAAGTTCTAGTGCTTGGAGGTTTAAGTTGATTGATTAATAAGTAAAACACAAAGCAGGATGCAGCCACTTTCTGAACCAAACCAATTAAAGCAAAACAAAAATACAAAATAGACCTCAATATTAAAAGAAAACATGAAGAAAGACAAGAAGAAACCAGAGTTTAGATCATATTTGAACAAGTTTTCTGATGAAAGGATAAATATTTGAGCTCTGCATGCCTCACCGTTTTGAGATACAGTAGTCATTTTTCTGGCTGCAGTTGTGGTGGCAAGTGTTGTCTTCAAAGTTAAAATTTGTATCAAAACTGATAAAAGTTAAACATTGTTTATATCAGTTCCAGCATTGAAATTAAAATTTAAGATAACATGACTATGAGTCTAAAGTTTATGTCATGATATACAATGAGTTTCCTGTGTTGCATGTCTGGTCTGTTTCAACTGAACTCGGGTTTAATTCTTGTGAACAATGTAAAAGTTATGCATCCAAGTTTGTTTTTTTTTAAGTCACATATTTTCTACACCAAATTCAAGTGTAACTTCAGAATAATATAACTACAGGTCTAAAGTTTTCATGATGATATGTGAATAGTTACTGTTTCTAGTGCCTCATCTACTTAAGCCAAACAACTTACTACATTATGAATTTTGTGTGAATGTTTGTCAATGTTAGTGTCCTGGCAAGCATATGTATGCCGGTATGACACCAGGCTCTGTAAAACACTTTCATCTTTTACCCCAGCTATGTATTATAGGGGAATATTGCTCCTCATATATGTCTCTATGTCTGCTTGTCTGTTTTTTCATAAAAATAACTCTCAAACTGCTCAAGATATTTCAACCAAACTTGTTACACCTCAAACAATTTGAGGCAGAGGTGCCTTCTGATACTTAATATAAATTCTACAAAACATTGTTTACATTATATATAAATTACATAACTTACTATACAGTAAATGGTTATTAATTATACAGTATATGGTAATTATTAATACACTTTCTTGTAAAAAGTAAGTTTATAAAGAAAATACTTGTTTTGTAAAATTACTCCTGACTAGCAAATCTACTAAAAAGAATGCCATTTCATTATAAATATTATGTATCATGCATCTCATAAATAGTTGAACAATAAACAATTTCAATGTCTTAAGCTTATCAACCATACATAATTTGAAAAAAGTCATGGAAAATGACATTATCAAATACACCCATGAAAAAATATGACAATATTGAAAAAAGCACTTTTTTGGGGGATCTTTGCATTCCACATTACAGAACATAGGTGAATTATATACTGACATGAAGAAGACTAGATTTATAATTTTAGGCAGATTTCTTTTTTTAAACAAAAAAATATCCAGCCACATAATTATATATTTTTAATGATTTAACATTCATGTATATGATACAACTAGCTTAATGGTGTAAAGGTGTTAATGACAGAGCTAGCATAATGGTGTATCAGTGTTTATGATAGAGCTAACATAATGATGTGTAAAGGTGCACATGATACAAATAACATAATAACATGCAAAATCTGCATCATAAATAATTTCTCATTCTCATTCTTTTTACACAATAGCAATAATCTATTGTTACAACCAATACTAGTATGCATGCTTATAAGATATAGATGCAAGAAGAGATGGACTAACATACATGTAATTCATTGTTTAAAACTGGCAGTAGTCGACTAATGCAAAGCTAGTAAAATTACACCAATACAAATATATTTCAACATATTATATTAACCATGATCTTTAATTAACAGCGACAGGCAAATTTTAATTTTCCATAATGCAATTGAATTTTCTTTTTGTCCTAAATTGGCAAGTCATAAATTGTCCATTGATATGAGCCAGTCACAATTTCCCTGTAATATCAGCCAATGTATAGGAGGTGGAGGCATTGAACATAATTTTTTTTTCTGAATTGATGAGGTGATGTGTCAACTAGTCTTTACAGCTACAGAAAATCATAAGTAAAATTTAAGCCCTTCATATAAACATGTACATTATGGGGCAAAACTCAGAATTTTCATACCAACTGCAAGTCTGACCTTAAGATGCTGGACGCTTGTAAAAAAACAATATTTAGCTTGACCTCTTGGATTTATATTACAAAGAAAAGCAACATAAACTGAATAACTTGATTATTCCTGTATAATAAGATTACAAGTAGTTTTGTGTTAGTTTTGTTCAAATCATATAGAATGAGAAGGTCTAAGAGCTTTATGATACACATAAAACTCATGTGTACACTGTAGAAGAAATATTTACTTTTTGCTATTATTTAGGTCATTACCCTCTTCATTGTAGCTTGTACACCTCAAAGTAATTTTTGGTCAATTCTAGAAAGAAAATTTGTACATTAATCTATTTGATTACTGACAGCAATGATCTTAAATATTTTATTATTTGGACCAAATAATGATATATTACCTGAATTTATGATTGTGTTTCTTAGGATTAAGATGGACATTTTTTTTAGCTGGGTTTTTAATTGCATTAGTTGTCATGGTAGCTAGCAATATAGCTGTTTATTATATGATTAAGCATGAATTATATTCTAATTTATTATTTTCATATGTGAAACATTTATCCTTATATTTTCACATATGAAAATACATGATTTCCAATCATGCCATGCAAAGGAATGATTGTGTGTACATACACAAGTTATACTTGCTATAAGAACAAGCACTCAAAACAAAAAAGAAATAAATAGAAACTTTGCTACCCTTCAGACTTGTTACTTTTTTCTTAAAAATTTAACTTGACACCATTTATGTCTCCACAAAGTTCATTCCCCTACACCTCACCAACAATTTAAAAAAACTGGTGTGATGCATTGGCTGAATTAGACTTGGTTACATCAGAATAAATGTAGGGAAAGAATATATTTTTACAACTCTATGGTCTAAACCAACAAACAGAAAACAGTAAACCATAAAGTTTTGTAAATTTCTTTCCATATAATACAAAATGAAAATTAAAATAGTCTTACAGTATGTGATTTAAATTCAAGTAGTCCTAAAATTGCTATAAATTCCAATACTTTTTGTGTTGATGTACCTCTAGTCCCCAATGTGCTAATTTGCCAATGGCCTGGAGTGTGATGACTTGCTAAGTATTCTGATGTATCACAATAATGAAATCCAAAATGTTCTTGATTAATTCATAATTCAAAATTAATGTTCCAGTCAAAGAATATTAGTGAGCACTTTGTAATTCTAGTGAATAATAATCTGAATAATTAAATCAACTCAAGTGAAAAAAAACTGAACACAACAATAACAGTGATTCTGCTTCATATCTTAAGGTAAGAATTAGTAATTTTCAAGTAAACAAAATTATAAACTTCTCTACTTGACCTAGGTCACATTTTCTGAAAATACTGTCACTTAATGGAATTTTCCATCCTAAAAGATTTCAAGGTCAGAATCAAGACAGTATCTTTTAACTCAAATTCAGGTAAACATGTTTACATTATTAATGATCTAAATATTTAATCCATATTTGCAGTCAAATATTGGCTTTATTTTATGTTGTTTACAAAATGTTTCTGGTCAAGGACCCCATCACCTTTATATTGGACAAAGTCAAGTACTAAATAAAATTTTGTACTTGACATACAGTCATTTTGAAAAACCAACAATTAATACAAATCAATAATTATTATTATTATATGGTATAAACGTTTGAGAATACAAAGTGAAAATTTAATAAAGAACTTAAGAGTATTGTGAATTAAATCACAAACAGTCTGAAAGTTTTATCACCTTCCTAATAATAAAGTTCTAATTAAATTCCAGAGTTGTTTGAAATAAGATCCAGTAATGAAGGTGTTGATATGCCTATAGGCTTGCATGTGCTAATGTATTAGTAACCTGAAGTGTAATGATCTACTAAGTCTTCCAATTAATCACAATATAATCCAAAAAGTCTTTATCTGAATTCACAATAATTCCAAATCTTTCTGTCCAAGAATATTACTGAGCACTTTGTAATTCCAGAGAATAATAATTTGAATAATTCCACACAAATCAAATACTGAACACATCAATAAGAATGATTCTGCAAAAAGATGTTAAAGCAAGAATAAATAATTTTTCAAGTAATCAAAATCATAAACCCCTCTACTTGACCTAGGTCGCTATTAGCATTTTCTGGAAATAATATGTCACTTAATGGAATTTTTCATTCTAGAACATTAAAAGTTGTTAAGAAGACAAAATCTGTTATTAAAATTATAATAAAGAATATTGTAAACATCAGGCAGACCCAGTTTATTATGAGGAAATACCTTCATCCCAAATAAACATGTTTATCTCCATCAATAATGATCCTAACATTGAACCCACTCTTACAGAGAAATATTAACTTTAGATTAATTGTTTACAAAAAAAAACAAAAAAAAAAAAAACATCACTGTCTCAAGTCAGGTGCACATTGAAATTAATTTTAGATAAGGTCAAGCCCAAAACACAATTATACATAACATGTAATCACAGAAAAAGATGACAACTAATACAAATAACATACATAACAATATCCAATGCACAACAGATATATATATATATATATATATATATATATATATATATATATATATATATATATATATATATATATATTTATATAAATAATACTCTTGAATACAGTAGTTTATATTCCTGATTAATAGTGGATAAAGTATATAAAGGTAATTTTTCTTGAATCCTAAAAGTTAAACAGACATTGCACACTTTAGTCTAAAATATTAAAAAAATGAAACAAAAATTTCTAACATGTCAAAAAGGAAAGTTCATTTTTAAAGACTGACATTCATAAAGAGCAAATATATAATTTAATCAATATTATTTTAAATGGAACTAATTAAGAAACTGTAGATAATGATGAGATCACTGATTACTGTATAATTAAAATACAATAAAAAAGGAACCATTAATCTAGAGAATACTCATTAAGATCCTGAATAAACATCAAATTATACAACAATTTAACTGATAATGATAAATAACTGCCACACTGGTCCCATACAACATTATTTTAGCTATTATAGTGTGAATATTCCTAGCACCAAACTTGCAAATTGTTCTTTTTTATCTGAATATGTGCCAGTTTTGTGTAAATGGAGAAGTATACATTAGTTCTAATCACAGAGATGATTTAATGAGTCATCCAAATTAAAGGACGATAGAAATTTCATGCACTTTTATGAAGAATAGTTCCTTGGTGCAGTTCCATTATGCATTCATCTAGCATTACTCTTGGATTTGCTCACTGGTGTCAATTTAGTTTTTAATGTACAATTTGGTGGATGCAATTACTGCATTAATTTTTCATTAATATAAAAATAACCTGGCATCTATTAAACTGGCAATCTGTCATTTATTATACTGGTTATTTGCTATCTATTTGTTAGGACTCATTGGGCATACAATGATCAACAGAAACGAGCTAAACAAGTTTTGTAAGACTTAATAAATACTTTAATTATCAAAGTTATAAATGAAAATATGAGAAGAACTTACATTATTATGAAGTGAAACTAAACTAATCCTCAAAAGAGTTATATTCAAGTCCAAAAGAATGAAAAGTTCAGTATAAACTTTAGAAGCCGATATGTACTGGTCCATCAAGAACTGTGACGTTAAAATGGCATTGTCCAGAAGTCCTTTGAATAATTCAGAATAGTTTCTGAATAATACTCTAGCCCCCCAAAATAAGCATTTTCTATTTCCACCGATCAGTCAAAAACCAATATTTTTCTTCTCGAATAATATCTAAACACAACATAAAACATGTCTCTAGACTTGATGTTACAACAGGAACACAATAAATAAGAATAACTCCAAAATAGGAATGATATCTGATTGCTCAGTTCTCTGAATATTACACCCTCTAGAGTCTATAACGACTGTATGTAGCAACATACCCAACATGACACATCTTACTACTAAATTTCATATTTCAAAATACCTATTTGTGTCACATAACTCATTCAATAGGAATTACCTAATTTCTTCTACAATATCATCTTACCAATCTGTATAATGGGAAAAAAGCAGAATCTTGTAAATGTATGACATAATACTTTTATTTTCAGTAACTGTCAAAACGTATGTAAGCATCTGTTTAAAGATCCTATGCAATTTTACATTCTTTAATATCTTAAAATAGTCCCTATGCATGTATGAAATCCAGCTATATGTAATTGCTACAATTTACATTCATGAATAAAATTTTAAAAATTTGACAAAGTTATGTACTATGAGTTACAAAAAATGGATATACATAACAATGGTAAGTTAACATAGACATAACACTGGTAACTTGTCATGTTTAATGCTAGGAACTTGTCATCTCAATTTAGCTGATCATCAGGGCTTTCTTGGGGAAAAAGTGGGATAAATATAGTTAAAGAACACTTTGTTCCACTATAAAATATTGAAAACTAAAGTTTCAAGATTTAATGAACTATACTTATAAATTCATGAAACAAAACTATTGAGCCAATAAGAAGGGAATGGAAACCAAACAAATCAGTAGAGTTAGAGATTATTACTTGTCACAAATTTTCACAGCTATTTATTTATAAAACATCAAATTGATGTGGTTCAAAAAGCAGATACCTTTGGAAAATGCAACATTCAATCAGATTACATTGCTTTTATTCTAATTTGATGACTTCCTTAATGACGGGGTGCATTGCTTTTATTCAAGATTGTAGAAAGCTATGATGAAGATTGCATAATGTTATTGAAATCTCTGCCAATTTGGGTGGAACAAAACAAATGCTCATTTGTAAATGCAATAGCAACATTAAAGCCTGGCAGAAAACTTCAAATAATTGTATAGTAGAACAAAGTACGAGTCAGAAGTGGCAGTTTCTCATTATAAATGATTAAAAAGCAAAGGATTTGTTCAATTTGGGACCAAATGTTTTTGTTGACAAATACATTTATTCTGTATCTCAACATTAACATTTGCATGACAAATCTGGTAGTAACAACAGACCATGGCACAAGACTTTGCATTTTTTGAAGACATAGGCAGCTTGGTAACATAAGTGATGTTGATATAATTGGGTAGGAATATACATAAAAAGAATGTACTGAATATAAAATTCAGACAAATGCAGAAGATTCTCCTACATGTAATAGCCTCCCTCTTTAGGCTCCAGGATTTACCCAACCCCCAAAAGCCCCTTCTAGAGCTCTCGCAACAGCAATGGATAAGTGATCCTTATTTATAGCTGTAACTATCTGGATCCCTAGGGGCAGTCCCTCTTTACTTAGCCCTAGTGGTACCTGAGTTACTGGCAACCCTAAAGCATTAAATATTGCAGTATAAGCAAAGTTTAATGGATAGAATAATGGCTGGTTGTGATAAGGTGCTAGTTTAGGATGGGTCGGATAGAGAAGTATTCCATTATCACCAAGCATGTCTTGTAGCTCTTTCTTAAGTCGTTTCAACGTGTCCAAAGCTTTCCTATTTGACCCTTCCAAAAGAAAGTCCAACTTTTCCACCAGACCTAGTCCTATAGCTGGCAAGGTGTGATTGGAACATCTAAATATCCATTTAAAAAATTCAAGATATGGATTAACCTGACCGTTACAGTTGGCCATATATTGACAGAAGCTAGTGCCATCACTGGAGCTCATCCTAGCTGACCACATCTCAAGGCTGTACTTCAGTTTACTGAGACACACATGCTCTACCGTCACTCTATACGTTTCCTCCAAGAAAGTTACCACCTGGAATAAACAAATGAAGAGGACAATAAATTTTATGAAACAATATGGGATACTAGAAAATGTAATATGTTACAGTTATTATTGTTAGATGATTTAAATTCAATTTCATCAATATCAGATTGAATTTAAAGTTAATACAATTCATAAAGAGTAGTCTATTTTGACTGTGAAACTTGTACAATGATAACTGTGTCAATAACATCTGATATAACTTTTTGATTTGAATCTAATATCTACTTTGTTGCAGAGATACTATCCATTGAGCTCAAAATATCCAGGTTTTACTTGTTTAGCAATATAACTTAGCATGGATTCAATTTAAAACTTGAAGATGAAAAGTGTCCAGAGGATCTGTATGCCGCTGCTATTATAGTTCAAGATGCATTGTTTATAAATTACAAAGGACAATAAATCAGTCAAATTTTCACAAAATATTCTTAAAGTATAAACTGGTCAACTGGTTTACTATCCTTATCAAGATCCACATCAGATATGCTTTCTATGTGCTTTCTATATGCTTGGCGTTTTAAAGCTTATCATGAGGAAATGGATATTGCAACACAAAAACAAACTCAAACTGGTGCTGCATCTAAAATTTTAATAAAATAAGTGATAAGGAAGCTTAACTTTGGTCTTCTCAATATAAACCCTTGTGATTTTTGATAATTTAAATTCTGAGGTTTAGTGAAAAAGGAATTTGTGTATTGGGTATTGGGTCTTTTCTACCTAAAAATAGTTTTATGCCTGTTCTTTTTATCTGTGCTTTCTGAAAACCAGAAAATCCATAAAATATGGCACATCTCACTAAATAATGAATTCACATCATAAAAGGAAAAGAAATGATAAAAGGGGAAGTCTTCAAGTCAAGTATGTGACTCAACTCCACCAAATTTTGACACAGATAAATAGACTGAACATGACCAAAGTTTCCGCTAACCAAGACACCTACTAATGGTAACTTTAGGAAGTCCATCTGAAGCAGAACTGGATTTATGATGCAAGAGTTAATTTTTAAATCATACAAAAACTGTAATGCTTTCAAAATGGGACAAAAATCAAATTTGACTTTACATTCTAATACTATACATTTAATTTGGTTTTTAATCTGTTAAATAGCTACAAAGGATTTATGATGCAACTGTGAACTTCTAAACCATGCATGGGCTGTACCTCAGTCAAAATATGGAAAAAAAGAAGTGAAAAATCGCATTTGACTCAAGATCTTAATATAATGCTCTTAAGTTGGTTTCCTTCAAGTCTTCCAAGTCAATATTTGCAAAATATATAATGCAATGTGGTAGAAAGGCTTTTGAAGCACTACATACTCCACCAAAGAATATGATGATGATGGCACAAAAATTGTGCAATCTGAACAGAACAAAAATATGCTAAACTTCTTTATAAGTAAAATTGTGTGAATTTTTCTGTTAATTTAATTTCCATGTATCAACATATACAGCCACCATCTTGTGCTTTTATTTCTTAGTTTTTGGCTCAAGCCCTAGTTTGGCTATCCACTGCACAGCAAAGAAAACTAAAGTGGGTTGTGTGACCCAGGCAGTTAATGTACCTAAATCAATGCACATCGACAAATTTAACACTGGGTAACCCTGACAATCAATGTACCCAAAGCAATAAACATTAATGAACTGCTGAATTTTGGTAATGATGCATTTATTTTAACATGGTAATCATCTCTGTATATGCATTGTCACCAAATTTAATTTAAGGGACTTAAATAAATATTTACTTTAAACACTGCTAACACAGACAAGGCAATATATCATGTGCTTTACCTTTAGCTGAGCAGCTTTTAATTGTGGATCAATCGTGGAAACAAATAAGCTACCCCCATCATCCTCTATGGAGTAAAATTTCAAGCTCTTCAAATCAACCTGGAAAGAAAAGAAGATGGCCAAATTCAGTCATGCCAAGTCAAGCATGATATTGAATTTTTAAAATTGTTACAAGCATTCTATCAATAATTTTTTAAACTTGGGAAGACAAGAGTGGAACCTTTAGCAATAGGGACATATCTGTTAAAAGAATGAGCACATTGTGAGAACAAATAAGCATTTTATGAAATATAAGACAATCCATTGATTAAATTTAGAATTTAATCATTTTGGAAGTAAAAACTAGCAAAAACACAGACATATATTTATCCTAAAGGAACTAAAAAGGTGGAATAAACAAAAACATAAAAGTCTTAAGGTGTAATTTTAGTGATATGAAGACAGGAAGCAAAATGGCAATGAGACCAATGGGGAGGGTAGATGGAAGGACACCCTTCCTATTTCTGGCTCAAGTAATGGGGTAATGACATATACCTCATTTTATGCTAGCTAAAACAAAGAAGGATTTTAAACAAATAATGGTTCCATAAAAGCCAATTTTGAAATTGGTTGCAGCAGTAAAAATAAAACAACAAAAACTTTAAAAACCCAAACTAAATATAAGCAGATTATTGCAAGATACTTGGATGTATTTAAAGTTCTGGGTTTTAGCCAGTGAAAAACACTATGTTAACAGAAAGACATGGAGCCTAAAGAGGGAGGCTATTACAATTGAAAACAAAAAGCTGACATATATTTCATTCACTTTGTATAATTATTCAAGGCATTTATGAAAGTAAGGCTGTTTTTTTTTCCAATAAGGTTAATCTAAGGCATTGACATGGATGCAAAAGTAACTGTGATGTTAAGCTTCCACAAATGTGTTCTTGACAAAAACTATATACCATTTCATCAAATTTAAGATTATTGGCATTTTTGCCAGCCATAATTTTGAGTGCAGGAAGAAGATCCTCTGCATATCGACAGATTGGTCCTGTACTCAGCAATTCTAACTCTGAACCTGATGCAATGGGAAACTGACCTTCATTGGGTACTGCACCTGGAAATGAAAGGAGAAAAAAAATGACTGTTTGATTATACTTATTTATCCATACATTTGCAGTATTTTGGACAGATGTATCATCTTCAACATCTTTCCAAGATTCAGGCTATATTCAAAATCATTCCATTAATTATGGAAATAATTCATTGTATAAGTTCTGGCAGTCTCCAACTTTTCTAAGATTACAAAATACAAGTACAGTCAAAATATGAATCTAGTCTGGGGTTTTTCATATTTAAAAGAAATTTTGTATTCAAAAAAAAGATTCTCTTAGTTCCTAACAATTCAAAGTAAATAGTTTCAACTCCTCTAATTTTAAATTTTCAATTACTCCTATCAAGATCTTTTAAATATTTTAAATGTTCAAACTAACCTTTCACATTTCAATGCCATGATGGTCATATCCACTTTCATAAAAAAAAAACAGACAGGCTCTTGTAATGTTAATCTGATGCCTTTCCAGAGACACATATTTTACCTCTTGGTGATCAAGACTAGCTTTATACAAATGCATGCTAGAGCGTTGGATGAATCTATATCTAAGGCAGAGTGAATGATTGATTTAGGCAAGACCAATTTGCTACAAGGTCGTTTAGGAGTGTACCCAAAGCCAGCTGAACAGTATAAAAAGCTCACTCCTGCAAGCATAATCTGATAAACTCATCATAAAAGATAAGCACATGAGGAATCTATATCATCAAAAAGCATCTGAATCATCAGGATTTAGACAGCAATTGATTAATAAAGACTTGGAAATGGAAAAACTTACCTCTAGAGGATCTGTGACCAAAAACTCCATTGAAGAAAGCTGGCATCCTAATGCTTCCTCCAATGTCTGATCCGATACCAATAACAGCTCCACCAGAAGCAATGATACATGCCTCTCCCCCTAATGAAAATATATAATAAATGTGAAAATATATATATATATATATATATATATATATATATATATATATATATATATATATATATATATATATATATATATATATATATATTCTATAAACTAACTACAAACAGTGCAAAACTAGTATCTAACTAGCCAGAGTGCTTTTGACTCTTAATAATGTCTTTTTCAAAGTCACATGCAAAACAAACAAATAAAACACAAATACCATTATGTTTGCTAAACTCTACATGGCTGTTTCTACATGAATTAATCCTTTAAATGGATTGTCTCAACCAGCCTATATCAATTTCTTGAGGATACTTGAAAATATTGGTATTAACCAAGAAATTGATGAGCCATAGCAACATCTGTTACTTTGTGTACTTTTATGTTAGCATAAATTATATCCCGGATATTTCATTCTTAAAGTAGTAACTGAAGGCTACTAAGAAAATGTTGAAAAGTTTTGAAAAGAAAATGTGTTGGTTGCAAAGGGAAATTCAACTTGTGCATGTCTGTCTTTTTCTTTTTCTTGCTGCAGGGAGATCTGTTATTGTTTAAACTAAGAGACTTGTGCTGAATGCTAAAAACAATAACCTGAAAAAAGATAATATGCAGGCAGATCTGGATCTATGTTGTTTTACTGATCACTCATAATAAACTGCATAGACCAAGATCTGGATCTGTCAAGGTTTTCATTTGGATCTGACTTAATAAGTATAAACATTAGTACTACAGAATATGAGTGTCTCACTCAAAATATTGGTTGTGCACTAAACTGATGATGTTTTTGTTGTTGTTGTTGTTGTTGGGCTTTACGCCATTTTTCAGCACACGATAGGCTATTAATGGCGGCCAGTATTAATGGTGGAGGAAGAAACCGGGAAAACACCGGAAAGAACCACCGACCCACGAGAAGCTACTGGCAAGCTTTCTCACATATCCACATTTGCCGAATCCTAGACTCGAACACACGCAGACAGAGGTGAGATGGCAGTGATCCGTAACGGACAGCGCTTTAGACCACTCGGCCACTCGGGACCCCGATGATGTTTTAATGCTGTGTCATAGTGATCATTACCATTGGTGACATGAGGGCTTCAAATGATGTCCACTGTGCATGATAAATGCATCGCTTTCTCTGTTTGGCATAGAGGAAAATAAAATGGGTTTAAATTAGAATCAGTTTTATGACATACAAATGGAGGTAACCATCAGTTTCAAGAGCCTCCTGTATAAATTTGTCATTACCATACATTTATTGTTTTCTTAGTTACAAGTATATTTTTGCTATGCCAGCCAACATTTCAAGCAAGGTGTCCACCAATTCAGTAATTACTTTCAGCTGTTCTTTGCAAGACTCTTCAGAAATTTCAACACTAGAATAAATTCAATCAATAAAAATCAACATCTGTCACAGAAGTCTTTACTGTTTATTTACATGATCAGTGCAACTTAATAAGCATTCTTCTGGCAAGTTTTCTGGGAATCCCAATGGTCAATGTTCCAGTCCAGTTAAGATATTCACTAATCATAAAGTGCCATGATTGTTATGATAATTTCAAGTTAAAAATGGCTGTACTTGTCTTGCTAGTGCAGTGTAATGGCTTAAGCCAAACTGCAGTGCTTTTTTTAAAATTCAAATTGTACACCATCTGAGCTTAGAAATACCCCCATATATCAAAGAACTAAAAGCTTAATGCATAAAAATGATAGTAGAAAAAGGGCAAAGTGAGACATTATTTGTCATAATGGGAGAAATCAGTTTTTCAGGTTGAAATTTTCTCTGGAAAATTGGATAACACATTGTTCTTTTGCAGAAGCTTTATGGCACTCCCTCACTACACCACCTTTCATTAAAACACACATTTTATAAGGCAGATATGGTTTCATTTTCTATGAAATGCTAAACATATATGCATAATGTACTTCACTAAAAGCTGGTTTCACTATTAAGGTGGTATATTTCAATGTTCCAATGGCCAGTATCAAAATAATGTGGGAATGCTGCATTTAGTATGTTATAATGCAGACCTGCCAACCCTAACAAGATCGTTTCAGTAAGGCAGTTGATTTTTCCCCCGTAAGTTTAACCAGTGTTCAGTAAGGTGTAACAAAAGATCATGTACTACATTTGTCAAGTTAAAAAAGTGTATTTACATAATTTGGTATTACAAACTCATGCATCTAAGGCAAACATTATCTAAATATGACAATTTTGTAAAGTGTACATACATCTTATTTACACAAAATTCAGTTCCAAACCCTATGTAGCTCAATGACTTGTTGCTATCTTTCAACTTAATGTAATTCTTGGATTGTTTTGCTTCAGCTCAAGTTACAATGGCAACTGTATGTCCTGCCAAGTGACAAACTCAAATCAACATGTTACAGCCAATAAACATTATTGTGTCCTCTCATTCAGATCAATCTGAATACTCCTTTTATTCTTCTGTACTATTTAATAAAACTTTTTAAGAGGCTTATTGTTCCCTTTGTCTTCAACATGCATCGGTACTTGGACATCATTTTTTATAAAGTACATAAAAGTTTGATCATGATGATACTTCAGATGGAAACAATATGTGCAGTTTAAACAGCCTGAGGCACTACTGTATTGTTAGTCTGGTTCTCTAATTCCACAAAAGCTAATGTAAACCCCAGATCCAAATCAAACATGGATGAGCCAATTATCCCGATTTAACTGCAATAATCACATTTCCATAGTTTTTTTTCCGTTTTTTTCATAAGTCCATATTCTATGGGAACATTCTGTAAGACTTACGGTAAAATCATAAGAGTTGGCAGGTCTGATATGTGTGCATGCCTCATTCCTTAAAAATCACATCTGACTCCTGTGGCCAGCAAACTGTCTGGACAGCCAGTAACTTTGAACCTCTGCTGGCCCCGCTGACAATTTCGAATTCTCACTGAAGCATGCCTAAGCAACAGCTGTGTTTTCAGAAGCATTTTACACACTTTTAAGTTCTAAGACTTTCAACAAATTCATAAAAATTTCTTTGAAAGTAAGTTATGAAATACCTGAGCTGCCACCCACAATTTTTCCAGTGTGATATGGGTTGCTGGTTCGACCGTATAGTCTGTTGGCAGACTCGTACCACATGCACAACTCACTGACATTGGTTACTATAAATGGAATGGCCCCTGCTTGCTTCAGGTATGCCACAACTGGGGCATCAACCTCAGCACATGTGTTCTTTCGGATAACAAGACCTGCTGTGTTAGGCATACCTGCAAAAGAAAATTCTCAATGAAAGATATGAAGTGTGCCAACACATTTTTTTCACATTACTTAAAATTTCAAGAAAGTAATAAAACACTTCACATATAATAATCATCATAAGAATGAACAATAATGATGTCACTGCTGTAAACTGTTTCTGAGATCAGAGGATAAATAAAAAGCATTGTCAAACATTAAATGTGAAAATACAAAATTTAATGCATTCAACTGGAGAGTTACAAAATAACAAGAAATAATATTATATTACAACATACTAAGATTACAATTTTAATTAAAAACTTTTAATTAAAATCAAAAGTAAGCAATCAGTAAGATATATTATAAACAATAAACAATTTACTTGGAAATTATATATAATTGAAGTAATTTTAAAGTGATAATGCTAATTAAGTGCATTTTAATATAAAATTTCTCACCAAAGAAATGTTTTATCTCATTCGCCAACTACTTAAAAAAGTAATTCTCTCCATCAAAGTGGCATTTCTTTGCACTTTCTCATTTATTCCTTTATTGTTGTCAGATTCTATATCTCAATGGTGGCATATGAAGCCAACTGCTGTGTGAGTGTTGACAAATTCTATTTCCAAATGTTGATATATGAAAGCCAATAGGTGTGTGAAAGTTTAATATCAATTTTGTTTGTGTGTATGTAGGGAGAACTAAATGCAGTAATTACAAATACAGTATAAGCTGCCTTGAAAGACCACCTTCTGTGCCAAACATTTATGGTCTCTGAAGACAGGTGGTCTCTCCTAACAGGTCACAATGTTATATAATCTATAAATTTGTGCCTCGAAAATATGGTCTCTCAAGACAGATGGTCCCACATAAGTGTTCTTTCAAAACAGATTTACTGCATTCATTTATAACAGTGTTGTGAATCAAATGAAAACTTGTTAGCATCTGGGTTGTAAAAGCAAGAAAACAGCCAGAAGAGATAGTATTCACATGTGTTATAGTATAGGTTGTAATAGCCAAGAAACCTGTCAGCCGAGAGCTTTCTCATTGCAGCTTCAGTTGTAACAGCCAAGAAACCTGTCTGCAGAGAGGTTTTACATTGTAGCTTCAGTTGTAATAGCCAAGATACCTGTCAGCAGAGAGGTTTCACATATGTAGCATGGGTTGTAATAGTCAAGAAAAGTGCTAACAGAGAAAGGTTTCACATATGCAGCATACTGTAAACGGGGCAAAACATTTATATGAAAATTTAATTGTCTAACTCATACAACAAGTGAAAATTTCTGGCAGTCAAGTGAATTTCCAGTTATTGGCTGATTCAAGGCTGACCAGTACTTCTCTTTAATAAATGTTGCCAACTTTATCAAAGCCTATACTTTGTACTTGATGTTTATTTTTCATTTGTTTTAGCCAAACTCTTTGCTCTTACTCATTAATACTAAGAAATACTTACCTGACAAAGAACTGGTCTTTCTATTTACTTACAAATGGTGCTGGAGTGATCAGAATAAGTTCAAGCGAAAAAAAAACTTTCACAGGATGAAATTTAGTTCAATACTTCATCAACTTTCATATTTCTATAATAGCTAGAGCTGTAACATTTTTTGGGTCTAGCCTGACTGAGTAAACGTTTTTTTAAAGGCATTCTGCATCTTGTGGTTAGCGAAATTATTCTGATACATTTCATATGTTTTTGCTTTTATGCTTAGCAACTAAATTCAAGAGATTACAATATAAATATTGCTGACTGAAGAAATGTTTAACAGCAAGAAAGCAGAAACATAATCAGGTAAATTAAATAATAGTTGTACTATTAACCTAATAAGGAACATAAAGTTTGCATCACAAGAGCAAAATTTGCATCTGCTGCATACATATATGTGGTAACTTTATTCACTTATTGTCACATATGTGCTTCTTATCCAAATATTAGAGTATTTATTATGGATATAGCACTATAACAGGCTCAATGGTACATTGCAAATAGCCAATATTACAGTCCAGTAACTAGTAAAATCTCTAACTCCTTATTAGTTAGTCAGTGACATCATTTCATCACTGATATTATACCCATATGACTAGTTTCCATGAATGTCACGTATTGATTGATGCCTTCACATCAGCACTGTGTACAGAAAAAGTATGGAGATTTCATACTTTCAACAAGATGTCTCTCACACACACACACACACACACACACACACACAGAGGAACTGTCTAAATGGAAACTGATTCTAGCTTATCAGTCAACTGCTTAGTCAAGTAATGTTGCTCCCCACGGGTTCTGATCTCATCCAATCCCTAAATTTGTATTCTTTCTTCAAAGCGAAAAATATCATGGAAGAAAATATAGCAAATGTTACCTTTTACAGCAAAAGCTTCTTTAACAGTAAGTGGGACTCCAAGAAAGGGTTTTTTGTCCTCCGAGTACTCTGGATCAAGGGACTGAGCATCAAGAATTTCATCTATATTTTGTGCTTCTTTCAGAGCTTCCTCAAACCTTTCAGATACTGCAGCATTCACTACAGGATTTACTTCCTTTACTCTTGCAATGAATGCCTCCATTACATCAACTGCGTTTACCTACATGTATACAAATATTTTTACACTGTTTAAAGTAAACAAGTGATTGGTTTACATAAAATAGGTAAATCTTTGAAGAAATTTTAAGATTTGATTCTGAATCTGAAACAACTCAGAAGGCCAAGTAATATCCAGGAAAAGTTATCATCTCAAGCAGTAGTTAACTGACAGCATGTCAAAGATTATGGTTCTGAGCTTTCACTTTCATAAGAATTCAGCAAACTCATTTGTTTAGAGATTGATTGTGAATTCTGGAGGAATTTTTACATGTTGAAAAATAATTAAACATAGATGACTCACAAGTTTAAAAATGCATGCCATTTTAAGCTAGTTATTAAAATTTGTGCAAAATTTAATGTGACTAATAGCTGAAAGAACACTGGTCTCTGGCTAAATTTTATAAGTACCTCCTAATGAACTATTATTTTGTATTCTTTGTTTTTTATGATATTAATTCTGCATGGAAATTTATTAAATTACTCTCAAAACTTGAAAATAATTTTTCAAACTTCAAAAGTTACTATCAATGCTATCCCCTTGTTACCTGTCTGCTTCTGATTTTTTTAGCCAGACTGGTGGCACTCTGCATCAGAATATCCTCATGTACAGGTGATACCATCGTGCTTGACTGGTCATAGATTATACTGAAGACCCTGTCTAAGACTGGGTTGAAAATATAGCCTAGGATTGTCAATATACATCTTATCAAGCTGACCAATACTCTTTGAAACTTCATAGTGCAATGTTTCCCACTCACAACTGCAAAAAAATAATAATAATAACAATAATAAAAATAATAATAATAATAATAATCATAATGGTAACAAATGAGAAGCGAGTAAGTGATTTAGATTTTTTAACGTAGCTTTAACAATTTTTCAGTCATATCGCTAGGACGTCTGCAGTGTAATGATATCTAACACTGGGGCATTATGCCGCAGACATGGAGCATGATGTCTCATCCTGTCACATTATCCTGACACAAGGCCGACCAGTCCTAATACTAACCTCTTAATGCTGAGTGCTAACCGAGGCAGCTGTTAGTACCATTTTTGAAAGTCTTTAGAATATGGATTCGAACCCACGACCTACTGTATCAGAGGCGGACTCTCTACCATTCGGCCAATGGAGCAGTCAAATGAGAAGAAAGACAAGACTTGAAAACTTTAATTCAAAGCTATGAACATATAGTAATTGAGAAGCTGCAGATACTTTATGCTGGTAGAATATAATGCTACAGAACCAGGTTCTGACTTAAGGTTAATTTTCAACAAAAAGGTGCCATTGGCAAAATTTAGCATCATACTGGACATAAAAATAAAGTAAAATATGACAGAAAAAGGGGATGGTTTTAAACAATGGTGAATAAAATTCCCCTAAATTATGTGAAATTTATATGAATTTAATGGTTTATGTCCATTACAAACCTACAGCATCTCTGACATTCTCTATGTTTTCAATGTTAATCAATTACAATGTGGAAATTTTTACACTTTTGAGAAAATGAATTTAACCGATTTTACCTGAATACTTTCCCCAACAGATCACAATAAGATACAAAGAGCACATTAATCTGAAGGCAAAAAAAACTTTAATCTCTTCCTTGATTTCTTCATGCTGCCCACAAAATTAACAAACAATTAAAATTTAAGAATGGCAAAGTAAAGTCATTGAGAATTGTTACAGATGCAACATCACTGAACAGTTACAATTGTCACTGTTGTTACAATTATCTCCACTGCCTGAGACTTTCATTCTATTATTTTAATACTAAAATGCAAAATAAATGAGCATTAGTAACACCAACATTTTATACTGGTAACAAAACAATAAAAGCATAATATTCTGAATAGTATAGAAAAAAGGTTCTCTTTATTATGTGTATATTTAAGGCTGCGACTGCACCTTCATCTCAAGTAAGAATCCTGCATTGCAGCAACTGCAACTTTTTAAACACAATGGACAACTAATATATATATATATATATATATATATATATATATATATATATATATATGGACAAATTTCTTTTGTTCATTGGTGTTATTTATACAAAAGTTTAACAACCTCTCTATTCGCCTATTGGTGAGAGCATCTACATGTACCTCAGATATGGGAGGTCATGGGTTTGATTCCCAGTTGAGTCATACCAGAAAATTAAAAAAAATAGTACTCGCGAGAGTTCAGCATTAAGAGGTTAGTGTTAGGACTGGTCGCCTGGTGTCAGGATATTGTGAATGGGTGGGACATCATGCTACATGTTTGCATCGTGATGCCCCAGTGCTAGACATCACTTTGTCACACTGCAAGATATCGTAGTGATATGACTGAAAAATTATTAAAGCTACGATAAAAATCATAATCACATCACATCACAAAAATTTAACAGGAGATTGAGGGTAGTAGGTGAACAAAGATTGAGTGGAGTGATGAATACATGTATTTATATTATTGTACCAGCTAAAAAAATGCAAGACTGACCTGGACACTCACTACAAGATTGAAATAATGCATTTTGTCAGGGCAGACGGATGAAAGAAATTACCCAATAGGAGAATGCAGTACAAATAAATGTTAAAAAAAGGTACTGATATACTTTCTTTTGTTGAAATTAATGGAAGCTGCTGTCAACAACCTGACTGTTCACTGTCCTTTTCCAGTTTGTAGAACAATTCATTTTCAGGAAAAACTCTCATTTGCATTGAATAACTGCCATGTTTAGTTTTAATATAAAATGATAGTGTCTGAGACTCTTTTCTTCAACCAGTTTGGAACTTATAAATCAATAAATGAAATACCTAAGTTTTGTGCATGTTTTATGCCCGTGATGCCTTCTGCTTTTTTAAGTTGTTAGGGGACTACAACCAAATGGGTTGGTGTAAGAATACTTTAGTAAAGAAACTCCTGCTTGGTTTGTCCTACAATGTAAACATCTCCACTGATATTTGTGTTATTTAGGTTGACTAAAAATACAAATATCAGCAGAGGTGTCTTACATTGGAGGTCTACCGTTTGGTTTGAAAAGTGCAGATATATTAGGGACCCATGGTGACAATTAGATTACAAATTAAACATTGACAAATAAAATAACAAACATTTCTTTTAGTCTTTTTTTCCACCCGATACTTCTTTTAAGTTTTGCAGATCGATATAGTGGTGTGTGTGTGTGTGTGTGTGTATATATATATATATATATATATATATATATATATATATATATATATATATATATATATATATACACACACACAAATTTGTGCTAACAAATGGGCTCATTACAACGAAAATTAGGAGTATCTGTCAATGAATTGACGGCTGAGGGGTCTATAATAAAAGTCACACAGGTCATGCAGGTATTCAACACCGATTATTCAATTATTTCAGAAATGGGCGTCATTTCATAGAAATTAAGTATTTACTTCATTTGGATTCTTGTACATACATACACATTCCTTTGGAAGGTCATGACGTACAATTATAATTTAATAAACTAAGTTTAAAGAAAAGTAGTTTGATATTATAAGCACAATTTATATTTAATTTAAAATAAGTACATCAACCGTGTGACTTGTAGTTGTACTACAGCCTGTGGTAATATAATAGTAATACTAGAGAGGACAAAGTCCGCACCCTTTGGTACTTCCAACACTGCTAGTTTGTCCTAATTTCGTCTGCTAAAAATTTCCAACTTATGACATTCGCAATCAAGAATAGTTCAACTTTCAAAACAAGTCGATACACGTCCTTCTGTTTGTGACATATTGCAGAAAAATTCAATAATTGTATGCAGATTTTGACGCCTGAGTGTATGTAATCTGGTCATATTCCGACCACTGAGGTTGATACGAGATCGAAATATTCATTATTGAAGCCGTTTCCGTAACTGCGATACGGGAAACAGTCTATCGTGCGTCTTGCAACAAGTATCATTATTCAAAAAGCATATAATTTCAGTTTTTACTGAAGAAAAAAAATGTATTATGACTAAATACGCAAGGATAAATCCAACCGTGATGTGCCTTATTCTGACCTCTGATGTGTGTAATTCCGACTACCATATATAGTCCGTACATATACAAGTTTTATCTGTAAAATACAAATATTTTGTTTATCTTGATAAAAACGTTTAGTCCGATGGTACATCCCTGTTTGTTTGTACCCCAATACAGATTTCAATAATAGAAACTTTAATTTGATAAAAAAAAAATGCAAAGAACTTAGTCAATTCATTCATTGATTTATATTTTCTAATCTGAATGTGAGAAGAATTGTCATACACCAAAATTTTCAGCGCGTTTCATGCTTAACGGAAGTTTTCAATGTAATAGACTGACATGCTTGAAAACCATTTCCTGCTTCTAGACCAGTCCAATTTTAGCAAAGGGGTGCTTGCGGCGCAACTAAAGATGTACATACATATGTCGTCTGCTTCCAATATTTACAGTGTCGAATCAAGCAAAGGAAAAGGATGACAAAAAAATTGCCTTTCATGTGGATTTAACAAGCGGTTTCATTAATATGTTCACGCGTACAAAGAAATATAATTCCAAAGTCAACGTTATGGTAATTTACGGAATTATCCGGCAGTCACCGAATAGGATGAATTACATCATTATGTTGTCGGATGAAAATAAACTACCCCATAGTGTACGGAATATGGCGCCGTGTTAGTATGGAAAGTCCGTTAAGCATGAAAGGTGCAAGGAGATGCTAATATTAGTGCCATTCTGGTGACAGGTTAGAAATTATAAATCAATGATTCAATTGACTTAGTTCTGTGCACTTTTTATTACATTAAACTTTTTAGTTATTGAAATCGGTAGAGGGGTACAAACAAACGGGGATGTAGCATCGGACCAATTGATTTTAGGGGGTTTTTCATATAGAGAGATAGCAGATAGAAAGCGATATTGCTACATAGATGTTGTTATTTAAATAATTCTGGAGATAAATAACATTTTATTTTTCTAGATTTATACCTTAAATTATTTTTTATTTGTTACTAATTACGTAATTATTCCTGTTTTTTCTTCAAAGTTCGATACAAACTAATAATTCTACATTTTCTTTAAGCTTGTGTTCTTGGTCGTAATTGCCCTTTTCCGAGCACTATATAGAACATTGCATATTATTGTTATTTGTCACAAAACGTGCAATTTTTACTTTTTAGAAAGACAAACCATTATTTCAAAGCTATTATAGCTTAATTATTATGTTATTGAAAGCTATAAAAAAAATCTTGGATGATTGATTCCTGAGTCCTGAAAAAAAAAAAAATAAATAAAAAACAAAAAAAAAATGTATGAATGCTGTTTCTGAACTCGCGCGGAAGCGAGAATACTGAGACTTATTACGTCATTTTATCATGCGATGCCCTCCTGTAAACATCTATACTAATTTGCATACGCACGTGCAAAAAAAAAAAAAAAACAAAGACCACAGCAAGTATTATTTTATAATACTGTTAAGGTGATTTCATGTTGTCAGAATTTTTGTCGTGATTTATTAAAAAAAAACTGCAGACTCCTGTGATTTTACTTTATGTACTGTGGCAAAGATTTATTTGAATATTGTACCTTTGGAAATTGTATATGATCCAAACACAGCCACGGTCTGTTATACCTCCGCGTTTGTTTTTACCCCTTAATATCTTCAATAACGGGAATTTTTTATGTGATAAAATTTGCACAGAAGTTGGTTAATTCATTCAATGATTTATAATTTGCAACCTGACTTGACCAGACTGGCTACCTCTACGCCTTTCATCCTCAACGAATTTTCCATGCTAACACGACGCTATATGGCTTATACTATGGGCGAGTCAGTTTTCACCAGAAAACTGATGTTGTATATATTTCTAGGTAAGTGTTGGATAATTCCGCAAATTACCATAATGTTGCTAGTTTAAAGTTATATAACTTATAGTTTGACACTTGAACAAAAAAGTTGCACCGCTTCGGAAATCCACTTGAAAGGCAAATTTGTAAATTGTCATTATTTTCCTTTGATTGATTCGACATTGTAAACATCGGAAGCAGACGACTTAGTATTTTCCTTCTATGTGCATAGGTGAATACACCCTTTTGCCGAAAATGAACTTGTCCAGGAACTGGAAACGACTGGCGAGCAGGGTCAACTTTTATACTGAATACTTTTGTTTTGAATTAAACACAGACAATAACGGCGTTGACCCCTCTCCCACCGGACTTATTCATGTTTTAAATCATAATCAATAAATGTACTGTGCATATTTTATCTCACGTGTTTATGTGGGTTTTTTTATATTAAAAAAAAACGGTGGGCGGGTACAAACAAACGGTGATGCATAGTCAGACTTGAATTCGTTCCGCGCAGCATCGCGAATGATATCCGCATCTATTTTTCCACTGAATTTTCAAATCGAAATGTTGCTAAAATACAGAATTTGTTTCTTGCACGAATGATTTAAAATCCATACTGACATACAGCGCAACACTATTCATTCGATATAAGATGAAAATGACGTGTCTATGTACATGTAATCCACCGTGTTTATCCTTAGATGCAGAAGATTCTATTTACAGATTGCAAGAAATCAGAGGAAATATTATGGACGAATGGGAAAGCTGTTTACCCTTTTTATAATTCGACTCTTCCACTTATATCATTCTCGAGGCTGTGCGGAACGAATCATCCAAAAAAGTGCTCACGTATTCTCAAAGAATTCATACTAAATTAGTCAAAAGCACACTATCATTAGCAGTTGGTAAAATAGGGAAACACATGTTGCCAGTCTAGACAATACCATTTTCTAGCAGCGCAGTGATTAAATTATCAAATCTAATGTTATAATATTTTTTAAAAAGTATCGGCTCTGGAGAGGGGGGGTACTAATATTAGTACCTTAATCCTACCTTGTGGACACGGTACTAACATGAGTCTATGTGTGTTACTGGAGCAGCCGCGTGTGATTCACACCCGCCTTTTTTTTAGCCTAAAATTAAAAAATTTGAACATGTTTTTTTGATATATTATGATATAAATTGAGTAGTCCTCTTATTTAATACTGGAATAATCGCAAATCATTGTAGAAATAGTGGTAAAATCTCGTTTACCTTTCTTATCCAATATTTTCGTTTTGATCGTCAGCCATATTAGTTCAAATAATGCCTACTTCTGTTCTCAGCCTCGCTTGTTTGTGTGCCATATAAGGACGTTAATGCCTTTTTTGGAAACGTAAACAGATCGTAGTAAAAAAATATATGGCGCGGTTTAAGTCGGAAATAATGCGCATAAAAGTAAATACGGTTTACCAGAGACTTTGAAATTCCACTTTGAAGCAATTATTTTCTCAATATAACCTTTTCTGCAATTTATGCAAAAATCCATCATTATTCATCTTTTCGCATTATGTCATTCAACAACTAATACCACAGCGTAGAATATCCATATATAGTCTGGCAAGCCTTATGTAGAAAATGGGTCACGGCGAGAGTCTCGCGTTATCTGTCATGTTGGACAAGGTGAGGTTAGCATAACTAGTAAAGGCTTAATAAATTCAAAATAAGCCATACTACTTTGACAAAATGATTATGCTTATTTAGTAAATTTCTAAACTATTTGTGTTTCTGACTTAAGCGAGGAATTTTTTTTTTTTTTTTTTGTTTTGTTTTGCTCCATTACATGATGTGGGCTCCGTTCGTTGCCTCAACCACAACAAAACAAGTTGAGGTTACGACATCGTAGCTGAGGGGTTGCTCTGGTGGGGTTGGGATGGTTTATTTTTGTTTTTGTTTTGGTGTGGGGGGGGTTTGTTTGTTGTTTTACTTTTTAAACCAATACAATATACATCAGAGGTCCATGAAGTGAAATTGACCAAGTGAAGGTAGCACGTTTTTAGAGATGTAGATCTCAAGTTAGGCCAAGCTGTGCACTCTAGAACCCAAATTATATCCATTAATCATACACTAATAATAAAGAGAATTAAAAGTTACTTTAATAATATCTAGATCTACAAGGTCTTTTATTTAAAAGCCAGTATACTGGTGAGGAAAACTTGAGAAATTCTTTTTCTTTAAAAGTCTACTTTCGAGCGTAATCGAATTAGAACAATTTATTTGTCAACGTTCCGAATAGTCCAATCAAAAGCGTTTCGCTCGGGGATTCCCCACTTCTGGTTTTTCCAGTGTAATGTCCGGATGAACTTTTTGGGTAAGTTGGGTAAATTTTACTACAACTAATAACATTAATTAGGTATAATTTCGGTATTTTTATGGGGGTTAGTGTGAACAAGTGCCCTCGTTAGATTTTTTTCAGTGTAAATTGATATCCTTGTTAAACCTTAATGTGGACAATCCTTACTAGTTCATAACTGCTTTTCGGTAATCTTTAAAATTTACAGGCGTAGTATATTTAGACTTATCACCTAAATAACTCTGAACTCTACGAACTTGTACCCAATACAGATGGAAATTTTATAGGACTTAGTTTATAGACTATAAAATAAACATGAAATTTATTTCAGAAGTGAGATTACAGCAAGGTATTCTTGCAGAAGGAAAAGTGTTTTTTTTTCAGTCACTTTATTAGCCATTTTCCCTTTAATTTTTTCCTAGGGGTGATTGGGTTCAACTCAGTGGAAATGGTAGTTTAATTGTTTTTGCACTATGTCATAACACCAACACATCATTATATCACCCCTCCATTCTATTATATCACCCCTCCATTCTTGTATGATGTTTAATATGGGAAAAGATTAAACTAGGTTAATAAGGATTATAGTGTTGAGCATGAAATTTGTATTTACCAATGAAAAACAATTTCATATATAGTAGTATATGTTCATTGGTTGAAAATATGGTCATATGATTAGACAAGTATTAAACTTCCTTCTACCAATATATACTTGGTTTTGTGGTTACATTTTCACCACCCAGCATTATGTTTCTTTCATTTAGATCCCTTCAAGTCAAGAATTTGTATGCTGTTCAACGCTCGGAATGTTTGTACGGTCATTCCCACTTGTACTTAAATAAGTATTTTCATGCAGGGATGTTAAGATAATGGAAAGAATGAGGAAAATTGGCATCCAAATGTCAGTTAAACTTAAGTAAAATTTAAGAAAAGAGTTATTTCTTATACTGAGGTCTGATATCAACACTTTACACTATTGTATCTTAATATAAATTCCTCATTTTGTAGAATATTTTCACATACCTGTTGATTTTTTTTGTTGAATGTACCATCTACAAATTCTCCAATCCCCAACTAAAAGAAATGCTTACATTGCATGATTGAACTTTATAGACTTACTTATATAACTCTTCATTTGCACAACTTGAAATGGTGAATTAAAATTTATGAAGTTCAAGTGAGTTTTCCATGCAGTTACCTCATCTTGCAAGTGGTTATTCAGGGCAGACTCTTATTTCTCTTTGATGAAACCGATGTTCTGTTGAAAATATAGTAAACTTTGTTTATTGAAAGTCAATACTTTCTGCTGGAAGTTCCATTTGTTTCTATAAAATTTGATGAAGTTAATGCAAGCTCTTTGGTCTTACTGATAATTATTAATAAATAGTGACCAGGGGCCCTGAGTGGCTGAATGGTCTAATGTCCCAGGTGGCCAAGTGGGCTAAAGTGCTCACCCTTACTGATCACTGCCATTTCACCTCTTTCCACACTGGTTTGAGTCTCAGGCTTGGCCAGTGTGGCTATGTGAGAAAGCTGCCCTTAGCTTCCTGAGGGACAATAGTTCTTACTGGGACTTTAACTGTTTTCACTGGTTCTTCCTCCACCAAATTATATAGGTATGCCATTGATGTTGCACTGAGAAATTGCAGTAAACCACAAAACAAGAACAACAATAAACAGTTATCTTATGGAATGCAGACTGGCCTCAGTTTGTAATTAACTACAGCTGTAGTTAGAAGGTTCACATAGCAGACTGGCCTCAGTTTGTAATTAACTGCAGCTGTAGTTAGAAGGTTCACATAATATCTTTCTGGTAAACATGTTTAAATTTAGGTGGTTAACATTACATTTCGCCTAGTTGAGTAACAACGTTCAATTTGGTTGAGTACAGATTTGTAATACTTGCCTGATTTAGTGAGCTACATATTCTGATCATCCAAGAAGGTGTAAATATTTACCTAATTGCATCAGTCCATTGTTGCCCCACCCCACAAAAATAATAATTCGGTGAGCTCATCTAGGCTGTACCCAGTTTCATCCAACTGTATGAATAGGTCATCCAGGCAGTAAAATTCAGAGTTTGAAGAAAAAAAAATTCTCACTTTTCATGAAATTTTTTCAACTCAAGTGTATTCCATCAACCATTATTTTCTTTTATTTATAACAATGCTGGCTGTATATAATTAGCTATTCTAATCAGTGGTTGGAACATTGTTATCAATGCATGAAGTCAGTTAATGATTAGTCTTTCTCAGCCATTCATTTGTATTGATTGTTTATTTTGTGGTTCATGACTGAACTTGTCATTCAAAACCTAGTGATTTTGTTGTTTTTTTGTTTTAATGTTGTTGTTTGGATTAAATTTCAGTTTTTATTTCATTCAGTAAAGAGATTGATTATCTAGTAGCATAAGAAAAATTAAAATATCTCTTATTTATACAAAAATATTTACTAATTACCAACCTATAGCCATCAGTTACACTTAGATGATAACAAGTAATGATTGTTTAAATTCACTCTTATATTTCTATGTAAAACGCTTTGTTCAGTTTGCCCTCTTTACAAAATTTTGAGGGTTCGTATTTTAATGGCAAAAATGTTTGTTTGAAAATTTGCAATTGGAGATTACATTTCTAGGTTACTTAAATTGGCAAAATGAAATGTTTTATTTGGATGTCAAGAAGAAAACATTGTTTTTTAAATGAAAATTTTATTGAACATTTTAAGTTATCTAGATGAATATTACTTGCTTTGACCATATAAATGTATCTCTGAATTGCTTAATCAACATGGCTTTGATCCACTGTAGTTTACCAAATACATGGTTTTAACTGTTTGTTGCTTGATCCTTTTATATGATCTTTTTGGGGAGGAGAAAAATGATCAACAGATTGAACATGAAGTTGTCTCATCTTATTTTGGGGTAAGGGGAAAAAATTGCTAAACATAGTATGATGTCCCAAAACAAGGTTAAATTGAAGTTAAAGTTTTATAGTTTACTAAAAAATTATTGGCTATTTTCAGAAAAAGGTTGTCTCCTGTATAATGAGCAGACCAGGATTTGTCTCAAAGATTGAACATGCAAATGAAAATAAGGAAAAAACATTGCGCCAGAAGATTGAAAAAGATGTAGATTATAGCCGGGTGGACAAACAGCAGCCATTTATTCTGCAAACTTTTGCTGCCTTCCAGTCATCTTTGATTAATCTACATGACTACCCAGATGACTTCCGGAACTACTTTGAAGAAAGTTTCCTGGATATGGACCTGCTGCAGGACTTGGAAAGGTCAAAAGTCATCAATTGGTGTCGGACTGTAAAGCGACTGTACCCACTCAAAACGACAGGTTTGGGAAATTTATATACCTATGAACATAATATCTACATCATGTTATTTTTTTGCTCCTATGTTTCAGGAAAACATGTATGAATATTGCATATTCTTAGATATATGGCACATCCAACTGTGAACAACATAGGTTCCAATTTACCATTGCATACATTGCCAGCAGAAAAGGATCCATGTTGTTTGTTCAACTGGTATGTCTCAACAAACAACATAGACCTAGATCTCCTGGTGCATTATGTGAAAGTAGATCAGGGTTTATGTTGTTTGCAGATGGCTCTTATTTGCAAGAATATAGTACAGTATTAAAACTTAAGCCATGAGAATTGAAAACTTGCTGTCTTGGAAAATTTTTTAATTTGACTTAATTTACCAAAATTTTGTCTCTAGGTTAAATATATAGATTTAATGTACATAGACAAATAAGCCTTAATAAACAATGATATTGATTACATTTGACTATTTTGTTGTTTTGTTTTGTAAAACAAATCCTTGGAATCAGCTACAAAGTATTAAGAATATGAATGAGGCTTTTTTTATGAAATGAACTTCATATTTTACTGGATCTGTTGACAAATTTATTTTAATATTTTACCATGTTCTTGAAGTCATGAAGGTTGAAAATCAGTTAGACATTACTAATTTTCATTGCAAAGTTCAATTGCACACTGTACGAATAGCCATAGCAAAGTTTGATTACACACTGTACTTATGGCCATAGCAAAGTTTAATTACACAATGTTTGATGGCCATAGCAAAGTTTAAATACATACTGTACTAATGACTACAGCAAAGTTAAATTAAACACTGTACTAATTGTCATAGCAAAGTTTGATTACACATGGTACTAATGGCCATAGCAAAGTTTAATTACACACTGTTTGATGGCCATAGCAAAGTTTAATTACACACTGTACTAATGGCTATAGCTAAGTTTAATTACACTGTTCTAATGGTCATAACAAAGTTTAATTTGACAATGTTTGATGGTCATAGCAAAGTTTAATTAAAAATTGTATGAATGTCCATAGAAAGTTTAATTCCACACTGTACAAATGGCCATAGCAAAGTTTAATTCTTATAATTACTGATAGTTAATGAAAACAACAAGATTCATGGATGTTTTGATTCCATGCAAATAGTGAATTTAATCCAAGGCATTTTTTCTATCTTTAGTAGATTATATCATTGAAATTTATCTTACCCTTTACCAGGAGATGGCAACTGTCTACTCCATGCAGTCTCCCTGGCTTTGTGGAACATTGAGGATACAGGACAATTTTTGAGGAGACTGGTATACTGTACATTATCAACTGACCCAACAGGAGCCTTTAAACGCCGATGGCAGTTTTACCAGAGGTCAAACCAAGAAGGAGAAGCCAATTTTCGGCTGAATACATCTGTATGCATTGTATTTAATGTATTATTTTGACTTCATTATTTCTTTAAATGAGCTATCAATAGAGGTGACAGAAAACTTTTTTAAATTGTAAAATGGGCTTGGCATCAAAGGGGTATGTACTATAAAGACTCTTTTTGGCCCAAAAATTCACAAATTTCAAAAATGTTATTTATTTGATAATATAACAAATAATGTATCAACATCTGAAAAACTTAAAATTGCTATGTGTGGACCATGTGGAAAACAATCAAATTTGAGTGCATCATCATTCATTGGTACCTTGCATCTCTACATTGGTCAAGTTTTAACAAAATGACTGTTATATTAACATTGTAACATTATTACAATATACATGATATAGTGAAACCATAAAATGAAGATTTTAATTTTGTTCTTTATGTTAGTCTAAAACTGAATTTCACTATATTTTCTGCATCTTCAAAAGATGATACAAACTGCCAGTGCAATTGGCTGCATGTTTTAATTATTGACATGGTAACTTTCTAAAAAAGTATGACACATGCAGAATTCACTGGAATTCTTATGTACACTCCTGAACAACAAAATAAAAGTAGACAAACCAAGTTGTTTGCTCACCCCTTTTGTCCCTTGCCATATGGGCAACACAGTAACAGCACAAAGTATCATATAGTGCCCTTTTCTCCTCTTTTTCTTCAAAGCAAAATTGACATTCAAATGTTACCCGTCGTTATTTTTTTCTCAATTTTGTGATTGTATTTTGTGACAATTTGGTTCTCTAAAGTTTGGGATGAGGGTACAAATTAGATATAGAAGAGGCACATGAAGGTAGTCATATCACAGCAACAACAACAACAACAACTACATGAAGCTTACATATTAATTTACTAATGGGGTATAAATGATAATGACATGATGATATATATTACGATAATCTGTGATTTGTTAAATTACTTAGTTCATAACTTCACAGTATCCTCAGCAGAAGACTAAATTTCTCTCTCCAGATGAAAAATAAAATAAAATAAAAATAAAACAATGCATCATAGTTTTTAAAGAAATATTTATTGAATAAATGGTTTATATTGCAATGTTATTAATTTTTCTTAACTTACAGTGCACAGCCATGTATGAGATATTTGTTTAAAACTGATAAAAAAAATTTTAAGAGTAATCGATCATACCCAAAAGAAACCCACACTGCAACAAAGACCCATGCAGCAACAAATTACCTATATATATATATATATATATATATATATATATATATATATATATATATATATATATATATATATATATATATATATATACCACATTCTCATTATGTGTATAGGGTAAATGTATAAAGCTTATCTCACAAAATCAGCAATTAGTAGTTCGAGTATCAATGGGATCATTAATATTTTTTTCTTTTTAGATTTTTATATATAAATTGGTTTTCTTTTCATTTTTTTTTCCTTCAGCAACATCTGATTGTTCCACTGGCACTAATTTTTTCTTTTTTTCTTTTTTCTCGTATCATTTATCCAGAGATTTTAATTAGATTAAAAATAATCCTGATAACAGTTTGCTTTTAAATACTGCTATGTCATCTAGTTGCTTGCATTTATCATTTTCTATCTCATTGTATATCATTTATACTATTTCCTGGTGCCGATTAGTATAAATGATTTGTTCATGAATATTCATGTGCGTGTAGAAAGAGAGAGAGAGAGAGAGAGAGAGAGAGAGAGAGAGAGAGAGAGAGAGAGAGAGGAGCAGTAAGAATGGCCATATAAAAAAAAAGGAACTTGATTGGATGGAACCATTTGTGATCTATTTTTCTCATCGTTGCTGGTCTTTGAATGTTATATACCTGTCTTGTATCTTATTACTTAATATGCATATGCATGTTGTGTATATTATTGTCAATCATCAGAATTAGTCTTAATGGTCTACCATAGCTGTTCGATTTTTTCAGATCAAATCATAAATGAACAATTTAATTGTGGGCCTCACCACTGTTGGAAAAGTCTCCTTATACTTGAGTAAACAACCCCTTTTTAAAACTTCTAGATGTCTCTGGACTCTGTATGTGTGTATGTGTGCACACTCATATGCTGAGCTGGATATGCAGATGTGTGAATGTATGTAAATTCTAATTGTGCATAAACTCATATTGATGCACATATCAGACATTTTGGACATTTTTCTCACATTAAATTTGGTCATTTTTCCTGTTTAATTGTTCAAAAATTAACATAAAAGTCATGTACGTCTTTTCAAAGTTTAGTTCTATGTTTAAATATTTACCAGAAGAAACATGTTACCATGTGAACTTGAAATTCAGTGCCATATGGCCTAGCTTATTTGAAGTACAAAGGTTCAGGAATACAAACTTGATAAAGATAAGATGCTGTGGTGTATATATTTGTAATGCATGATCCTTAATTTTGAAGACAATGTAAAAGTTTAATACTCAGTGGATAGAGATGCAATAATATGACATGATTTAATAGAAAAATAAAATCTGGAGCTATTTCCTGATGATTTTAATGACTGAATATACAGTAAGAGATAAATACCTTGCATTTAAAAAAATGAGACAATGTTGAGTTTTGGGTATGACACAATAATGATGTAGATCATGGGTAGGGAAGCATTGCACACTGGAAAAAATACATGTCTTACTGTAATTTTCTTTATTCATGCCATCTATTCTAGAAACCTCTTTGGTACATATTAATAAGAAACTAGTGCCATTTCAATGATGTCATTGACAATAAATTTATCAAACTGATATCCTCTGTTGGTAAAGTAAGAAACCATGCTATATATGTTGAACAAGTGCCTCAAATACTATATAGTTTACAGCTGTTGTACTCTCTCTCTCTCTCTCTCTCTCTCTCTCTCTCTCTCTCTCTCTCTCTCTCTCTCTCTCTCTCTCTCTCTCTCTCTCTCTCTCATAAAATTTATAGAAATATATAGGTTTTATATTTCATTATCATTAGGAATATATTTGTCAAATTTATTATTAATATACACTAATCTTTTCCCAGAAAAGATGTGTAAATAAAACGGCTTTTGCCGCTGACATTTTGAACATTTTTAGTTCATCTCTATACAGAGTCTCAACATTCAGCCATTTTTGACGTACAAAATATATTCACTCCAGTTTTTTAAAAAAGGATCAACATATACAAATTGCCTATTTGGGGGGGTGATTTTATCAAGAATATGATAGAAAGACAGCACTAAACATGTTCTTGTGCAAAGCATTTTGAATGAAAATGAAAGATAGTTTCAGAGATAATCAACCAAACCTAATTATTATTATTATGACTTTATTTAAAGAGGGTAACTCAATTAGTTAAGAACTAATCTACATTGAGGCCCTCATTTAAAGAAATTTACTTATTTTTGCTGCGTCTCTGAAACCACTATATATACTGGGTTTGGAAAAAGGAAATAGAGTGGGCATTTCTAATCTCAACTGGAATGCTATTCCAGAGCAAAGTTCCAGAGTATTGGAAACATTTTTTTTAAATAAAAATGAAAATATATACATAATTTAAACAGTGTTTTGAAACAAAAAGAGATTCAGCATCCTCTCATCCATCAATCAATAGTTGTTTGTTACCACACTAGAGTCCCTAATTTTTTCTCCAGTATCATTCCAATTTTTAATATGTGTTTAAGTCAGTAAGTTTAATTGAATAATTAGGAGGAGTAATGCATAGTAATCAATAGCGATCTGATTGACCTCCCGCATCCGAGGCGGATGCTCTAACCACTAGGCCATTGGAGCGGTTCCTCAAAACTTGTTTAAGTTTGCTCCACCTTAAGATTGTACTATCATTTTCATAGAGAGGTTACATAATAAGTGAGATGTTAGCATATTTATGAGATACAATGCATTTGACTGAGTTCATTACTTCTGTAGTTATTCTTGCATTGTGTCAGTAGACATTTTTTTTGTTATAATAAACAGTGGCATTAAAAGACAAAATAATCAACATACATCAATACTCATCCTCATTTGTTCCATTTTATTTTCTACAATGTACTTTTTTTACGTTTTCTTTAAAAAAAAATTTGAATATAAAAGGTTCATTCTTTCTAATTGTATCTGACTTAAGATATTTTTATATTACAGGAATTTTCTGTTGAATGGGAATCAGTCGTGAAAGCTGCAGCAGATATAGAACAGCAGCAGGGGGAAGTGCTGCCATTTGCAACTTTAGAGTCTTTCCATCTACATGTTTTGTCAAATATATTACGTCGCCCAATTATTGTCCTTGCTGATAAAAGAGCTAGAAATATCTTTGGACAGAGCTTACAAGAAAGCAACATTGGCGGGATTTATCTACCTTTAGAAACAGTTCCTGCAGAATGTGTCAAGACTCCAGTTATTGTTGGTTACAATATGAATCACTTTGCACCCCTTGTCACACAGGATGGTGATTCCAGCTCAAGAATGGATGTTGTTCCATTGGTCACATATGAACTGGAAATGATGATGGTGCATTATTTGCTTCCTGGTGAAGAACAAGAAGTTGTCAGATTACTGGAAAACTACCTTCAGATGACAGAGACTGTGCTTACTGAAACAGATTCCATTAGGCCCATCCTGTCAGTGCGACTGGAAAAAAGAAAATTGCCAGAAGATTTGAACTTAATGGAGGATCTAAGACAGGACTGTGAGAAAAAGTTTAGACAGTGGCTTGATCAGGAATATGGCTCAGAAAATCCATTTGTTCAATCGACTCCAGCTATAACACCAAAACAGAACATTTTGGAACCACGGAAGCTGCCTGAATTACAAGGCAGCAACAGAGGCCCCTCCTTGGCCAAGATCATGATGCCAGTACCAGTAATACAAACTCCAATACCTCCACAAATTGATCAACCAGTGGCAGGACAATCCAATAGAAAGAAGTGCCTGACAACAGGCTGTATGATGTATGGAAGCCAAGAAATGTATAACTTGTGCTCCAAATGCTTTAGGGACTACACTCTGACATATCACAGCCAAGAGCAAGCAATGAGACGTCTGAATGATGCAATTGGTGTTGAACCTTCTGCTCCCATGCCAACCATTCCACCACGTGATAGCTACATAGACCTATCTATTGTGCCGGAAAAATGTAAGACTGAAAATTGTGATTTTCAATGTTCCCAGGCAACATTTCCCTATTGTCATGAATGCTATGAAGAGATACAAAAGTACAAAGCTACTCAGACTAAATCAACACCTATTGAGAATGTTCATCATTCCATTCAGGAAACCACTGCAGGATGGTTGGATAATCAACAGCAAGCAATAATTAAGAAACCACGTAGTGGTGTAAACAATTACCAAGTTGGAGCAATTACCCAGCAAATAAATGCAGCACAGACTGCAACTGTTCCAAATGAACTTACTAGACCTGCATACAGAATGGCATCATCACAGGAACCAGTCTATATGTCAATGCTAGAGAAGATGTGTCCTACAGATGGATGTAGAAATCATGTATCTAGAAATACTGAACCATTCTGCCATGAATGCCATAAGAAAGAGCAAAATTCTCAAAGACTAGGTCAACCTGCACAGGCTTTGCTAGGGCAGAACTTTAATACAAAGTTGGCTGGTTCAGCTACTGGAGTAGTCCCAAATGCAGGATGGTTGGATTATGAACAGCAAGCAGTAATTAACAAGCCACATATGGACATAAACACTTGTCAGGTTGGATTAAATGCCCAGCAGATAAATATAGCACAGGCTGTAACGGTACAGAATGAACCTTCTAGGCGTACCTACAAAACAGCTTCATCACAGGAAGTCTTTATATCAATGAAGGATGAAATGTGCCCTACAAAAGGGTGCAGAAACCATGTGTCTAGGAATACTGAACCACTATGTCATGAATGCTACAATAAAAATCAAGGAACTTCAAAACTAGATCAACGTGCACAGGCTGTTACAAAATTGGCTGGATCATCCTCAGGAGTAGAATCAGGTCTCAGAGGTCTTAGAATGGAAACAAGCCAGTCAGAGATTCGTGAACCAGTCCAGTTTGTTCTTCCTTCTACAGCAAGTGGTGGGATTTCTCCTGGACTGGTTAACCTAGCTACAGGTCAAGTAGCTCCTCCTGATTATCCCAAAACCCACAAGTGTAAAGCAGAGGATTGTTCGGGTTATGCTGTGCCTGGAAATAATGGCCATTGTGAGTCATGTTATTATAAATCATTGTTCGGGGAAGGTAACTTACGAAAGGAAGAAGACAATAATGAGGCCTTTAACATACTGAGTGGAAGCTCAGGATCAGAGGTTCTTCACATGAATGCAAATCAAATTATGAATATAAGTGAAGAGAAACCATCAGCCGCTAAAACCCAAGGTTTTAACTTTGTAGGTATGAACCTTCCTGGTAATTTTCCAGCACCAGCAATGAATCCAACATCACGGTCCTTTGAATCTCCACCAACAGGTAAAAAGATTACAGCTACCACAGGGGCTAATAGTTATCCTCGTAAAAATGTAGAGAAATACCTATGTGCCACCCCAGGATGTCAGGGCATAAGGCAGAACAATAAATTGGACTTATGCTATCAATGTTACACAAAGGCTTCTACCAGATGGGAAGCCAGGAGTGACCTTGACAATGAAGAAACTGCTATCCCTGGTCCAAACTCTGCTGCAGATTTGTCCTGCCCTGGAGTGGTCCTGACAAATGAGGAGGAGAAACGGATGAACCCTGTTGTGACAAGTTCCAAACAGAAGGTCGCTTGTGCTGGGAAAACTTGTGGTAAACTCATTTATCCACCCAAGAAGTTGTGTGATGAATGTCAGGAGATCCTGGAGTATGCACATGCTAGTAAATCCAAGCAAGGTTGGTATGAAAAATCATTTAATAAATTAGATGGCAATTATTGCTTTGTTATTAAAATAGATTTTTGACAAATTTCATTACCCTGCAAACTGTACTCTGATGTACCCTGTCAATTTATGACTTTCTCATACATAAATGTAAAATCTTTAGATAAAATCCTAACAT
Source organism: Potamilus streckersoni (assembly GCA_016746295.1). NCBI lineage: Eukaryota > Metazoa > Mollusca > Bivalvia > Unionida > Unionidae > Potamilus > Potamilus streckersoni. Next base: position 1,794,811 of record JAEAOA010001107.1, on the reverse strand, counting down.
TGATGCCAGTTCAGTGTATAACTTTCTCATACATAAATGTAAAATCTTTAGATAAAATCCTAACATTGATGCCAGTTCAGTGTATGACTTTCTCATACATAAATATAAAATCTTTAGATAAAATCCTAACATTGATGCCAGTTCAGTGTATGAATTTCGCATACAGTTTCATTATCACCACTGAAAATTATATCTGTATATTGCACTTTGCTAACTCAGAGGAGATCATAAAGCAGTCCTATTTAAATCATGTTGTTTATTGTTTAACCTTCAAGATGTAGTGAAGTTGTTTAAATTTTCTCCATGCAGCCTTTATATTACCTGATGGGAACAAGAAATGAGAAATAAAAAATCATATTAAAAGAACTTTTATGCCCACCATATGTTATGTACCCTTAACCAATTGTACATTCTTCTGTAACAATGAGTTTTGGTCATTCTTTAGGTATGTTGGAGAGGCATTTCAGTTCCATGAACATATTTATAGTGTTTTAATGTAAACATTTAAAACAGCTCTAAAACTGTAAGAACATAGTTTTTTATCATGAATTGTTGAATATTGGCTGGTTGCATAAAGGCAGTCAATCTGGTTCCAGTTGATTTCACAGTAGTCTCTCATGGTCACACATTTCTACATATGCCATGGTAAGTATACAAATCTGAGGGATGATAGAGTCAAATTTCATTCCTGATTGATTATGATTGACACTTGATGATAGTCAAGATAATAAATTTTTATATGAAGAAAGAAATTATGTAGGGATTACTTTACCATTTTATATATGTCTGTTTCCATGTGTTTTTCTCAATTGGGCTGTACTCTTTTCTTAAATACACCTATTGAGACACTAAGATCAAACCTGCAATATGGATGTATCTTGAGGAGAAGTTATACTGCACAACAAAAAATGTGCTGCTACAACCTACTATTCAAGTTTATTCAGCATGAACATTTTGTCTTTGGATTTAATTCCAGTACCTTAACATATTACACTTTACATTTGTGACAAGAGTACATAAAAATATTTGGATGAGCTTGTATTGCACACAAAAAACTGTGTCTATGTTACCTATATACAATGATTATGCAACATTACTTTAATATATTGACTCCTGCCATGTGAGTTATCCATTGAGCTTCTGCTCACTAATTATTGAAGTTTCTGAAGGTCTGATTACCACCAGACTGTTTTAAAAAAGGAAATAAAATGAGGTGAACTTGTCTTTTGATTCTTTGTCATGAACCTTGTGCATGAACATGGTTCATACAAATCCTTTAAAACCTTGAAAATACAAAATATTTAAAATTGCAAACTCACGGCCATTCAAAGTGCTTGATATCCAAGACAGCAAAACCAGGGTCTTGAAAGTGCTTGATATTTAAGAGGGTAAATTCAGGGCCTTGAAAATGCTTGAAAACTAAAATGTTAGTCAAAACCAGTTTCAGTATCCTTGAATTTTTAAATGATGGTGAAATGTCATGCACATATTTCTGAAGCAGTTGCAATCATGCCAATTTTGTGGGGAAAAGACAGAATAAGTCCATATCCTTAGTTAAATAAGTTGTACATGTAGTGCAGTCAATGAAAGCAGGTACATAATTGATCCATAATTTGTTGTTTTGAAATAAATGAAAAAAAATTATTTTAAAAAAATTCATACTATCTAATCTGTCTGTCAGGAATAATGTCCTTTAAAATTGTTACATCTACTTTAAAAAATTCTAAAATGTTCTTTGGATTTTATACTTCCACATCTGCATGAACCCTGCTTAACTAATATATTGAACCAGATGTGATGTCACTGAATACAGATCTGTCTCTTGGATGCCCACTCTGCGTGATTTCCTTGCATTATGGGAAATTCCATTATGGGATGGCAGATCAGGCTTGGAAATCATAAAGCTCTTGACTTTGAATTTGAACATGAGATTTTGTTTTGATGTGCTGGCAGTAATTAGTAATTACTGCAATAATTTAGCCACAGTAAGCAATGTGGTTAATAATCTAAGCTACCTCATTGATTGGGCACCACATGGAAGTGCTGGTGCTTGAGCCCTATTAGTACTCACCTTTTCCATGTTTCCATTAGTTGGTCCATCGGTTAATACTTCTAGTAACCACCTGTACACATAAATTTATGCCACCTTGTACTTGAATTGACTTTTACAGATAGATGTGCATTGTGAAGGTTTCAGCTATTGCCCTTTTGCCATCAATTTTAAATCGCCTCTGGAGCAGAAAATTGTTTCATATACCTATATGTTCATTTTATGGGTTTTGTTCTATCAGCTCCACATGAGATAGAGTTATGGCCCATGATGTTTTACTTCATATCTTCACATGGCATAGCATAAGAGTGATTAAACATACTCTCTAATATTTGGTATGAACATTGCCTCTTACAGTTATACCATTTGTTTATTAACTTATGCATAAAACATTAATCAGAAGAATGATATGTGGACTAATATTTAAAATAAATGTATTAGTCTGTGGTCCTTTTAATGCAGATTCACATTGTGTAGTGATCAAATGATGATGTAGTCTGTCATTTTTATTAACACAATATAATACATTGTCATTTCTTTTTTTTGAATTTACATACACACTGAAGCAAAATTGATACATTTAAGTTATTTTTGGAGCTTCAGATAGATTGGTTATAAGCAAAGTTTTCCCATGTACAACTGCAAAATGCAGAGTTTGTACATATGATGTAATTAACTCAGATTTGAAATTATTTAGATAAGCCTTGAATTTTTGTTCAATTTCAATTTTTGGGAAGTGCAGATGGACAGACATTTTGTATTAATGAACCTTGTCTACATAAGTTGTAGTCTCTATGTTTATTTTATTTATGTAAAGCTCAATCCATGCTTTGAGAATATACAAATTTTTCAATAATTAAGTAAACAAATTAATTCATTCATTATTTTCTATTCACTTATATATTCATGAACTCATTTTAGATTTTAGACTTGGTAGACAGAATGTGACAGCTCCTATTCGCTCCAATCCAGCACCCCAACAACCTCGACCCCATACTGCTCCTGTAGTTGCCAAGTGCTCAGTAAGAGACTGTGATCGCTATGGAGACCCTGCCACAGGTAATATGTGCACTGCTCACTTTGAGAACACTCAAAGATCAAAAACCACCACAGGTCAACTGAATGTTCCCACAGTTTTACAATGGAATGTTAGACAACAGCAGATCCATCCTGTCACTCAGAGGATGTCCAACCCAGTCTCAGAGGTGACCTATTCTACTAGTGCTAATGTACAACCTTTTCTACACAGGTCAGGGGCACAGGAAGATAACTTCACAGCAGCCTTGACAAACCTTGAACGGAGCCAGAAAAGCAAATCCAAGTGTATCATCCAGGGATGTTTGAATTTTGGAAGTTCTCAAAAGCAAGGCTTGTGTAATAAATGCTTCTTGACACGATTAGGACAATAAACATGTTTAATTCTAGTAGATTTCTATGGCTGCACATTTCAACAGAATTAAAAACTAAATTCTTTTACTAAAACAGAATGATAATGAGATAGTTAGTGACACTTCATTAAGACTAATAATGTCATTTTGTTGTCTCATCATTTTAGTAACATTTCATTGAAATTTTAATTCATTTGTTGGATCGCGCTTATTTTAATTGGTGGAGAATATTACAGGAATGTTAGCAGTTTTACAGATTTTTGTGATATGCAGTTCATAATTCAATGGGTTTGTTGGTTTTCAAATATACTGAATTTAAGTTACCATGGCAACAGAGAATATCTCAAATGATTAATGGATCTAAATGAAAAGAGTAAATTTACCACCTTTACTCTTTTATAAAATAGTTGGATCCCATTGCAAGCTGCATGTACTCAGATCTGCTGGTGCATACTGTCCCTGCTTATCTGGGTATGTACAGTTTGTTAGGAAAAAGATAAGGGTCTATGTTGTTTACAGTTGGACTCTACTTATAAGTCAGTACTTGAGATAAAACATTTCAATTATGCATTGATGTCTCATTACTTTTACCATATTGATACATAAATCAATACAAGAGGTGGAGAATTGATACAGAACAGCAGTTAAGAATAATTAGTTACCTTTTCATTCTTGAAAATTCATCTGAGACTCATCTTTGTAAATAAAAAGAAAAATCGATTGACAACACCCACTTGCCTTCTACAAACTAATGCAAGGTAACATGGATAGTATTGTACCACCCACCTTGCTGATTCCATGCTAATTATTCCAGATGCATGTTCAGCATAAAGGAAACGGTTCAGACATGTTCCCATGTATAATGAAGTACTTGTCATTTAAAAACCACAATTCCATGAAATTACTCATTTGATTCGTATCTTGTCTGCTTGAATATAATTTGATAGCTACACATCTGGTGTGCCATTAAGTGATATATGTTACATTGAATTCTCATTGGTGGATATTCTTTGTTTCAGTCCAGGGAATACATTAACCACCAATCAGAACTTAATATAGTTTATGACACTCAGGAAGTATTGGGAAAACTTCACCCAATAGTTGTTATTACATTATCTGTGAAGTAGTTAAATACATGGGGAGCAAATTTTGAATGCTTCTTGTTATGTTGAGATATTAAATTAATGACTAGACATGCCAGCAGAATTAATCAAATTATCACAGACTCTGCATGGGGGCAGATTTTAATCAAATTATCACAGACTCTGCATGGGGGCAGATTTCAAACCACATAAGTTTGTCACCTTGCAGAATTTTTTTTTAAAAATTTAAATATAGACAGAGGGTGAGTGTTGTCAGTGGTTTTCCTTCTTTACAATAAAAGTACCTGTGCCTGTGACAGTTCTTTTACATTTGCAATAATTCATTTTTGTTGGTATTCATATCATCTCCCACACCTAGACTTTTTCTAGATGAATCTATTTCAGTCAGTTATCTGTATACAAGAAATACAATCATTACATCAACACACATAAATGGATACCACCTACCACTGACAGACCTTCTAAAGATGGAATGACCATCAAGTTGAGATGTGTATTGATAATGTATTGTAAGCTGTGTATCTTGGATTTGTATAGAGGCACATGTGTATTGTTTCACCTCTAGTGAGTACATACAGTATCATGGATGAGACAACAAATTCTATATTTTTTCAAATACATATATCTTATTTATTTCTCTTTGTTTTCTTAAACTTCTTTGCTTATTCATTAGTAGGTATGTAAATTCAATTAGCCTAATGCAACATAACCGTAAAAAATAAATAAAAATAAATAACCGTAAAAACAAAATGATAACTTTTATTATATATTGCATAACCATGCTCCTGTGATAGTTTGTTGAGAGAGAGAGAGAGGGGGGGTCCACATGTAATGAATGAAGATATTTTTGCACATATTCAGGAAAAATATTTGATGCTTGTCTTATCCATATAATTATATTGCGAACACCTCCAAGCATCTTTATAGTTCCATAGTAATAATCTGAATAAGAATATTAGAAAAACATGGCCATGATTTCTTTTCAGTGTCAAAGCTTACATGGATAATTCAAGGCACAATGTCCCACATATCTGATACTTGTCTGAGGTATTTTTGACTTGTCTGACATTTTCTGTTTAAACTCCTTGACACAATTTCTGTTTAAACTCCTAGAAGACATATTTTTACATTACTGATACAGTAAATTTAACTTATAATGACTAGTACTCGAGTCAAATAGACTATTTTGTAACACCACCATAATTCCATTTTTTAAATTTGGTCTGTTTTAATGCACAGGAACACAATTGGGTTAGTACTTATTTTAAAGCCCTTGTCCAAGGACACACAGTTGGGTTAGTACTTATATTTAAGGCCTTGCCCAAGGCCACACTGGTAGCAGGCCTGAACTAATTCAATGTCAGGTACACTCCATAGAGCCACTTCTTTCACGTCTGAAAATATGTGCCAGCTTAAGCAATTCCGACTATTCTTTGAATAGAAGTACTGGGGATCCTGTGAGGAAATGCAATTCAGTGTAGATTGATTCAAACTTATAATCCCCACCACTTGATTTTATTTTGTTGGATTTGACACAGTCCGTATGAAGTATGTTATAAAAGAAATAAATCATCCCAGGTTTTAGTTGTTTTAGCACATATAACAGTGTACAGATAGTTACTGAATGAGTTATTTCTAACTTGTGTACATTTAGTCCTTCTCCGTTCTTGATGTATACACTGATAATTAATATCACAACGTCTTAAGATAATTGTATCAATTGATAATGTATTGTGACTAATTAGTGGTAACTATTTCTCTTTGTGCTGCTTATGAACATAATTTGATGTGTTGTATCTAGTGTATTTATTCACTTTCACTAATGTATAAAACATGTTTATATATGTCATATGATAAAATATTACCATATGGTACTTGTTGTTTTTATTGATATGTACATAGTTTAAGTTAGTTTTGTGAGTTTGTTAAATATTGTTCATTGTGTCTGATTTTTTTGTGTACTAGTATTTAAATCAATAGGGAGTAAATAGTTTTTGCACAAATTATAACTAATTGTACATAACTCTAGTGTTGTCATTAAAAGTGAAATACACTTCACTTTTTCATTTTGAACAAAATTATTTACTTGGAGAGATTTCATCCCTCAAAAACATGTCATTGTGTCTACAGTCTTTTACAAAGAATAGTTTTTGCTTATAATAATAAGGTAATTTCTATATTTAGGTCTTCTGCCCTTTTTGACCATTGAAAGGCCAGTCAAGATAGGTAAAGTTAAATAATACAAATTCTAATCCTGTGAAAATAATTAAGACAAATTAGTTGCCCCATTTTTTATGTTCGGATAGCTTTTTCCCCGTAATTTTTTTTGGGCAATATTTTTAATTTTTATGGTGAAAATTATCATATACTGGGATCTTTTTCATCTTTGATGTTCGAAAAAAAAGTTCTCTGCCCAACTTGTGGCTATATTAAATTTTTTAAGTCATAATTAGTCCGTAACAGTTTTAGGCCAGCTTGTGAACTTGCAAGAATGTTTCATGACAATGGTATTCTTGATATTTAAAAATATCACTACTTGCCTTAAATGGTAGAACATTTTGCTTTTTCACCAAGAGACTAATTATGATGTCTCGGATTGGTCCTAAATAAAAAAGGTGCTGGTCTGATATCAGATATAGCTACCATGGCAGCCATCTTGAAAAACCTTTTTTCGTCTTTCAAAGCAAAATATCTCATCAGCATGGGGTTTCCACCAGATGTATTGTTTGTCATAAATGCGGTCTTATTGGGTATAAATGAAATGGTGCAAATCTAATATCCAATATGTCCACCGCATGAACTACATTGAAAATCTTGTCCTTGCTGAAGAATATTAGTTTGGGTAATTTTTCACTCAGCAATTAAAAAAAGCAATTGCCTTTATATCTGAAAATTCCTTTTGGCAAATAGAGCACCCATCAATGGTCCCTCTAAGGTGCATGGCTGTGCGGCCATGCAGCTCATTAGAAAATACAGAGCAGTAGTTTCAAAATTCAGTTCACACTGGAAATACATTTGAAGGAACATTGGCACCCATCACTTCAAGGGACTTCTGTTTATTTGGAAATTCACCACAGTAGAAATTATCTAGGGTGGAACTGTCAAACTTAGAACAATACAAAATCAGTTTATTAAAGATGATTGCTTTAACTAAAATTATTCATGACTTTTAATCAAAGATGAAGAAAAGACTTTAAATGTTTATAATGAACATTACACATATTTAGAGAGTTAATAACATTGATTATAGTTGTGCTGTTATTTAGTTCTAGCAAGTTTTGTTCATCCCTTTGATCCTGTTAAATGCAGTTTGACCTGAACTCTACAAGTCATTTGAATATTCACTAGTTTGATTGTTCTTTCTGAATATTTTACAATTATGGGCATCCAGTTTACCTACATCATTACATTTAGTAATTGTAAACTACTCAAGGGTGAAAAAGATCATGCACACAGTAGATTGTAGTGACCAATCTTTCATGTACAAGAATATTCTGTCACTAGAAGTATAATACAATGTACATATAGTTGAAAGATACTTGTTTCCCATATGTCTCAATTGGCAGATTACTTAGATTTGTACAGCAATTGTCAAGGATGAAAATTTCTACTGTCTGAAGATATAATAGAGTTGGTCTTAATTATAACATGCATGCATATAATGTACCCTTGCATATTTCCTGTTCCTGACCTGTTTTATTTTAGCATATGATAAAGTAATTTTGTTATGACATTAACTTACCTGTGGCCTCAAGACCTACATAATTAGTTCTATATGTATCTTTTGAAACGTTAATCAGATGTATAATTTTGTTTGAAAACATTTGGAACATCATTGTTTTTCCTTTATATCAAATCTCCAGAAAAATCTGTGTAGTTATTTATTTAGTGTTTTGATTGAAACTTTTACTTTTAAACATTTAATTTGCTAATGTTTCTTTAATGTTATCACTAAACACAGACAAGATAGCCAAAACAAAGAAAATTAATTACAGGATTTTTAAATGGTGTAATACATTCAGCTTTAGATTGTATTTTAACCAACAAATTTATTTCTCCATAGTATGTTCAGTGGTAAAATGTACTTTTATCATATTACCGATAATCTGACCTACTTTTATTCAAGAATGAAGTATGACTTGTAAACAGTAAGCTTTGGTTGCAATTTCTTTTTATGAAAATTGTGAAAAAGAAATTTTCTGTTAAATTTCATTTTGTAAAAAATGAACATGTAAAAATTTGATTGCATTTGGATTTTCTTTCAGAATGTTAATACATTAGAAATGTAATAAATTATGCTACTTTCAAGAGTGTAATATGAGGTTTATGCAACATGGGGAAAATATTATTGCCTCCCTTGGTTATCTATGTAACAGGACACATACAGCATACATCAAAATGCTGTAAATGTATAGCTTAATCAAATGATGAAAATGGCATAAAACGCAGTAAATATCTAACAATTAAAAGGCTAGATATAGTCATTGTGATTTTTTTTCATATTTAAAACTTGAATGGCTTCATGTTTGAAAGATCTGCCATTACAAAATGCCCATGATATGATTTTCTCTGTTATTTAGCATGTAGGTTATTTTACTTAAAAAATAATTTAAATTTCTGCACATGAGTATGAATCAAGTCTGATTTATATTTGTTGTTGCTTCTTGTAAAATATTCATAGTTTCAATATATTAAATTTATTATGGTAAAATGAAAAATAAAGTTAAAAAAACTTGAATCCATGGACCAACAGTATTTATGTTTGTTTTGTAATTAGAATATATATATATATATATATATATATATATATATATATAGAGAGATATATATATATATATATATATATATATATATATATATATATATATATATATATATATATATATATATATATATATATATATATATATATATATATATATATATATAATACTATAAATTTGGTACTTGTACTTGGTTCCCATCCTCATTAGCATAATTTAAAATTCCCTATATGAAACCAGATTCCCTTCCTTTGCCATTTATACTTGACCATGTTCACCACAATACATATAAACAAATTAAAACAGTAAATCAACACACTTGACCTAATACAGCTGGTGATTGTGGCGATGTTACTAAAACATCTTCGCAGATGAAATTACAAAATTATGATCTCTGTCGGACACTGAAATCTCAATCCACCACTTGATATTCTGAGTCAAAGTTTCTCATTCGATTGTCGCTGACAACTGGTTAAACGCGTAAAATGCTTTAAACGATATAGTATTACGAGGAGGCGTTAACGATACATCCTGATCGAGTTGACGTGCTGGAAGGCAGCAATGGTATCACGTCAACAATGTTTTTAACTCGACATGCATCCATGTATAATTTGTTACTGACATCAAAACCGTTAGTTGATCTCAACCACATACAAATATTATATTAATCCCATTTACAGCGCGTAATCGGTCATATCTTTGTAACTCAGTGTATAATCATCCCTAAGTACAGATGTGGTGTTTAATGTGGTGATTAAATTTCATTACATGTCTAGGTTACCCGTCATTCTGTCACCAATTTGTAACTCGGGATTGGAACGCCCAATAAGACTCCGATTATCGAGTGCTCGTCCATGTTGAGATTATCCTTCATCTCGGAATTTATTTTATGCGTAATATTGAGTAGAGTATAAATCAACACTTGGTAATCCTTGAGTGGTCAGTATCTCTGGTAGAATTCTAGTAATTTTGTTTTGCTTGTGCATGTTTTAAATAGTGGTGATTTTAGTCTTTTCAATTTTAAATATTTCCTCTGCTTCGTGTAATCCACTCGAAATCCTTTTGGAGTACTCGCCGTAGTAGGGTAGTACTCAGAATCATTTTCCGATGCTATTTTAAATGTACGGAAATGCTGCAGTGAATGGGACCCAATCCGTGCATGAAAACCCTGTCCGGATTGAGATGAAAAGTACAATCAGCCTGTCGTACTAATGCATTGTTAGTTTCCGAGGGTGCTGATCTCGCGATGGTATCTCCGGTAGAAATTTGTATACCCGTGGATAAATCACTTTTGGATATTAAATATGCACTCACATTTACCTTTCCGGTGATTACATCCCCTTCACTATTTTACTTAAGACTCGGCATGTTATTAAGCTTGGCATGACTTACGATATAAGACACATCGTTTCTAACAGTGAAGAGTGTTGTTGAAAACGCATTTAAGATATTTCCCCACGTTCAAATTTCCTATCAGCGTTCCACTGGTTGGACTTAATTTACTATTGGCATACGACTTTACTCGTGACAACATAGGAACTGCATTATCATCCGGATCAAAATTACTGTTTGTTTTTTATGCACAGGATATGGTCATTTGTCATTGTTCCACCAGACAGCGATAATTCTTATTCACATGAATCCTCGTGTTTCATCGATTCTGTTCCACGTGGACACCTTATTGATTCGTTATCCACTCATATTAAGTTCATGGTATCTTCGGTTTCATCGATTTTATTGCTGGCTTCTCCGTTGGATTGATAATGCTTTCACCTCCAATGATATTGCCAAACACCTAGGACCTCGTGTTATTTATAACAGTAAGCAAAAAACTCCGATCGTTTCGGTTATGTAGTACTTTTTTATCGGATATTAATAAAATATGAACATGCTTAATTTTAATCAGGGGAACGTGACTAAACCGCGACGTGGATTTCTATTACCTCATTGTCATTATATGATCACAGGACCCACATGTGGTAAAACCAACCATTTCATAAATATGATGTTGTACAACGGATTAAAATACGACACTATCACAGTGCATGATAACTGCACGTTATCCAACTTTAACGAAAAAATTAAATCCTCTACTGGATGCCATGATGTGACCACGATAAAAGAACCTGACGAGACCATTCTGATGGAGCATATTGAGGATAATAACGATCGTCCGAATGTGCAGAGATTAGAGGATGCTTCTCGTCTACTGCAATGAATGCTGTAACGCGATATACCTCGAACACTCCTAAGTATATAAGGCGTAACACCGTTTGTTTTGTGTTCTTTTCCGGATGGATCACTGGCCACATAGACTCGATAGCGCGGTATTATTGTAGTTTCATCGCAGCAGCTGAATTTAAAAGGGCTTATCACGAATCGACGCCTACCCAGCATGATGTTCTCTCGTTTCATATGGAAGCCAACGAGTTTACTGAAATATATCGATGTGGTTTTGATGGCGTTTCCATCCCAGTGACACCTAGCGATACAACAGCGTATTTTAAAAACCTCGGTTTGGCAAACTGGAGTTTCAACGTTGCCGTTATTTAGACCCGGAACAACAGTAATCACAAAACAGCAACAGAGTATGATAAAAATACTGGATAAGATTGTCAGCGAAATAAGAACCTGTTAGAAAAAAAGTACATTTTCGAAGCGATCGGTAAGGCTGAAATTGACTAAACAGCTATACCGATTGGGTAACCAATGCACTTGCGACGATAAAAAAAAAACACGATGACAGTTTTCATTATTGTATTGATAAGATCCTGCTCGATATTATCAATTTAAAATCCCAAACAAATTTCACGAGGTTACGGTATCGATTCAATGTTGGACTTAAGAAACAAAGAAAGAAAACAAAAAAGGTGGTACGTTTTTTCCACACCTGAAATCTGCTCAAGCCGTCAATAGTGCTAACACTAGCAATAGTTTTACCAGACGTTACGCTACCCTGATGAACGACAAGACTGAGTAAGAAATCACGTTGATCTACGGCGAAATCTGGAACATGTTTCATAACGTGACTGCATGAAAATAACGGTTGTTGGTACGATGTTGGTATGAATGGTACCACATGTACTGTTTTGAGCCTACAATGCAGGCACCACTGATACTTTGCACATGCTTACAATTACCCAGGGGCGGATAACATGACTGGTAACGGTGTGGAAATCCGACAGTTGATGGATGATATGAACCACAACGCGAATACCATTAAAATCTAGCCTTATTATTCCATGGTAATTTCATCAGGTCAATTCTTGTGTTTACTTAGCGTCAACTGGTTTCCAGTGGTACTGATAGTACCGCCATGGTAACCGAAGGAGACTCCCCGGTAAACATCAGAAACGTGAATTTACTAATCCACTGTTCGATCGCCGAAGGATCCTACAATAATAGCGGTGGTTAAAACAGCGTGATTTTAAAGTTTTTCACCAAATAAATCCCTGGTGCATTAACGACCGTACAATATTCTTCGCTGGTTTACTATCCGGTAAACAATTCCCATATAATCCCCGCCGAGATCATGTCGATTACCGGCCAATATAGACAGTCTGTGTATTTTAATAACGAACGTGTCACGTTTTATCCCCATTTTTTGGCAAGTGTAACGCGCCACAGGCAACGAGTAATTTTCTCAATAAGGTACAAGCTCTGTATGGAATATACTAGCACATCAACATCGCAAACGGGTTTAACCCTGCTACAATTGCAGTATTTAAAACACATAGATCAGTTGTATGAAAGATGAGATCAAGAAAACTTCAAGGCACAAAATCATAGAAGGGGTTTTGTAGACGTTTTTCTTACATAACTTCAGAGTTACCAGGATTAGCCAGAAAAACAGTGCCTATCGGGTTTCAATCATCAAAATTATCTGCCACCGCTACGACGTCTTCGACTGGAAAAGCAGTAGGCGATACGCGATTAAGGATCATCGAGCAAGCTCGCCACGGCCAATAAAAGAGGCGATAGCAAAATATCCCCCATTAGTTCCAGCTCAGCGTATAATGTTCGCTACTACTAAGCGAATACTGTCTCACTTTTAAAAGTAAATCATGCGAGACCTAGATTCTGCAGTTAACGCTTCCACCACCGTCAATAAACCGATAATAAGCACGATGACCTCAATGATGACAGGAACCGGATTAGCACGAGTGCATTGACGGAGTATGCGTCTTCGTATTTCCTTTTTTTTAAAATGTGACCACAAAATAATAATAATAATAATAATAATAATAATAATAATAATAATAATAATAATAATAATAATAATAATAATAATAATAATGACAACAACAACAATAATAATAACAATACTGTTAATAATAATAATAATAATAATAATAATAATAATAATAATAATAATAATAATAATAATAATAATAATGACAACAACAACAATAACAATAGCAATACTGTTAATAATAATAATAATAATAATAATAATAATAATAATAATAATAATAATAATAATAATAATAATAATAATAATAATAATAATGTCACAGTACACTCCGAATTATTTTAAACTTTCCCTTGAGGATTCCATCAATGAGTGCATGTTGAAATATAAATACATCGAGTACCTTGACCTGGACTCTCATGAAATAAACCAACAGTGCTTGAGGATGCTTCAAATTCGAAATGAGGGAGTTTATGCCGTATAAGGGTTTTATTGAGATCAGTTGAAAACTACAATTTTGACGCTGACATCGTATTGGTCAACAATGGTTGGAGTCTATTTAGATCTCTGACGAGAAGTGAATATTAACTCGATGCTTAACTAAATTGTCAAAACCACGTGGCGATCGGACGTTACAAAGGCATAAATACACAGGGCATTATAAATTTGTTGACTAGCAGTTTGAAGAGAATTATCAGCCTTTGCGAGAGGAAAGACCTATATTAAGGTTCATACCATCGCCAAGACAAAAGGATATCTGCTGCCGCATAATATTAGACAAATTTCCAGGCAATTAAACCCACTGGATTGTGATAACGTATCGATGATGCGTTTGTTTCCAAGCATCATTGTCGCTAAACATAAAGTTGGCATTATCACACGCCAAATTGGGGTTAAAAGACAGCGCACTAGTTTGGGTAAATGTTAATGTACTGGTGTGGGTAAAAGGAAAATAATCACCATAGATAACCAAAAATTAATTAATGAATTACACGCACCTGGAAGTAGATGATATTCACGAGGCAGATATTAAGGACATCAGTATGTTTTATTAGAACAATAACGGATATAAATATTTGCTAAACATTGTTGACGCGTACAGCAAATTCGCATGGAGCATTCATTTCAAAAATAAAACTGAAGCGGCCATCAAAGACACTTTTGAGTAAGTAAGGTGGATAAGGGCGAAAATATTTATAATAAAACATTCGAAGAGAGGAATACATAATAACTCAACGCATAATCAAGGTAAATCGGTTGTCGTCGATAGATTCAATAGAATATTACGAACTAAAATGTGGAAACATTTTACGAGTGGCATTACGAGGTATATAGACGCATTATTTGACTTTATGTCTGAGTACAATAAAACCAAGAATTGCAATATTAAAATGACCCCAGCTCTGGGGGACAAAATAATGAAGCTGCTTTAGCAAAAAGTTCTTGAACCACGAAGTAAATTCGAGTAGGGGGTCGTGTTAGAATTTTTAAGTATACCGTACGTTCGAAGTATGATTTACAGCGAATTAGAGCGAAGATGTGTTACTGTTATGGAGTATCCTACAAAACTTTACATGGATAATAACGATTATCCACTAGCACATGAGAAGATTACAGTACAGAATAACATATTGAGTCCAGTGCGTAAACGTTTACAAGCACAAATAATTGCCGGAATGAGTTTACCGGAACTTTTTCTCAGTTTGATGGATAATTATCGATACACAGTACATTAAAAAATCTGAAGTATTACATTGGCTTGGGTATGTATGTGACTTCTATTCACATTGTGCTCAAGTTTAAACAACGTCCCTAGCTTGAAACAAACATTGATTTTAAGACCGTTAGACGAACAGAATACAAGTCAGATTTCGAGAAGATTTTTAAGCTGACAAACAAAAGCATGTTCGGTAGGACCATGGAGAACTTAACGAAGCGTGTCTACGTCAAGTTGGTCAACGATATTGCTAAGCGAGATAAATTAGTAGCTTTACCTGGCATTATTATCATGAAGATATTTGACGATAGTTTAGTGGCGATCCATAACAGACGGTAGTCAAACTCGATAAGCCTATCTACTACGGATTTACCGTGCTGGAGTTATGAAAGCTGATGATCTACGAATTTCCCTACTGATTCATCAAATAACTTCGTTAACAGAGCAAAATTATCGTTCACTGACACGAATAGTCTTAGTTATGAAGTAAAGACAGAATAAAAACACATAAAAGTAATCTCAAATCATTACGACCATAGACAGTAATCTAATTTATTAAACCCGCCCGGTTTTTATTTAACATAGGTAACATAGATAATGACCTCTTTACTTCATGATGATACGTTAATTATTATCTCAGAGGGTCACAAGGGAGATCATAAAAATGTTGTCAAACCTCATTTTACATATACTAACTACACCCTGGTTCCAATGAGCCTATACCTGTTAAACGACTGTCTACTTACAAAAGGAAACACAGCTATGCATTAGGTACAGCTAAATACTTGATGGCATGAGTCTATGAAATGTTATATGAGAAACAAGGATAATCTACTGGCTGGACTAATTACCTGCAATCAATCTTAACAGATGTAGAAACAGATCCGCTGAATTAAAATAAAACGTATCGTGTAATCTGCTTCATAGGTACACACGTACAAACAGAAATATATTACACGACCAATTTCATCATTATCAGGCACTGATGAAAGGTTAATGTAAGTATTAACCATATGCACGCAAATTTTTCACATGCATGAAAACATTAAAACCAGTTTACAACTCTTTATGTTGATTTCATAAGTGAAACAATTGAACATTTGATTAGAAACTTTTACCTGATCAAGCTGTAATACATAATAGTATTTCCAGATCCAGAGATAGTATCATTTTCTTTTCAAGGAGCAAGCCCAAGAAAAATTAAAAAATAAGGAAACACGACAGCGTAACATAAAACCTATACAGGAATATTTATCAAAGACGTGACAGGCAAAGCAATCCGTGACAATGAAATCAATAATGAAGAGTTTATTATGAATATCTGGGTACACGATCAATACAAAGGGGTGCAAAATGCAATCAGAAAGAAAATAATTCAGAACGCCAAGACATCAGAGATTTGTAGGAAAGATAACTCTTGGCTGTTCATGTTTCAATGTGCCTATTTTGCCCATACGGTTTAATATGTGTGTTGCAATAGGATTCTCTGATAATGAAATCTCTTTAACTGAAAGAAATTAGAACAGGAATAACTATAAATATGTTGAACATTTGAATAACAAATCAAAAGTTAAAATCACTCAGTGGAAATTCCATTGTGCACATAGGAAATGCAACTCTATTATGATTGGATTCAACAGACCCTTGCCACTTGCAGTTCGGTTTATCTCCCTTGTGAAAGGTGTCTGCCGTCTGTTTGGTCAACCCGATTCTTTGACATTATTTACCGAAATAAAAATTCTGTCACATACTGGTATTTTGAGATATGACTATTAAAAATGATCCAGTTTGCATATAATATTGGTTATTTACAAATTATTCTTTTCACCAATACACGCAGATGTTCTGCTGTCTTGATTGATTGATTGATTGATTGATTGATGTTTTACAAAACTTTATCGTTTTTGCTCTTTTCTGTTGCGTAGTTTAAGACCATAGAGCCGTACAAATTGCCACATAGGCAGAATCTGAAACTCGAATCCAGACAGAAGTGAGGTGGTGGTGATCGGTAAAGGCGAAAGATTAGACCGCTCCGCCACCCAAGGTCCCTTAATTTACCATGATCTTACTACATTACTAAAATCATGAACAATTACATCATATTCCTTGAAATTACTGCAATAATTATATACCAGTAGTTCTCTTTGATACTAAATTATTTTTAAATTGCATTGCATATTCGTATCCCCTTTAATGTCTCCTCACAAGAAAGGAATTCATCAAATAGTGTTCACTTATAACTGCATCTTCAGGTTTTTCTTTTAAATGGCTGCATGGTTTAAAAAAAAGACGTATGTATGTCTTTATTGGCTGTATCATGCCAGTGTATGCGGAGTTATATCCCTTGCTAAGGACATTCTGAGGCCTGCAACTCTCGCGGTTTCATGGGTGGGTATGTAATCATTTACCTTTAGACCACGTGTCCACAAACCACGTAACAGTATCATTGGGGAGGCAATTTACTGGACCAATTTGACATGGGATAATTAATGTAACAATTAAAAATACTGGTCAAATATAGTAACAACAACCAACAGGCGTATTCTTGCTAAGTTAAGCGGAGCTGAGCGGACCTAAGGTAACATAGGCTTGGCTAGGCAAAGATAATATAATATAAGCTAATATAAGATTTAGTTAAAGTCGGCATGATGTCAAAAATAATTCAACATTAACCCTAGTAAGCTTTTCAACAGCATTACATAAACAACATTAATTAAAACAAGCATTTTTTGCAAGGCGTACAAACATAGCTAAATATATACTGGACAAAACAGCGCGTAGCTTAAAGCACGCGCAAGTAAAGCAATTTAAATGGCAGTAATTAAAATTGAATTTAGCGTTTAGATAAATTAAGATTACAACATAATTATTTGCAAAAATCGAAATTTAAATTAAATGCCGAGGCACCAGATCTGTATACATAAGACAATAACAAATCAACAAGAAACAAACAAAAATATGATAGTAACACTAACATATGCTGTAATCATCATGATGGTGGTGGTAGCTTTACTTGCAAATATTACATTTGAGATGCTTTGTATTTTTAATTTATATTGTTTGTCAGATTTTTTTCTCCATGATTATATGTTAAGAATAATTGTATTTTGGATTTCACCTTGTCCAGAATGAAGTACATGTTCTTTCTGACCAGCAATATTTATTTTGTGAACAACAGAATACATGCCTAATATTTTGCCCATGACTGTGGATTAAGTATTCAGATTATTATTAACGTTTATTTAAATCTGAGTATATTTAATCTGAGAATACCCACAATAAATAACCTGCTTTATCTGATTGTTACCACATTCTTTATTATAATACATTTTAAAAGCATATTTTATCTTTTTGACAAATTAGAACGGTCAAAATATTAACGTTTGACCCTAATCGTTGCTCAGCTTTTGTGTCTGAAATGTGTTATATATAATCATGTTTACTTTAAAAGTTACCCATTCTTGCATTAATATCTGAGGCAGAATCAGTCTTATTGTTGTGTTCTGTATCTCATTTGGATGGAATCATTTATTAAAATTATTATTCACTGGGGGGGGGAAGACGCTCATCTATAATATTTGTGGACTCGAACAATAACTTGGGAAATAGTTCACAATATTGTAAGTTCTTTTTCAGTTTCGTTTTATTCTAGGGAAATAAATTATTGTTGAATTTTTTAAAACTTGTTCATTTTCACCCTTGTTTGTTATTTAGTTTAAGACAAAATACAGAGTCGTAATATAGTCTTTACCATTCCATGATAAAACTAATTGTCTGATTGAATTAAAATCTGATTGCTCTATTCATCAAATGGCACAACAACAACAACAACATCAATCCCATAATCCAAGAAGTCGTTGGGGGCACCACAGTTGACTTTACAACCAATTCACTCCATCCTTCTCTGTTCTCTACTGCCCTTTGGGAATCTCCAAATCCCATGCTTGTCTACTTCTTACCGTTGTCTCCCCACATCTTTTTCTGTCTGCATCTTCTTCTGCACCCTCGCACTGTGACTGCAAGATTGTGTTTGCCAGTCTAGATGATTTTGTTTTCAGTGGTCAAGAGGTCTTCGTAGGCTCCAATGGCTCGTTGGATCCTGTTGTGGACTTCTTCATTGGTTACATGGTCAATATATTATATGCCCAAGATCTTGCGGGTAGCACCTCATTTCGAAGATTTGAATCCTTCTTTGTGAATCTGATGTGAGCGTCCATGTTTCACATGCAAACAGAAAGAAGGATATGACAAATGAGTGCATCAGAATTATTTTAGAAATAAAAACAATATTAGCCATATTGGTCTCAACCTTGTTATTACTGCTGTTGTCTGGGCAATCCTGCAAAGTAGTTATGGTTTGGAGACCTCGTCTGTGATAATTGATCCCAAGTACTTGTAGATTGTGCTTATGCTGTGAAGGATGTGTTGAAGTACTCAACGAAGTCAGTCAGTTCTTTTTCATCTCGTGCTTTCCAGGATATCCAGGGTCACCAGTTATGTGTCTAAAATCCCACATACATACATACATACATACATACATACATACATACATACATACATACATACATACATACATACATACATACATACATACATACATACATACATACATACATACATACATACATACATACATACATACATACATACATACATACATACTCCTTTCTTAAAAAAGATGAAAATCTATTATCTGTATCATTTCATTTAGCAATGAATGTTTTAAATGCATAAAAAATCTATTCTGTCTGAGGCCGGATAATGAATTACAATGTACTTTAATTTTTTTCGTCTGCATTGTTTATTGGTCCTCATTTTCCTCCAAGTTTGTCATTTTATTTGGCAATAGCAACAGGTCTTTCCGATTTCTTTGGCATTCACCTCGACTTCGTTTTTACTAAGACAGTGGTGCAATTGCTATAACAACAGTAACTTGATCAGTCCATCGAGATGTTTCAAGGGTTTCACGCCTAAGAGATCATTGTAAAACTGTCAATTTTCATTGCATAACTTTTTTTGAATTTTTAACCTGTATTGTCTACGGGTTGTTACCCCCCCAGTAGATGTGTTTGTCAATCCATTCTAGAGAAGTATATCTTATAAGATAAAAGTCCATGATGTGAATCTTCTTCACCTCGTTTTAATTTTTAATAATTGATGTCAATCTTTACTGCTTTTTCAACTAAACCATTTGATTTTGGATATCCAGGGTCACCAGTTATGTGTCTAAAATCCCACTCTTTGACAAACTGTTTAAAATCAAGGCTACTGTAACATGGGCAATTATAGCTCGGTACCTCCTTGTACTTGTAAGACACTTTACCTGGCTTTGACAACTTCTGAAGTTATTAACTTAAAAGGCTTACAACTTCCTGGTAGCTTGAATAAGCATCCATTATGACTATTTAGTCTTTCTTATTTAATTCAAAATTAACCTTTTGAAACTTTCTGCAATCTTCTGGCTGGTAAAATATGTGATACCAATGGTTCTTTATCAGTGGCGCCACAAAGGGTTGGTGTCACCCTGTGCGTTAACTCATGGTGTCACCCCCATGGACCCTATTCCTGCACAAAAATTTAAACGTTTTATAGACAGTCATTTTGGTGTCACCCCCTCTGATGGTATCACCCGGTTCGGTCCGCACCCCCTTCCCTGTGTGACGCCACTGTTCTATCATTGTGTTGTCTAATTTAACATTAAACATGTTAGGGAGGCTTGAGTGTGATATATTGCGCGCGCGCCTGTGTGTGTGTGTGTGTGTGTGTGTGTGTGTGTGTGTGTGTGCTATTACAATTATGTTTAAAACATGTTAAATCGTGAAAAAAAATCGGAAGCTTGCGTATCTAGAAATTTGAAAGTCACTAGAGCCATAACCTGCAGAAGTCTAATCACCTTTAGAAATAGCATGTTAGTCAATCTGTTTGTGTAGCCATCATACACAAATCTCAACTACTACAACAAAAAAAGATTCGTAAATAAAAGAGAATCATTTAACAATTTAATTTCTAAATGAACACTATCTATGCAGTAAAATATTCTTAAGGATGGCAATGTTACAAAAATTAACAACATGCAACAGACCAGTAATGACTAGGTCAAGTGTTTTAAAAATCTGGAATTTCGTTATTATTAAGGTATCAACGAAACAAATAAAACAATCTCCGTTATCTATGAGAATCATATTTGCTACAGTCCGTAAACATCTAAGGGTGTTTGCCATTTTCGCCCAAGACAATGACTAACTTTAGTTGTGGTTGTAGGAATGTACAACAGTTTAATGTTTTACAGGCTACAGAAGTTGAATAAGGTGTACCAATGTTTAACGTTTGGCTTTAAATTGAAACAGGCTATAGCGCCTACCTTACAGGCGCCAGAAATAGAACACCGGTATACTGTATTTGCCGTGCTAAAAAGAATAAGTTTGTTTTGATTACAGTAACCTATTTCAGAAGTTTTAGGGCGTACCACTTATTTTGAGTGTTCAGTTCAGACTTTAAGAGTTAGTATGTAGCGTTTGAAATGTTTGTGTGACTTCCCTTCTAATCGGTTTAAAAAAGTTCTGCTAGAGATATCCCTTGCTGATCTGCTGCAAACGTCAAGCAGACAGCTTCCAGTCGTGGGGTGCGGTCGTTGTCTAAGGAGGAGTTCTTATTTTACCGGCGAAATTTATCGGATCATCTGAGTGACCACTGAACGAAGATGTCCCATATTGGGTTTGAAATGCAAAATGCTGATGTAGGTAAGCAAATGATCCAAAAGTTCTGTCGCCAATGTAGGAATGTTCACGACTCGTGTAATCTAATTTTAAGGCCACTGGGTATGGAGGTGGTACGTGGGCGGGTACGATTGTGAACGAAATGGTAGTTGTATCACATGAATAAAACATAGCCCACCCCATGATCACATTTTCACCGTTAGTGCTGTAGTGTCATATTTTGTCAAGATTTAACCGGGTGGTATGGTAGGTCAATCGTGTACATGTGTACATTAACGATATTTCTTTATTGTGTAACTTTTGATGTGTGTGTATGTGTGTGTGTGTGTGTGTGTGTGTGTGTGTGTGTGTGTGTTCCAGAGATTAAATCAAGACAAGATTATGAAGATTGATAATTTTTTTAAAGGAAGAGTGAAAATGATGTACACATTTTTGAAGCACCCACTGTATGATTTGCAATGAAAAATTATTGGAAGCACCTGCTGCAAATCTCCATATTGTTTTTTTTTTCTTCACTTTTGCACTTACTTATACAGTAATTAAGTAATATATGAAGATAGTTCAGTTTCAGTCAATCGTTGCTAGCCAAGGCTCCAAAGTTGTTAAAAACCTGTCAGCAACACAGCAGATCAGCAACACAGCAGATCAATCTGATATTTCAGTGCTTTTTCTAGGTGGCGCTCACCAGTTATTATGTACTTTTGAGAGAGTGATGTATGTAAGGTGAAGTTGTTTGCATTTAAAACATGCACAGTGGAGAGAATGTTGGCATACTTATATGCTACTTTCATGTTATGTGGCTGAAATTTCTTTGGATATTGTACTTTTGGAAATTTTAAATGATCTTAGCACACTGCTAACTAAACTGACTGCTCACTTGTGCTCCTAAAATCAACCTGAAGTTGTCTAAAGCACAATATTCTTAGCAGTTATTAAAATACGGAAAATGAATTTTGCCAGACTAGGCAATACCAGCTTCTAAAAGTGCAATGAATGAATTACCAAATACATAAAATGTAAAAAAAAAGTTATTGGCTCTATTTTTACAATTTAACTCTGAAGTTTGAGAAGTGAAAATGAGCTTGTGGAGCTAGCACTTTTTTGAAAGGTGCACATCTGGAGTAAGGCCAAACTGTATACTCTCTAACCCATATTACACCTATCAATCATACATCAAAATAAAGGGAATTAAAGGTTCTTTGAACAATACCTAAGATATAAAAAGTATCTTTTAAATAGCCAGTATAACTAGTGAGGAAACCCGGGGAAACTCTTTTTCTTTAAAATTCTAACCCTATGCTAAATATGAAACTGTAGAGCGCCAGTCTAGTGAAGACGTCTATTGGATTTCATGAGTTGTCTCCCTTAGTATGTAATACTAACAAACCAATAGCATGTAACAGTAATGCATTGTACATTGGCCAAAAATGGTGGAGGCATTGAATTCAAAAGGATACTTTGTAAGTTCATCATGGAAGCCATTGCAATTGTATTTGAGTGAAAGGATGTATTTGTGCAAACAAAGACCAATGGTAGAAAATTGCTTATTTGAGTCTATTCCAGTTGTGTGCTCCCCATGTCTCAGTCATGTAAGAATAGTGTTAAAATTTGAACAACCAGATTAGGTGGCTTGCTGCTGCATCCGATGAAATTCACAGACCCAAAGCACTAAAATATTTGATCAGTCCTTTAAGGTGTAAATAGGTTAACATATCAGATCCATAGCTAGATGAGTTTCAGTTAGAAAATACTCCTTGAAAACATTTGGAAGTATCTGAAAACATTTGGAAGTATCTGAAAACTCCTTGAAAACATTTGAAAATAATTGAAAAGACCATGAAAAACACTCTGAATCATGGAGGTAATATATAGATAAGGTTTTAACAAAGACAGCTTTAAGCAGTTTGGTCAGTCAGAACAAAGCTAGCATTAACATCATATAATTCTTTTTGTTAAGGGGGGATAATAATGGTACATTCTGCAGTTGGATGGCAGATCGTCTTGTACAAATTTAAATTTCAGGAGGTTCACTACCATATGTATTTGCTTATAAGTATAAGTAAAGTCAAACTGCAAAAATCTTGATCTGTCATAGCATAGTGCATCAGCAGACCAGGGTCTGTGTTGTTTGTTTTGCTGAATACTTGCACCATACTGCACAGACCCAGATTTGCTAGCACATTATGCAAACAGCAGATCTGGGTCTGTGCAGTTTGCAATTGGGCTCAACCTATAATAAGTGAGTATAGAATTAATTTTGACAGATCATATCCAGATGTGTAAGTGTAATCCATCTTCGTTAAATCTTACAAACTCCCCACCCCCTCAAATAGCAGTCACATCCATGACTGACCACCTTTCAGTCAAATAGTAGTTGTCCAGGCTGTTCAACTCCAGTACAGTAATGAATGTGGGCAAGCTGGCCATCAGTAAATTCTAGCTGTACAGTGGTTATGTCAAAAAAATTTTAAAAGTCTTGTATAACAGTTTGTTGGTATAAAGAATTGGGATGGCAAGTCGTAATGAAATGGTATCCTTACTTTCACTGAACCCACCTTGGCAGAATCTTGACGGTATTTACTTTAGTTGCTGCATGTATGTCTGTGTGCCTATCTTCACCCTAGATAAAGATTAATTTTCACGTTTGTAGCTCAGGGTTCAAATTTTCTATGACTGGCTAATTAAAAGACAGGATAGCTGGACAAACATGGAAATTGTTTATTTTTCAGTAATTTTATTGTATAAACTTTAGTTAAGATTAATTAAGATGGTTGTGGTAGTTATTCTGGACTCCTTGACACACTGAAATACTGTAAAAGTGATCTGTTAATGACTATACTTTATGTTGAAGCCAACTTTTAAGTCAACTTGTCACTGCAGGTTTGAAATTTGAGATACCAGGTTGCAAATGTGCACAATTTAACCTGTTTTGGCCCAGTGCATGTGAAAAAAATATGTCAGAAGATTTTAATAACAATAATTTGTGTCAAAATTAGATATTACCTAATTCCCCAAGTTAATTTTAAACTTTCAAAAAATGAGGATAGCTTTTTTTCCACATGTTTTTTTTGTTAACATCTTTCTTATTGACTGGTATATAGATTTATATGCAAAAGGTTTTTTTCCCTAGACCATAAAAGCACAGTGACTCATTAAGCCCCCAAAATAAATGCATTTCCATTGGTACTGGTTTTAAAATTAAGATAGGAAATTCTTCTTTTTAATGTTATATACATGTACATATAATATTATGTTTTGTAATTTTATAAAACTATGGATGAACAAAGTGCAAAAGTTGGCAATGATAAACATGGATGGCCAGCTGAAAAGAAATTTTTTATTTGGCCTTAATAAAGTTCAAATTCCAGAACCTGTGCCTTATGCAAGCAATTAGACTAGAGAAGTAATAATGAACTCTTGTAATAAGACCTCGTTAGTGATAATACCAGTCTCTGAGGATAAAACCTCTTTAATGATAAGACTTATTCTTGGCTGTTGGTTTTTGTAAGTGAATTCATGAATAATATATATGATTATGAAAATGGATAGCTTCATTTATAAAGTATTCATTTTATAGTGACCACTTGATGTTGTTACAGTTACAGTATGTTCTGTCATTTTATGGGCAATAC
The DNA here is from genome assembly GCA_016746295.1 of Potamilus streckersoni. Taxonomy (NCBI): domain Eukaryota; kingdom Metazoa; phylum Mollusca; class Bivalvia; order Unionida; family Unionidae; genus Potamilus; species Potamilus streckersoni. The sequence continues at coordinate 1,769,250 of JAEAOA010001107.1, read as the reverse complement.
TAAAAAACTATACTGGGTACAAGGTACTTGGTACATGTATGTGTATGTTGCAGATTTGATGTTGATTTCATTATATTATCTCTACTTTTTTATAAAGATGCCACTCTTGTCAGAGGTACATGTACCATTAAAAAATGTTACAGAATCATGAATTCTTTAAAAAGAAATGTAATGAAACTTTGTCTTTGTCTGGGTCAGATTTGATGTTGATTTCATTATATTTTCTCTACATTTTTATAAAGATGCCACTCTTGTCAGAGGTACATGTACCATTAAAAATGTTACAGAATCATGAATTCTTTAAAAAGAAATGTAATGAGACTTTGTCTTTGTCTGGGTCATGATGCTTTAAACTGACTGCCTTAAAAGAATCCTTTTTTGAACAAAACATTGACAAACAATTCCTTTGGAGATGTTTTTACCTTGTGTCATCTGCCAGGTATAAAGTTACATAATCACACCTGTAAATATTGCAAGTATTAAGTTCAAAGGACAGTCGGTAGTACTGGTAAGGCTCCCCAATTAATCCTTGAGGCTACAAGGCAACCACTTCCATTTGACCAGAGTGAATGCATTCCTAAGGCATATAGTCCATTCTCCTATTCTTTATCAGTACTTTGTCTTGTTCAGGTTTCATTTGGATATTGCACTCTACCTTCTATTCTCAATCAGGGGAAGGACCTATTTGAACTAATGAGGTCACTAATTAAGGGACACCTGTACACTAACTTCTGTTGTTTTATTATTCCGGAGGGAATGGAATGTGTCCCTGAGATTGTTATTTATCACATTTCCTTTGCCATCATTCCCTGTTGATGTTAGTTTACTGGTCAGTGAAACACATTTGTCATCAGTCCATTCACCTGTCCCAGCATTTGGTTGTAATAACACAAGGTTTTGGTTTTTATTTGATTTATTATGGACCCATCAAAAGGTCAGAGATGATGCAACACTTTAGGGTTCTAAAGCCATCAAAACTTATATTTCTTTCTTATGATTATGAATACAATAAAACCTATCTTGCTATGAAAGACCACTGTTTTGAGAACCAAGTCCTCAAAGCACAGATAAAGTATTATGACCTGTAATGAGAGACCACCTGTCTAGATAGTACATACTTGCTTGTAAGTTGGAATCCATTTGCAAAGTTCATGGACACTGATTTGCAGTCACACAGTGTCAGAAGATCTGGGTTTGTGTAGATTGTTGTGACTAATCTTTATAAAAACAACATAAACTCTGATCTGCCATTGCATAATATGCAAGCAGATCTGTGTCATTGTCATTCTTAAGCACATCTTAGTTGGACCTAACTTAAATATCAGTATATTCAGTACACAAGCATTATTTCAGTCCAACTTTTGTATGTGTTGGCTGTTACCTCCCTTTGTCAGCTTTGATGATGATGATGATGATGATGATGATGATGATAGTGGCATGACTTTTATGTCCCTGCCAATTGTCAGTGGAGGTAACAGATAGTGTTACCCATATCCATCGGTTCCTCCATGTCATACTTAATGGCTGTCACAAATTTTGCTTTCACTGAAATTTTTTTGAAGGGCTTCATTAGCTAAAATCAAATTTGGTACAAGGCTTATTATGAAGAGCTAAATAAAATATCTGAATAATTTGACATTATCAGAATGACATACAGGAGAAGATAAAACTAAAGTTTGTCTCATGCTGTGACCCAGGAGTAGCAGGCACCTGCCTCCGTAGTCAGCATTGAAGTAAACATGGGGTTTAAGTTTGCATTGAGGGTATTGATTAAGGTTCATATTAAGTAATTTACGTATTTTAAATTTTACTTTGTGCTCATTAGCATATGCCTGGTCTTATCTAATACTTTTTAAAACTGAATTGTTCAGATTTTGTTCACTTTAATGGGAAATGTTTGTGGTTAACATGATATGTTGGCAGCCATTAAAAAATTTTGTTTAGGTCATTACGTTTATTGCTTGGAAGATGAATTTGTTTTACATTTGTGTATTAAATAATGTGCCTGAGCTTATTTAATACCTTTTTTTTTTTAGCCAAGTTTTACTGATTGGGGAGTGGTCTACAATTTGTAGGAATCATGGTTTAAGATAAACTTTAAAATTTTGTTTGTTTCTTAAAGGAATGTCAGTTTCGCATAAGATGAATAACATGTTCTTATTTTAATACTTTTTTTTACACATCTAGTGTTATCTTCTTTTTTTGTTGCAGATTTTGGGAAAATTTGAGGAAAAAGTTTACATTGTGTAGGCAGCAGGTTAATATTGTGTTTAAATTTTTGGTGCAATGCATAGGTAGAAAGTCTTTATTTCAAGTTCACCTCTGTATTTATAAGCAGTCTCCTATTGTTTCAAGCAGAATTGTTTTAAGTTATAATTTATCATGGAAAGTAAGATATTGAAGTTTTTTATACTTGCTTTTTTAGGTCCAAATTTTTTAATCGTTTTCCTTCTTACCTTATGATGAACTGTTTAATTGCTATCCAAGTACACAATTCAGTTTTTTTAATCAGCAATGAATATGGAGCTGGCATTTAGTATTAACCTTGGTGAGAGTCTTCCTGTGCTAAATTTCAATGCTGTTGAACATTTTGTCTCCAAACTGGCAAATAGTTGTGTGTAATGGTGAAATGGTACATGTATGTAGCATACCAAAACTGAATATGGTCTGTTTGTAAGTTTATGTACAATTTCCTTCAGATGGTACAGAAGTAATATTGTCCCACCCTTCATGTATTGCTATGTATGATCTTCATGTATTGCTCTGTATGTCCAACAATTTCACTACTTTACTGTAAGGGACCTTTTTATATGCCAGTCATAAAGTCATAATCCATGAAGCATAGTCCAACCTGGGGCCCCGAGTGGCGAGTGGCCGAGTGGTCTAAAGCACTGCTGTCCATTACTGATCACTGCCATCTCACCTCTAATGTAGATATGTGAGAAAGCTTGCCAGTAGTTTCTCGTGGGTCGGTGGTGGTTCTTTCCAGTGATTTCCTGGTTTCTTCCTCCATCATTAATACTGGCCGCCATGAATAGCCTATCTTGTGCTGAAAAATGGCGTTAAGCCCAACAACAACAACAACATAGTCCAACCAAATTTGTTTGAAAGACTTTGAAGATTTTAGAAATGATGCTGATTATTCATCAAATATGATCAGTTACTTAAAAAAGTAACTAATGGCAACAAGCATCAAAATTATTAATCTTTTGGCAAACTTCCATTGCCTTTGGCCTTTGGGTAGATGTCTTTGACTTGAACAGTCTCAGACCTCCATGGTCCTCTTGTTTACTTGTTTTTCAGAATTGAAGGATTTTTTTTTTCTTCACATATACTACAAATTGAACAGACAACTAATCTGGTGGCCTAAGTGGTTACAACATCCACCTCGGATGTGGGAAGTTGTGTGTTTGAACCCTGACCAAGTCATATCAAAGTCTTATAGAAATGGTACTAACAGCTGCCTTGCTAGGTGCTCAGAACTAAGAGGTTAGTGTTAGGACTGGTCAGCCTGGTGTCAGGATAATGTGACTGGGTGGGACACCATGCTACATGCCTGCGGCATGATGCCCCAGTGCTCGACATCACTATAAACTGCCATACTGCAGATGTTGTAGCGATATGACTGCAAAATTGTTAAAACTACATTAAAAATCCCAAGTACACATGCACACACACAGACAGACAGACAGACACACACATACACACACACAAATCTGCCATCCCATAATGCACCAGTAGATGGTTCTCTGCAGCTTGCCTTATATGATGGCAAATCAGAGTCTATGGTTGCAGTTGGACTTGTTTGTGGGAGCAAATGGTATTTATGTTAGGCTTTCATGTGAACGATTTTCTGCAGAATCTGCTTTCCAATATTTGTGCCTGATGTAGAAATAAAAAAAGACTTTTGAAAAAGCATCTCTCACAGAGTGACTATTATTATGAAAATCTATGATTTTTATGCATCAATTTCATCTATCAATTCAATTAGCTGTACTTACAAAGTTGTCAGTTTTGCTTAAAATTCTTGCATACATTACATTTTATAATATAAACAGTGTCAAGCCTAAGAGTAAAAATTGTTTATGATAAAATTTTGATGATAATAATAACAATATTCTTTTTCATCATCTTCTTCTTCTTCTCCTTCTTCTTCTTCTTCTTCTTCTTCTTATTATTATTATTATTATTATTATTATTATTATTATTATTATTATTATTATTATTATTATTATTATTATTATTATTTCAAGAGGGTAATTAAAATTTTAAAAACCAGGGGTGGCACAAACTTTGTGCAAGCAGTTCACTTGCATAGGATACTGTTTTTAGAGGGGTGCCAAATTAGAGAAGATAAGGGCAGCAAAATCAGACATGGTAGTGTTAAATGTTTAGGCTCTTACAAAACATAACAATAAAGAGAGAAGACAACAATCTTTGTAAAATTTAACACAGAATTTATTTCTCTGGAAAGCCAAGGTAAAAATGAGAAAAAGAATTTTGGTTTTATGAATAAAATCTAAAATTGATCCAAGAATTAAAAAATAGAAGTCATACCATTAAATAGTCATCAATGATCAGAGTTCGAGTCTTGATGAAATTCAAAATAGAGGGCAAATACTATTAACATAATCTTCATAGTATTGATATATAAACAGTTCCTTATTGAATAGCAGAAATTATTCCAGTTTTCAATTTGAATAAATTTAATTGAATATCTTTATCCAAGTATTTCGTAGGAGCACTTATATTTCCAGGGAAAAGAATCACTTGCATTCCATAAAATATAATTTCAACTCAAACTGGTCACAACAAAACACCTTTAAGTGTCAATGGTTTGGAGCCCCCTAACGAACAAATTCTATCCAGAAAACAGTTATACATTAATTTAAGATGCAAAACAGATTCTTGAATGAGGTTCACATGGTCACCCTTCCAGAACAAAATAGAAGCTTTTTACAATACCTAATATCATGTACTCTCAGTATAGCTTTAACTGAAATCAGTGGTTCTTACTCTGGGAGAGAATTGAAAAAAAATAAAAAAGTTGTTTACCAGATCTGTCACTGTTTCTGAATCAAGGTAAGAAACTGGATTCATTGTCTCTATATTACAAGTCAGGTCAAACAGAACTGAACTCAACTTATGGAAACTGTCAAATCCAGTAGACAAAGTTATCTTACATTAGCATGTAATGGGATTAAGAAAAATTGAAAACTAACAATCAAATAATTAAATTAAATATACAGAACACTTACCCCAAGTAAAAGAAAATGAAAGATTTATATAATGCTTTCTTTTTACCATAGGTTATTTATACATGATGTTTAAAAAAAATAACAAAAGAAGAATTCATATGACTGATACAAAACTATATGTAATAATATTTATATAATGGGATAGATCGTCTGCTATTAATTTGTCTTTTCCCTTGATGTGCCTGATGTCAATATTATATTCTTGTAACAACAATTTCCACCTTAATAATCTCTGATTTTTGTTTTTCATCTTGTCAATAAAAGTAAGGGTGTTGAGATCACTAAACACAATAATTGCAGAAGGAGCTGAACTAATGTAAACTTCAAAATGTTGTAATGCCAATAACAAAGCCAAACATTCCAGTTTAATTGTTGAATAATTTCCTTGGTGCTTATTTATTTCTCTGAAAAATAGCACACTGGTGATCAACACCATTTTTATCTTGAATTAATACTGCTCCAATCCCAACATCACTTACATCAACGTTCAGTTTAAATGTTTGACTGAAATTTGGAATTATATGAACTAGTTTACTTTTTAAGTATGGCCTTTAACTTATCAAAAGACTCATGACATTTTTCAGTCCATGAAATTTTGTTTACTTGCTCAATAAATATGCCAGGGATTCAGCAATTATAAAAAAAATTTGAACAAAAGTTTCTATAGTATCCAGCCATACCTAAAAATCACATCAGTTGCTTTTTACTGACAGGCACTAGGAATTCAGAGATAGACTTGACCTTAGCATTTATAGATTTAACTTGTACTGTCCTACAGATAGAAATGTTAAACTAGCATGGCAGAACTCACTTTTGGATAAATTAATTGTCAAACTTGCATTAGTGAGTCTGTCAAAGAATTTCCATGTGTCATTGTAGATGATGACATCATTGATGTAAGCATCACAATTATCGAGACCAGAAATGAAGCAAAAATGAAACAAAACCTTTGTTTTTTTTCTTCATATGACAGTATTTTTATTTGGTCATAACTTACATCAGTTTCTTGTGAGCTTTCTTATCAGCAAATATTTTTATGATCAGTGGGTGGGTGCCAAATGTCTTTTGCACAGGGTGCTGCATTGCTTTGCACCAGCTGTGTTAAGAGCTAGTTTTTCTTAAGGTACTAAGTGGTCTAAAGTGATGTCTGTTACTGCCATCTCACCTCTGTCTTCGTGGGTTCAAGTCAAGTCTAGGTGAATGTTGATATGTGAGAAAGCTTGCCAGTAGTTTCTCGTGGGTCTGGGTGTGGGTCTGGGTCGGTGGTGGGTTTCTTCCTCCACCATTGAAAATACTGGCTGCCATGTATAGCCTATGGTGTGCTGAAAAATGGTGTTAAGCCCCACAACAACAACAACAACAACTTAAGGTACTCTGCTTTGCCAAATAGAACAGCAATAGTGTACAGTGAATCCTCATAAGACAGGTGTGCAGACTACATAAGGTATACACATGGATAATGTACAGTAAATACTCATAACCTACAGGTGTGCAGACCAATTAAGGTACACACATGGATAGTGTACAGTAAATCCTCATAACCAACACTATGCAGACTACAAAAGATGCATGGATAGTGTACACTAAATCCTCATAAGGACACATGGATAGTGTACAGTAAATCCTCATATCTTAGGGACACTTGGATAGTGTACAGTAAATCCTCTCCAAGTTCTTGAAAATTTACATCATTTTCATAAAGTTACTGGAGCATAAATATTGCACTAGCATAATAACTGTGAGCAAGTTATGGGAGTAAAATACATTATGTTATTTCTTTAATTGTTTACCATCATCATTATCATTTAATACCATTACCATTATCATTATCATGTACTTACCATCATCATCATTACTTATTGTCATTTAATTATTATTATCATATTTACCATCATCATTATTATTTATTACCATTACTATTATCATTATCATGTACTTACCATCATCATTATCATTTATTACCATTACCAGTATCATGTACTTACCATCATCATCATTATTTATTATCATTTCCTTATATATTTACCATCATCATTATCATATATTACCATTACCATTATCATTTACTTACCATTATCATTACTTATTATCATTTACTTATCATTATCATATATTTACCATCATTTATTACCATTATCATTATCATGTACTTGCCATCATCATCATTACTTATCATTTACTTATCATTATCATATATTTACCATCATCATTATCATGCATTACCATTACCATTATCATTGTCATTTACTTACCATCATCATTTAGCTACCATTATCATTATTATGTACTTCAGTGATCATTATTTTCTTACATTATTATTTACTTGCTATCATCATCATCATTTAATTACCATTATCTTGTACTTACCATCATCATTTAATTACCATTATCTTGTACTTACCATCATCATTATGATGTATCTGCCTTTATCATTATTTTTTAATTGCCATTATCATGTACTTACCATTATCATTTTTATGTACTTAGGCCCCAAAAATGTTTCTTTTTGCACTGTTTTTAGAATTAGGGGAGTGGGTGATTATTTTTTTTTTCAAACCGAGATACGGGAGTGCTAGGTTCAGAAACAAAATAAAGAATGATCAGCCAATTGAAACATCTATTTTTGGGAGGTGGGGGAGCCTTAATAATTATGATTATCATGGATTATCATTATCATTGTCATGTACTTACCAATATCATTATCATTAGTAATGGGAATCTGTCAGAATTTCATAATTGATGATAGGTTCCATGTAACTAACCAATGATCAATTATAATTGATTACTAAGAGCAAATTTTAATTTTTACTTGTTATGCAGTTATTTGCTTGTGAGTTCAAAAATATTAATAAATGTAAAGGAGTATTTTCTTTTAATGACATGTTTGCTTTAACTTGATAAAACATAACATTTTTTCTATTGTGTTGTGTTATTTTTGTTCTACAGCTTTTTTAATTAAATGAAGGCAACATTTTATGGCTGATCAGTCTTACATAACTGAAACACTATTGCAGTCCCCCAAAATGCTTTCATTCATATGTGATGTGTCAGTAATTTAAAGTATAGATGGACATGGTTTTCTTGTTTGTCATTATTGACCAATACTACAAAGGATTTTACATTTAAATAAACTTAAACAAGTTGTCAAAATTTGTTGAAATATATTAACTCAACAATTTAACATCCTGATCAAGGTATTCATGGCTATGTGCTCTTAATTATAAAAGTTTGCATCTAAGGAATATGCATGGTTTTATATTTGTAAGATGTGAAGGGAATAATTAATTAGATTAACTTTAATGGATAGGATTCTCTATTTAGCTTACACAGGAGTTTACCAACCTATGTGTTTACATGCAAATAAAAATTAGTCTCCCTTTATACACAATAGCTTATGGAGTTTCATAATCAGTTATTGGTTTGCTTAACCAACTGATGATCGATTATAATCAATAATCGGAACAACACTAATTATCATGTACTTACCATTATCATGTACTTACCATCATCATGTACTTACCATCATAATGTACTTACCATTATCATGTACTTACCATTATCATGTACATATCATCATCATATACTTATTATCATCATGTATATATCGTCATCATTGATCTGTTTCATAGAATCATTATTTAATCATTAACGAATGTCCTGTTAATTCTTATACTTTGTAGTAAATAGTCCTCAGTATATGACAGCACGATCTGTGACTTATCACAGTCTTTCTCAAGATGATGACCCTGTTTTGACTTCCACTGTACTACAGTCTTTGCAAAGAAATGGTAAGTGTCAGTTAACACTTCACTGTTTCAGCAGTGCTGCTTGAAAAGCACATTTTCTCATTTTCCTTAGGGTCCTGATATGTAGCACATTACATTATGGAGCTAGGGTTCACAGAGGCACTTGTGAAAGAAGCCTGTAATTGGTTAGGTTGGCAGTTTTGCTAAAGAACATAATTAACAGTTTTTTTTTTTCCATTGGATAATCATAATTTCATTGCCATTAGTTGTATTATGAGGTAAAGTGATTTCATAATAGGGGGTTAATTAGAGTACACTGACCTACAGTTTTATTCCAAAAACAAAGTGCTGAAAATTGTGGAATTGCCAGATATGTGCACAGTCATCTGTTGGGTCACTTTCAATGTATCCAAACTATCTTCGTTATTTCTTGGTTAGAATGAACAGTGTATACATGTTACATTATTATGCACATGGAAATCCTTAAGTGTGAATTGAACAAGGAAATAAGCATTTACTCTCATGTCTCCCATTTTCATCAGGAGAAAGAAGTAGTTTCTCCCATTTTTTTTACTCCATTTTTTGAAAATATTTCAAATATACACTGTGGAACATCATATGCTGTTTGTTCACCATATGTTTTATTCTTGTATGTAATTTTCTCCTGTGCACAGTTTTTGTTAGGGCGGAAAGGGATCATTATGTTATTATTATTATATGTTAATTTGTCTACATGGCATAAAATTCACCATATGTTTTATTCTTGTATGTAATTTTCTCTTGTGCATAGTTTTTGTTAGGGCGGAAAGGGATCATTATGTTATTATTATTATATGTTAATTTGTCTACATGGCATAAAATTCACCATATGTTTTATTCTTGTATGTAATTTTCTCCTGTGCACAGTTTTTGTTAGGGCGGAAAGGGATCATTATGTTATTATTATTATATGTTAATTTGTCTAAATGGCATAAAATTCACCATATGTTTTATTCTTGTATGTAATTTTCTCTTGTGCACAGTTTTTGTTAGGGCGGAAAGGGATCATTATGTTATTATTATTATATGTTAATTTGTCTACATGGCATAAAATTCACCATATGTTTTATTCTTGTATGTAATTTTCTCCTGTGCACAGTTTTTGTTAGGGCGGAAAGGGATCATTATGTTATTATTATATGCTGATTTGTCTACATGGCATAAAATTCACCATATGTTTTATTCTTGTATGTAATTTTCTCTTGTGCACAGTTTTTGTTAGGGCGGAAAGGGATCATTATGTTATTATTATTATATGCTGATTTGTCTACATGGCATAAAAATTCACCATATGTTTTATTCTTGTATGTAATTTTCTCCTGTGCACAGTTTTTGTTAGGGCGGAAAGGGATCATTATGTTATTATTATATGCTGATTTGTCTACATGGCATAAAATTCACCATATGTTTTATTCTTGTATGTAATTTTCTCTTGTGCACAGTTTTTGTTAGGGCGGAAAGGGATCATTATGTTATTATTATATGCTGATTTGTCTACATGGCATAAAATTCACCATATGTTTTATTCTTGTATGTAATTTTCTCTTGTGCACAGTTTTTGTTAGGGCGGAAAGGGATCATTATGTTATTAATATTATATGTTAATTTGTCTACATGGCATAAAATTCACCATATGTTTTATTCTTGTATGTAATTTTCTCTTGTGCACAGTTTTTGTTAGGGCGGAAAGGGATCATTATGTTATTATTATTATATGTTAATTTGTCTACATGGCATAAAATAGGAACCCCTTGCAGTCATTAAACATTCCTGTGTTATACCATTTGTCATCATATTAAGGGTTTTGTGATAATGTGATTGTATTGTATTGAGCATAAAGCTGTATGGATAGTTCCTGAATGATGTCATCAGCCTCCATATTTGTGGTCAGCTGGCAGATTTATCATTGACTTTATATGGTGTTTGGAAGTTGAAATAAATTTATTGAATCTCAAGATACTTTTATGAAATTATTTTCATAAGCAGAATGCAATTCAAGCTTTCTGTTAGTATCTATATTTGTGATTTATAAGTTGACTTTACTTCAGTATGCCTTGTTCAAAATGGAAAATTTTGAAGATTGCATATAGGAGTAACTGCCAGGTTGCCCATCATCCAGGTAAAATGAACAAAATATTTTCTACTAGTGACATCATTGGGAAGCATATATTCATCATTATAATTCTTAGATACAAGATAATAATGCCTTAATTACTAGTCTTGGCTGAGAGGGACAAAAATTAAATGTCCACTTAAAATGGCAAGCAAGATTTCAATTATGATGCAATAACACAACCATGAAAAGACATCCTTTTTTTTACCTGAAATTTTTGTACACATGTATTGTACATGTTTATATTTCATTAAACATCAGATCTAACTGTAAACTGCATAGACTCAGATCTGGTGCTGCATAATGTGCTAGCATATCTGGGTTGATGCAGTTTGTTAAAGCAACCAACAAAATAGACCCTGATCTGCAGGCACATTATGCAATGGCAGATCAGGGTCTGTAGTGTTTGCAGTTAAACTTGACTTATATATGAATATAGATAGTATTTAGATAAATCTTACCTGTAAACACACATATTTATTTTGTGTGTGAAAGAAGAGGTTGCAGGTTCAAAACTTATGGCAGCATCCTAAATGTTTAAAAATGTTTTTGTATTTTTATGTTCAAACTTGTTATTAAAATTGCTCATCCCAATTTTACAGATTTAAAGAAAATTTTTTTTATTTGCATCATAAGACAGGCAGTTAACCTAAATTATAATAGTTTCCTATTCAAATGTGATCAGTGCCCACAATTTCTATGTGTCTTGTCAATCCCTGGACAACATCTGGTTGAGTATACAAATATATGATATACATGTATTTGGTGAAGGAGGCTTAGTCCAATTAAATATTTCACTTTTTATGTCAGAGTCACTCTTGCATAGACATTTTGTGTCTTATGGTCCAGACTCCTTTTTAACTTGGAAATTGTATGTTGTTAATGATAGTTCTACAATTAGTCCATAATTTATTTACACTGAATTATAAATTTTATTCTCAAAATACTTCATAACAAATTTTTTTTCTCTTGCTGTAATCTCTGGTATGTGTTGCTTCTAATTCAAGCTATCTTTATTAGTATGGTGGTTACCTGTAATTCTTTCTTAAAATTTCTTATTATACATGTATCTTTATATCCCTTTCCACATTAATGAATGGGACATATATATTTTTTTAAATATTGTTTTCAGGCAAAATATGTGAGTTATGGCCCTTGTTTGACTTGGAACTTTGCCCATTAATTGCATCATGCTTGTGAAGACAGTCATATATATATATATATATATATATATATATATATATATATATATATATATATATATATACATGTCACATGCTATTTATATCTGTATTCTATACCTGTATATTCTACAGCCTTTCAGTGACATTAGCATAAGGTTGCAGGTATATCAGTAATTCTTACCTTCATATGTGTATATATATGCTATTTATATCTGTGTTGTATACCTGTATATTCTACAGCATTTCGGTGGAATTGGCATGGTAAGATAGCATATTTTATGTTAACTTTTCAGTTCCTGTTGATTTCATCAAGGCTTTCCATGATGTCATTAGAAGTGTATTACTGTCTTTCCATGCATTAGCATAAGGTTACAGGTATATCAGTAAATCTTCCCATGAAAATCACCTGGGTCCTAGCTTGCAAATTTATGAAAGGTGGGAAAATGAGATTAGGATTAGCAGTCACTTGTATCTCTACAGGACAAAGTCCAGAATAGCTTATGTGAAGGTCTCTCAGCCTTCATCTGTCCATAAAAAATCTGTCCAGCATCCAGCTGTCTGTTAGCACAAGTCTGTTATCATTACTCCTACAACTAAGCTACTGGGAGGCAAGTCACGAAAGCTGGCACAGTTTTATCTTGAGGTCTAGTTGGTTCTAAACATGGTGTCATTTAAAATTACAACTCCAATAAATGGATGGTCATATATCAGCATCAGGTTTTCAGTGAAAGACTTCTTTCAGTGTGTAAGATATGTCTTAAAGGACAGTATTGGTCACTTGATCCCCAATATGACCACAATGGCAACCATCTTAAAAATGTTTTTATTGCTACTGTTTTTGAAGAAAGGTCATATCGACATGGAATTTGGACTGGAAGACTTTTAGGCTATGTAGATCCCAGTAAGAAGGGTGTTGATCTGAATTCAAAATGGCCACAGTGGCAGCCATATTGACAATCTTTTTGATAGCTACTTTTCATGAGTAGATGGCCATATTAACATTGATTGTTTGTTCAGACTTCTTTTAAATTGAGATAGTCTATGATGAAAATGGCATTTTTCTGACCTATAACACAACTGCCCTAGAAGGTCATATTGACATTAGTTTTTTAATAGAAGACTTAAAAGACCTTGTTGATTCTAAATGAGTTTGGTTCCAGTCTGACTTCAGACATCGTCAGCATATAGCAATTTTGACAACTTTATTGTCAGTATTCCATTTGAACAAATGATAATATTTATATGTGATATGACTACAGTCCTAGAATAAATAACAAGAAAGAGCAAAACCAACAAGTTTTCTATGATTGAAAAATACAATTTATTTCTCTAACATAGAAAGTGAAAGAATTAAAAATAGCTTAGAGTATGTTGAATAAAATCCTACTTGTTCTGTCAGTTCAATTAGTGTCAAGTAATTTGAATGAGTAATCTGGATAAGGTTCTATAGTCTTGAATAATCTGAATGAGGTTTGAATAATCTAAATGAAGTTCTATAGTTTTAAGTAATCTGAATGAGGTTCTATAGTTTAAGTAATCTGAATGAGGTTTGAATAATCTGAACGAGGTTCTATAATTTTAAGTAATCTGAATGAGGTTTGAGAAATCTGAATGAGGTTCTATAGTTTTAAGTAATTTGAATGAGGTTCTATAGTTTTGAGGAATCTGAATGAAGTTCTATAGTTTTAAGTAATCTGAATGAGGTTCTATAGTTGTAAGTAATCTGAATGAGGTTCTAGTTTTGCGTAATCTGAATGAGGTTTGAATAAAATGAATGCGGTTCTATTTTTGAGTAATCTGAATGATGTTCTAGTTTTAAGTAATTTGAATGAGGTATGATGTTTGAGTAATCTGAATCAAGTTTTATAGTTTTGAATAGTCTGAATGAGGTTATATAGTTTTGAATAACCTGAATGAGGCTCCATAGTTTTGAGTAATCTGAATAAGGTTCTATAGTTTTGAATAATCTGAATGGTTTTGAGTAATCACAATGAGGTTCTATAGTTTTGAATAATCTGAATGAGGTTCCATAGTTTTGAATAATCTGAATGAGGTTCCATAGTTTTGAGTAATCTGAATGAGGTTCTATAGTTTTGAATAATCTGAATGAGGTTCTATAGTTTTGAGTAATCTGAATGAGGTTTGAGTAATCTGAATGAGGTTATATAGTTTTGAATAATCTGTATGAGGTTCTATAGTTTTGAGTAATCTGAATGAGGTTTGAGTAATCTGAATGAGGTTATATAGTTTTGAATAATCTGAATGAGGTTATATAGTTTTGAATAATCTGAATGAAGTTATATAGTTTTGAATAATCTGAATGAAGTTCTATAGTTTTGAATAATCTGAATGAGGTTCTATAGTTTTGAGTAATCTGAATGAGGTTCTATAGTTTTGAATAATCTGAATGAGGTTCTAAGATATTTTGAATGATAATAAGATAATTTTGTGTTAGCAGGACAGTAGAATTCAGTTTTATAATCCAAAAAAATGTCTTAAACTGAATTCACAGAATTTTAAATACAGGTTTGAATCCAAATATCTTTGAATGTTTCACAGTAATTCCATAAGCTATTATACATCAAGAAAGTCTTTAAAAAAATGTTAGAGCATTATTATTCCAATAAATGATTATATTAAATAAATGTATTCCTCTCAATATAACTTCCAAGTCTGGTAATACTGCTTAGAATGCCTAATTGTAAGTAATAACTTGGTTATATCAAATGCTATTACACAATAGTGAGACTGCAATATGAGGCTTTGAATGACTCATCATTCACATCGAGACCACTCTTCATTTTAAATGCCCATCTTATCCTACTTTTTGCAAAGGTTCACCTGTCTGTGTGCAATTCAGACCCGTTTGTCTTAGATCTGAGGCCAAAAAGTCTAAAAATCCTGACACAAAACCAGATTCTAACCTGGGGCTTCAGAGCTCAGAAGTAGTCTACCACCTTCTACTTCATAAACATGGAGCCAGGGGTTAATGAATTAAACAAGGATTTTGGAAATTTTTACAAATTGTCAAAAATGGCTAAATTTGTAATTTATGTGCAGTATCCATACATGAGAGATCAAATATGCAAGAAATAATCAAATTTGGTTACATCATCAAAATGCATTTTTTTAACCCATTAACCCCTGAAGGTTTTTGTTGTTTTTGCCTGAAATGCGAGTAGGAAATCCATTTTGGGAGATATTTCTGAATGCATCCTAATACATAGACCTCCCAGACATTTTCGGTTAACCTAATGCCTATTTGTGTTAGAAACATGGTTTTTCATTGGCTATATCACCTGGGCATGAGCAGAAGGGTAAAAATTGGACTTGTTTTTTTTTTGTTTAACAGACCCATCATTTTCATGTCAGACTACTCTTCATTTTAAATGCCCATCTTATGTACTTTTTGCAAAGGTTCACCTGTCAGTATGCTATTCAGACTGGTCTGTCTTAGATCTGAGGCTAAAAAGTAAAAAATCCAGACAAAAAACCGTATTCCGACCTTATGGGGGAAAAACAGCTGGAAAAAATTTGGGTCCAAAAGTGACATTGTTCCCTTCTGTATTTTGTAGTGTAACTAGAACATCCATATTATTTGGTATCATTGTAAAGCTACATCTGTCTACCTTTCTATAATACTGCCCACTGTATTGTGTCATACATGACCTTAACCCTACAGATCTCATAAGTAGGCTACCTCCTCTTGCCATATATATGGCGAGCTAGGGGTTAATGAGTTAATACATGTATAAGTATACATAACAGATGGTGTTTTCACTGTAATACTTCAAATAATATTATGTTGGTCTTAAATGATCTCATTATAGCTAACTGATATAGTCATTGAAAAACTTATCTCTAATTATTTTGAACAGATGGTAATATTGACATGAGTTTTTCACAAAAACTTTTTGTGGTATTCTAGTTTACCCTAAACAAAAATTTTTGTGCTTGCCAAGATGATTTTTCACTAATGCACTTCTTACATAGGTAGTTTGTTCATATTTAAGCATTGTACCAGTTTTGTTAATGTGTTGTATTTATATGGGGTTTTCATAAAAATATTTGCTGCAGTTAATAGTTGGGTCTATTATGTTATTGGTGCTTATAATTATCTCCTAATTACTATTACTATGAAAAACACATGGGCCATTGTGAAAATGTTGTCCTGTCTTCCATCCCCAATGAGTAGCAGTGATAGAGAGTCAGACTTGTAATAGTTGTGGTTTCAGTACCTGTCTAGTACAACTAAGACCGTTGGCCTATGTGTGTCCATGGGAAAGCTATATTTCCTTAGCTTGATATATACTTTTTTTAAAGTACCATTAAAATCAACCAACCAACCAAACAAACAACCAAGTTTATTCAGTTCTTTTTTCATTATTGGGTTGTGAGCACAATGATACAAACAAGTATGAGTGGATTTATATCAAATCTAGTTTGTGGATATGTCTGAATATTTCCTTAAATAAAGGCAGTTCATTAAGTTCAGTATTTAAATAAATGAATAATTTGGTAAACTTGACTTAGCATGTGGGTGTATGTAACCTGGAAATATTTGAGACAAGGTCAAAGGCCATGTCAGAGATTTGTTTACTGTGCTTTTCTTATGAACATAATACATCAAATATGCAAAACTATTTTTGTAATTAAATTTGACATGGTGGAGTTTCTCAAGAATACCTGAGATGGTTTCAATACTCAGCAGGTAAAAATAATTAAAAGAAGAAAGATTATCTTCTCCTGAGTTCTGCAGATTCTTATTTTGTCCTGTAGAGTATGGAATCTAGCAAATATAGTCTGGGCAAGCCAAGACTAAAAGTAATATACTCTCTGTATTGTGGAATCTTGTCTTATATTTGCCCCCATATATTTGTCTGTATTATGTAATACAGTGTAGTCTCTCAAGTCAGACCTCAGCTGTCTATGCTGGTATTGGTCATAGGTGCAAATTAGATTGATTGATGTTAGGTTGACTGTTGTGGGATCCATTAATTCTGATAGTATACCAATCACTCATTGTCACATTTTATTGTTTGAAATCTGCACCATAACTGATGAGTCAGATGTTGATCATTTTACCACTATTATAAATTTATCCCAAAAAACTTATTTTGATATGATACAATATGTGATAATTGTCCAGTTCTACAGATGTTTTTTTAATTGAGAATTTGTAGATATCATTGTGAAACACACACCCCTCCAGCCAAAACTACATCCACATTACATAAAGTGTATACATTTTGATCTCATCTTTGGGATATCATTTACATATTTCATTACTAATATAAACTTTACCTTATAGGTGTGAATTGGCATGCTTTCTTTCATTATTAATTGCTCCTTAACCTTAGTTAGATTGGGGTGAGGGCTCATTTTTATTTAGCTTAATGTTTTTTTTCGACACTGGTCATGGTTTCTTTATACAATTCATAGTGATAGAAGCCAAAGAAAGCTGTCACTCAGGATAACAGAAAATAATCATTTTGAATTGCTTACAAAATATTTGCATTTTATTAGGATTTGATTTTGAATTTTGTAGTTAATTTTGATTGCAGTCAGTAAGTCGGACTGAATCTGTAAAGTTTTAAAAAATTTTGTGTGACTAGTAAAGATTTAATTTCCTTTGTAAAATGAAGTATTGTTGGCTTAAGGCAGATATTTGAAATAATATTTAATGACTTTGACCCCATGGGGTGCAAGGGATAGGTTAGATGGAGCAGGGGAATTTATTACTGAGAAGTTCAATTGCATGATATTTGAATGGTCATATATAATTTTATATGATGGAATTTTGTGTTCTGTTCATGATTTTAAAATTTAGAATTGATGATTATTGCATGAATTGTTTCGAGTTTATTTTTTTTAAAACCTTTTGCTGCTAGAGCCATAATAGCTTTATCTTTGAAAATTGTTAAATATATTTTTACAGCAAGGCACTGAAATAAAATATTTTAATGGCATTTTATTGCCATCGAATATGATCAGAAAAGTCTGCATTATGAGTAATTCCATAACATTTTGTATTTGAACATTAAGATATATTATGATTTATATTTACTGAAAATATATATAAATTCAGATTATTTAATTTTATTTAGTGCAGAAAATCAATAATAATAATAATAATAATAATAATAATAATAATAATAATAATAATAATAATAATAATAATAAAGACTTTATTTAGAGAAGGTAACTTAATTAGTTACAGAACTAATCTACCTTGATTCCTTCTATATGTTACATATATATATATATATATATATATATATATATATATATATATATATATATATATATATATATATATATACACACACACACACACACACACACACATACAGTATATACAGCATGATTTGAAGAATCTGGCCTGACACTAAATAATTAAGTGATTTTAAAATACAAAGTATCAAGCCAGGAGTATATGCACAGACATTTGTGAACACATAGACAAATATAAAATATCACCCTTCCTTTAAAAATTCTACTGTGAAAATGATACAAAATTACAGGAAAGCAGTGGTATTTATTTTACTCGAATTGTTAAATTGTCTAAAGATTTCATCCATTTGAGACACTGATTATGAAAAGAAGAAATGCTATATCACTGGGAATGTTGTTCCATACCTAGTGGACCAATATGTTGAAAACTATTATTTAAACAATTCCTTCTTTGGCCATGGTATAATGTAATTTTTGCTTCTTATGAATCTTAAATTTGGAGTACCATCAGCATCTCTTTGGTGAAAGAAATTGCTTAGATAGACAGGAATGACCTTTCTAAGAAATATTCTTTCATGTATTGTTAAAATTTTGACCAATGTGGGTATGTGGGAAAGCTTGCCAGAAGCTTTCATTGGTTCTTCCTGTGTTCTTTCTTTATGAAATATACTGGCCACCATGTATAGCTTATCACTGCTGAAAAATGACCTTCAGCCCCACAAAATCCAAACTTAATTGCTGACAACCTGCATTGAGTTGTGTCATCAGCTGTCATTTACATTTACTTTATTGTAGTCTTCTACATTAGTTTTAGCCCTCCTAGTCATGCACCAGAAGAGCTTTTGGAATGTCTTTGTGTTCATGATCCATTTCCTGTCAATCCCTTAGCAAAATTTTAGGTGCAAATCCTTCTAAGGACTGTCATGAAATTGTTCTTATACTCTCCTCCCAATCTCTACTTTCTCCTAAATAATATTGGGGTTGCTGAGACGTCCATGTTGAAAATCTTATTGCATCTGCTCCTGAATAGAGGGTCATATGCATATCAGGTTTTCTTATTATGTCTTGTTGTTCCAAAATGAAAAATGATGCTGATCTGACATACCATATTATTATATATATTATATATTATAACAAATTTTTTTTCTCTTGCTGTAATCTCTGGTATGTGTTGCTTCTAATTCAAGCTATCTTTATTAGTATGGTGGTTACCTGTAATTCTTTCTTAAAATTTCTTATTATACATGTATCTTTATATCCCTTTCCACATTAATGAATGGGACATATATATTTTTTTAAATATTGTTTTCAGGCAAAATATGTGAGTTATGGCCCTTGTTTGACTTGGAACTTTGCCCATTAATTGCATCATGCTTGTGAAGACAGTCATATATATATATATATATATATATATATATATATATATATATATATATATATATATATATATATGTCACATGCTATTTATATCTGTATTCTATACCTGTATATTCTACAGCCTTTCAGTGACATTAGCATAAGGTTGCAGGTATATCAGTAATTCTTACCTTCATATGTGTATATATATGCTATTTATATCTGTGTTGTATACCTGTATATTCTACAGCATTTCGGTGGAATTGGCATGGTAAGATAGCATATTTTATGTTAACTTTTCAGTTCCTGTTGATTTCATCAGTGCTTTCCATGATGTCATTAGAAGTGTATTACTGTCTTTCCATGCATTAGCATAAGGTTACAGGTATATCAGTAAATCTTCCCATGAAAATCACCTGGGTCCTAGCTTGCAAATTTATGAAAGGTGGGAAAATGAGATTAGGATTAGCAGTCACTTGTATCTCTACAGGACAAAGTCCAGAATAGCTTATGTGAAGGTCTCTCAGCCTTCATCTGTCCATAAAAAATCTGTCCAGCATCCAGCTGTCTGTTAGCACAAGTCTGTTATCATTACTCCTACAACTAAGCTACTGGGAGGCAAGTCACGAAAGCTGGCACAGTTTTATCTTGAGGTCTAGTTGGTTCTAAACATGGTGTCATTTAAAATTACAACTCCAATAAATGGATGGTCATATATCAGCATCAGGTTTTCAGTGAAAGACTTCTTTCAGTGTGTAAGATATGTCTTAAAGGACAGTATTGGTCACTTGATCCCCAATATGACCACAATGGCAACCATCTTAAAAATGTTTTTATTGCTACTGTTTTTGAAGAAAGGTCATATCGACATGGAATTTGGACTGGAAGACTTTTAGGCTATGTAGATCCCAGTAAGAAGGGTGTTGATCTGAATTCAAAATGGCCACAGTGGCAGCCATATTGACAATCTTTTTGATAGCTACTTTTCATGAGTAGATGGCCATGTTAACATTGATTGTTTGTTCAGACTTCTTTTAAATTGAGATAGTCTATGATGAAAATGGCATTTTTCTGACCTATAACACAACTGCCCTAGAAGGTCATATTGACATTAGTTTTTTAATAGAAGACTTAAAAGACCTTGTTGGTTCTAAATGAGTTTGGTTCCAGTCTGACTTCAGACATCGTTAGCATATAGCAATTTTGACAACTTTATTGTCAGTATTCCATTTGAACAAATGATAATATTTATATGTGATATGACTATAGTCCTAGAATAAATAACAAGAAAGAGCAAAACCAACAAGTTTTCTATGATTGAAAAATAAAATACAATTTATTTCTCTAACATAGAAAGTGAAAGAATTAAAAATAGCTTAGAGTATGTTGAATAAAATCCTACTTGTTCTGTCAGTTCAATTAGTGTCAAGTAATTTGAATGAGTAATCTGGATGAGGTTCTATAGTCTTGAAAAATCTGAATGAGGTTTGAATAATCTAAATGAAGTTCTATAGTTTTAAGTAATCTGAATGAGGTTCTATAGTTTAAGTAATCTGAATGAGGTTTGAATAATCTGAACAAGGTTCTATAATTTTAAGTAATCTGAATGAGGTTTGAGAAATCTGAATGAGGTTCTATAGTTTTAAGTAATTTGAATGAGGTTCTATAGTTTTGAGGAATCTGAATGAAGTTCTATAGTTTTAAGTAATCTGAATGAGGTTCTAGTTTTAAGTAATTTGAATGAGGTATGATGTTTGAGTAATCTGAATCAAGTTTTATAGTTTTGAATAGTCTGAATGAGGTTATATAGTTTTGAATAACCTGAATGAGGCTCCATAGTTTTGAGTAATCTGAATGAGGTTTGAATAATCTGAACGAGGTTCTATAATTTTAAGTAATCTGAATGAGGTTTGAGAAATCTGAATGAGGTTCTATAGTTTTGAATAATCTGAATGGTTTTGAGTAATCAGAATGAGGTTCTATAGTTTTGAATAATCTGAATGAGGTTCCATAGTTTTGAATAATCTGAATGAGGTTCCATAGTTTTGAGTAATCTGAATGAGGTTCTATAGTTTTGAATAATCTGAATGAGGTTCTATAGTTTTGAGTAATCTGAATGAGGTTTGAGTAATCTGAATGAGGTTATATAGTTTTGAATAATCTGTATGAGGTTCTATAGTTTTGAGTAATCTGAATGAGGTTGGAGTAATCTGAATGAGGTTATATAGTTTTGAATAATCTGAATGAGGTTATATAGTTTTGAATAATCTGAATGAAGTTATATAGTTTTGAATAATCTGAATGAAGTTCTATAGTTTTGAATAATCTGAATGAGGTTCTATAGTTTTGAGTAATCTGAATGAGGTTCTATAGTTTTGAATAATCTGAATGAGGTTCTAAGATATTTTGAATGATAATAAGATAATTTTGTGTTAGCAGGACAGTAGAATTCAGTTTTATAATCCAAAAAAATGTCTTAAACTGAATTCACAGAATTTTAAATACAGGTTTGAATCCAAATATCTTTGAATGTTTCACAGTAATTCCATAAGCTATTATACATCAAGAAAGTCTTTTAAAAATGTTAGAGCATTATTATTCCAATAAATGATTATATTAAATAAATGTATTCCTCTCAATATAACTACCAAGTCTGGTAATACTGCTTAGAATGCCTAATTGTAAGTAATAACTTGGTTATATCAAATGCTATTACACAATAGTGAGACTGCAATATGAGGCTTTGAATGACTCATCATTCACATGAGACCACTCTTCATTTTAAATGCCCATCTTATCCTACTTTTTGCAAAGGTTCACCTGTCTGTGTGCAATTCAGACCCGTTTGTCTTAGATCTGAGGCCAAAAAGTCTAAAAATCCTGACACAAAACCAGATTCTAACCTGGGGCTTCAGAGCTCAGAAGTAGTCTACCACCTTCTATTTCATAAACATGGAGCCAGGGGTTAATGAATTAAACAAGGATTTTGGAAATTTGTACAAATTGTCAAAAATGGCTAAATTTGTAATTTATGTGCAGTATCCATACATGAGAGATCAAATATGCAAGAAATAATCAAATTTGGTTACATCATCAAAATGCATTTTTTAACCCATTAACCCCTGGAGGTTTTTGTTGTTTTCGCCTAAAATGCGAGTAGGAAATCCATTTTGGGAGCTATTTATGAATGCATCCTAATACATAGACCTCCCAGATATTTTTGGTTAACCTAATGCCTATTTGTGTTAGAAACATGGTTTTTCATTTGCTCTATCACCTGGGCATGAGCAGAAGGGTAAAAATTGGACTTGTTTTTTTTTTTGTTTAACAGACCCATCATTTTCATGTCAGACTACTCTTCATTTTAAATGCCCATCTTATGTACTTTTTGCAAAGGTTCACCAGTCAGTATGCTATTCAGACTGGTCTGTCTTAGATCTGAGGCTAAAAAGTAAAAAATCCAGACAAAAAACCGTATTCTGACCTTATGGAGGAAAAACAGCTGGAAAAAATTTGGGTCCAAAAGTGACATTGTTCCCTTCTGTATTTTGTAGTGTAACTAGAACATCCATATTATTTGGTATCATTGTAAAGCTACATCTGTCTACCTTTCTATAATACTGCCCACTGTATTGTGTCATACATGACCTTAACCCTACAGATCTCAGAAGTAGGCTACCTCCTCCTGCCATATATATGTCGAGCTAGGGGTTAATGAGTTAATACATGTATAAGTATACATAACAGATGGTGTTTTCACTGTAATAGTTCAAATAATATCATGTTGGTCTTAAATGATCTCATTATAGCTAACTGATATAGTCATTGAAAAACTTATCTCTAATTATTTTGAACAGATGGTAATATCGACATGAGTTTTTCACAAAAACTTTTTGTGGTATTCTAGTTTACCCTAAACAAAAATTTTTGTGCTTGCCAAGATGATTTTTCACTAATGCACTTCTTACATAGGTAGTTTGTTCATATTTAAGCATTGTACCAGTTTTGTTAATGTGTTGTATTTATATGGGTTTTTCATAAAAATATTTGCTGCAGTTAATAGTTGGGTCTATTATGTTATTGGTGCTTATAATTATCTCCTAATTACTATTACTATGAAAAACACATGGGCCGTTGTGAAAATGTTGTCCTGTCTTCCATCCCCAATGAGTAGCAGTGATAGAGAGTCAGACTTGTAATAGTTGTGGTTTCAGTACCTGTCTAGTACAACTAAGACGGTTGGCCTATGTGTGTCCATGGGAAAGCTATATTTCCTTAGCTTGATATATACTTTTTTTAAAGTACCATTAAAATCAACCAACCAACCAAACAAACAACCAAGTTTATTCAGTTCTTTTTTCATTATTGGGTTGTGAGCACAATGATACAAACAAGTATGAGTGGATTTATATCAAATCTAGTTTGTGGATATGTCTGAATATTTTCTTAAATAAAGGCAGTTCATTAAGTTCATTATTTAAATAAATGAATAATTTGGTAAACTTGACTTAGCATGTGGGTGTATGTAACCTGGAAATATTTGAGACAAGGTCAAAGGCCATGTCAGAGATTTGTTTACTGTGCTTTTCTTATGAACATAATACATCAAATATGCAAAACTATTTTTGTAATTAAATTTGACATGGTGGAGTTTCTCAAGAATACCTGAGATGGTTTCAATACTCAGCAGGTAAAAATAATTAAAAGAGGAAAGAGATTATCTTCTCCTGAGTTCTGCAGATTCTTTTTTTGTCCTGTAGAGTATGGAATCTAGCAAATATAGTCTGGGCAAGCCAAGACTAAAAGTAATATACTCTCTGTATTGTGGAATCTTGTCTTATATTTGCCCTGGTATATTTGTCTGTATTATGTAATACAGTGTAGTCTCTCAAGTCAGACCTCAGCTGTCTAAGCTGGTATTGGTCATAGGTGCAAATTAGATTGATTGATGTTAGGTTGACTGTTGTGGGATCCATTAATTCTGATAGTATACCAATCACTCATTGTCACATTTTATTGTTTGAAATCTGCACCATAACTGATGAGTCAGATGTTGATCATTTTACCACTATTATAAATTTATCCCAAAAAAACTTTTTTTGATATGATACAATATGTGATAATTGTCCAGTTCTACAGATGTTTTTTTAATTGAGAATTTATAGATATCATTGTGAAACACACACCCCTCCAGCCAAAACTACATCCACATTACATAAAGTGTATACATTTTGATCTCATCTTTGGGATATCATTTACATATTTCATTACTAGTATAAACTTTACCTTATAGGTGTGAATTGGCATGCTTTCTTTCATTATTAATTGCTCCTTAACCTTAGTTAAATTGGGGTGAGGGCTCATTTTTATTTAGCTTAATGTTTTTTTTCGACACTGGTCATGGTTTCTTTATACAATTCATAGTGATAGAAGCCAAAGAAAGCTGTCACTCAGGATAACAGAAAAAAATCATTTTGAATTGCTTACAAAATATTTGCATTTTATTAGGATTTGATTTTGAATTTTGTAGTTAATTTTGATTGCAGTCAGTAAGTCGGACTGAATCTGTAAAGTTTTAAAAAATTTTGTGTGATTAGTAAAGATTTAATTTCCTTTGCAAAATGAAGTATTGTTGGCTTAAGGCAGATATTTGAAATAATATTTAATGACTTTGACCCCATGGGGTGCAAGGGATAGGTTAGATGGGGCAGGGGAATTTATTACTGAGAAGTTCAATTGCATGATATTTGAATGGTCATATATAATTTTATATGATGGAATTTTGTGTTCTGTTCATGATTTTGAAATTTAGAATTGATGATTATTGCATGAATTGTTTCGAGTTTATTTTTTGTTTTTAAACCTTTTGCTGCTAGAGCCATAATAGCTTTATCTTTGAAAATTGTTAAATATATTTTTACAGCAAGGCACTGAAATAAAATATTTTAATGGCATTTTATTGCCATCGAATATGATCAGAAAGGTCTGCATTATGAGTAATTCCATAACATTTTGTATTTGAACATTAAGATATATTATGATTTATATTTACTGAAAATATATATAAATTCAGATTATTTAATTTTATTTAGTGCAGAAAATCAATAATAATAATAATAATAATAATAATAATAATAATAATAATAATAATAATAATAATAATAATAATAATAAAGACTTTATTTAGAGAAGGTAACTTAATTAGTTAGAGAACTAATCTACCTTGATTCCTTCTATATGTTACATATATATATATATATATATATATATATATATATATATATATATATATATATATATATATATATATATACACACACACACACACACACATACAGTATATACAGCATGATTTGAAGAATCTGGCCTGACACTAAATAATTAAGTGATTTTAAAATACAAAGTGTCAAGCCAGGAGTATATGCACAGACATTTGTGAACACATAGACAAATATAAAATATCACCCTTTCTTTAAAAATTCTACTGTGAAAATGACCCAAAATTACAGGAAAGCAGTGGTATTTATTTTACTCGAATTGTTAAATTGTCTAAAGATTTCATCCATTTGAGACACTGATTATGAAAAGAAGAAATGCTATATCACTGGGAATGTTGTTCCATACCTAGTGGACCAATATGTTGAAAACTATTATTTAAACAATTCCTTCTTTGGCCATGGTATAATGTAATTTTTGCTTCTTATGAATCTTAAATTTGGAGTACCATCAGCATCTCTTTGGTGAAAGAAATTGCTTAGATAGACAGGAATGACCTTTCTAAGAAATATTCTTTCATGTATTGTTAAAATTTTGACCAATGTGGGTATGTGGGAAAGCTTGCCAGAAGCTTTCATTGGTACTTCCTGTGTTCTTTCTTTATGAAATATACTGGCCACCATGTATAGCTTATCAGTGCTGAAAAATGACCTTCAGCCCCACAAAATCCAAACTTAATTGCTGACAACCTGCATTGAGTTGTGTCATCAGCTGTCATTTACATTTACTTTATTGTAGTCTTCTACATTAGTTTTAGCCCTCCTAGTCATGCACCAGAAGAGCTTTCGGAATGTCTTTGTGTTCATGATCCATTTCCTGTCAATCCCTTAGCAAAATTTTAGGTGCAAATCCTTCTAAGGACTGTCATGAAATTGTTCTTATACTCTCCTCCCAATCTCTACTTTCTCCTAAATAATATTGGGGTTGCTGAGACGTCCATGTTGAAAATCTTATTGCATCTGCTTCAGAATAGAGGGTCATATGCATATCAGGTTTTCTTATTATGTCTTGTTGTTCCAAAATGAAAAATGATGCTGATCTGACATACCATATTGCTGCTATGATGCCGATCTGTCATCCAGATGACAGCCACTAAAGCTGTGTTGAACATTTTGTTATTTCTCTTTGTCCTAAATGGAAAGTTTCATCACCACGAGTGGCCTATTGGCCTAAAGCGCTCATTGTTGCTATCACTGCCGTCTCACCTCTGTCTGCATGGGTTCGAGTCTTGGACTTGGCTAATGTGGTATGTGAAAATGCTTTACAGTAACTTCTCATAGGTCGGTGGTTCTTTGTAGAGTTTTCCTGGGTTCTTCCTCCACTACTGATACTGGCCGTCATGTATAGCCTTTTATGTGCTGAAAATGGCTTTAAACCCTTTAACAACAAAAACCATATCAATATGGAGCTGTCTGATTGGTCCAAAATGAAAATGATGCCGAGTTCACCTCCAATATAGTCATCTCAAAAATCTTGACAGCACCAATACTGGATGGATGGTCCAGTGTTTCAACTAGGATGTGCACTTGAATGATTTCTGCATACTGGACACCAAATCCTACAAGACATTATTTTACTGCACTAAAAGTCATGTTCCAAAAGTAGTGCACAAACAACATAAACAAGGCATAGTTGTTTCCCTTTTATCTGATACAGATGTAACCACTAATCCTAAAATGTACATAATACAAAGGAATTGTTTTTAAGAAAATGAATCCATCAAGTAGTCTTCTTCATTTGTACTCACCACTATGGTTTGACTATTTTCACAGTCCCATCAGGGCAAAAACAAATACTTGTATATTCTTATTGCTTTATTTTTAAAATTAGGGTTACAGGTAGTTTTATTTAAAACATTGTATATACACATAATGCTTAATATATATATATATATATATATATATATATATATATATATATATATATATATATATATATATATATATATATATATATATATATAATGTATTAACTCTTCAAATACTGGGAAAATCTAACTCAAGTATATGTACAAGAAGTTTTTTAAAAACTTTTAGGTTTTTTTATCCGGGTAGGGGGGTGGGTAGGGGGGTGGGTCGGGCAGTGGGGTGATAGGGTCAGCCATCAACTTTTTTAAGATAGAAACAACTTAATGATTACAAGCTTGTGATTATAACATTGTCCTTGAAAGAAATAAAGAAAATATACATAACCAATCAATTAAATCAGTGTTTGATAGGTTATGGTGAACCTGCCATGATTCTCAACACTACTGGTTATATATAAAGAATACAAATCATTGGTGAATAACAGTCCTTTTAAAAGCACTGGATCCAGCAAAGGATCACAGGTATCAGGGATTAAGGTAAATGCAATAAACTGACAAGAAACAGTGCAAAACTAGTACATGTATCTAACTAGCCTGAGCATTTTTGATTCAAATGAGTCTTTTTCAAAGGCAAATACAAAACGTAGACAAGACAAACAAATAAATTAAAACAAAAAACTTCTGTGTGCATATATATATATATATATATATATATATATATATATATATATATATATATATATATATATATATGAAATGGAAGAACTTTGTGTGCTTTAATTCAAATGAGTCATGTCTGTGTGAAATATTTTTAGTTCAAATGTTGATAACCATATGTACTTCCTAATAAGTCAAATCAAGTTGCAAAAAATAAAGAACTTGATCTGCCATACCATAATGCTCCTGAAGATTAGGGTTTATGTTATTATTTTACTTGTTACTCCTAACCAATTGCACAGATCTTAATCTGTTGGCACATTATGTGATGCCAGAGATCTTTCTGTGCAGTTTGCAGTCAGACAGATCTTATAAGTGAGTATGTACAGTAATGTCCTTTATCTTATGGTGTAATTTAATTGTCATATATCAAGATATCAATCTTCTAAGTACATGACAAATGTGTGCAAAATAAAATGGTGGAAAATTCAAGAAGGATTTCATTGGGTATAAGTGACCTGAGTTTTCTTTGAAAGGAATGTTGGATTGAAGCCATATATATCAACTAAATAACATAGAGCCTGCAATAATTGTATTAGGCATTATATTCCTGTTTTTCTGTTTCATTATGTGTCTGTCAGTAATGGTTTATTTTATTTGGACCAAATTTAATGGAAAGTGAGACATAGCTGTCCCTTTTCTAGTGATGACATTAGCATTATCATTTTCTTAAAGCTTTGGATAATATAGTTTATTTGTGTATGTTTCTAAACCCCATGATAGTCTCATATCATGTTTAACACCAACTGTTATGAATCTAAGATTAATTCTGTTGCCCCTTTGCTCCTGGAACCTAAGGCAATTTAGTCCTTGACAATTTGCATGATTAGGCTGTGTCACACCATGAATACATTTGAAAATGCATTTGATATTCAGTTTGGAAAGTTCAGCATTTGGCAATAAAGACATTTAGGGTTTGTATTGATCTGCCAAGCTGCAGTATGGTCTTTTGACAGCAAGAAGTGTAACATAATATTGAGGTTGAAGTTTCACTTTCAGCAATAAAGATTTTTATGTATTTGAAGTTTAATAAATAACAGAAGGGACTAAATTTATTTAAAAATACAACAATTTGTAATTTAATCAACAAATTTTCTTATTTGACAAGAAAAATAATTTAAAAATGGGAACTAATATAATAATACTGGTAGGTAATTAATGAATAATAAAGCTAAATTGGAGTAATATCCATAAATGAATATTCCTCATTTCATGTGATCCAGGTGCATGTATTCAATGATACCATGAGTTACTGGTCTTTTATGTGACCCAGATCCATGCATTCAATCATGTCATGAATTACTAGTCATTGCAGACAACCAGATGCATGTATTTGAACATGTCCTGAGTTACTAGTCACTTCAAGTGACCCAGATACATGTATTCAAATATATTAGGAGTTACTATTCTTTTCATGTGACACATATATATTCAAATTCGTCATGAGTTACTTGAGCACTTTATAAATGTTGAGTACAGTAATATAAGTGTCCCAGGAAAAGATGATATGACAGTGCAAGCAAGAAAGTCATGTGGATTTTATTTTTGGGCACTACTAGTACATTAAATACTATTTTCCTTTGTCCCTTTAAATTGTTATGTATCCCACAGATTTGCAAGGGGAGGGGGCACTGTACCCTGCCCTTAGAGTCCTAGTTTTGGTTTAATTTTTTTTTCACCTGCTATAAGGTAGAACATGATATATTATGATTTTGACTGCTAATTCATTCCTCTTTTACAGATTTTGTTTATAATAATTAAAGCTGTCCATTATCTATTGTAATAAAATCTTGTGTAGATGGCTTTCACTTAGGGCCAGGAAGAACTCTTGACATTACAGGCTTCAAAGCTCACTAATCAAGTTCACTGTGACTGTAAGAACAATAATGGTTTCCACACAGTAACTCAACTTATTTATTATCAATACATGAAGTTACCAGACTTGTTGGATAGCATGCATTTAAATTAAGGAAGAACCATATTAATTTGGGGCTTAAAGGGCCAAGGACTCTCTGAAAGAACTAAAATGGTTTCTGCACATTAAGTTTGGTTCTCCATCATCAGTGGTTGGTAGAACAGGATGGCATGTATTTTATGTATGATTGATCTTGGGAGTCAAAAGTAAAAAGGTCACTGTGATAGAAATATTAAAAATAGTTTCTGTACAGGAAGATTACTTGTGCAGTGCATACAATTGCACCTCAGACTTTATGGATGGCATGTTCTTAGATTAAATAAGAAGCTAATATATTTTTGGCATCAAAAGGTCAAAGTCAAGTTCAATGTGATTTAAAGAAAATGGTTTCTGTACAATAACATTTCTACATCACAGCATGCCACAAATTCCCAACAGTGTAATTGTTTTGATTGCCAACAGTGTATTTGCCTAGATCGCTTAAATATAAATTGTGTGAAACTTATAGGTGGAATAGAGATCTGAGCAGATATATAAAACAATGACACGAGCCCCCATACATATAAAGACAATAAAGTTAATAAAAATTCATAAGCAATTGTGATAATACATTACAATAGGAAGATGCACTTCTTTTTAAACAAATTATTCAACGAATTTCAAACACAAATATACTTATACAAATACCTGATCTGTTTTTAAGTGATAGAATTAGTTCATCATCAAATCAAGTGAAAGATCAATGCCTTAAACAGATTCATAACTTGATTGTTCTGGTTCAGTCCGAATTCACTGCAACTGTTCTTTGATTTCCCTGTGCCTGTATGTCTGTGTCCTTTCCACTTTTCCCTTCTCCAACTCTATAGTGTCTAGCCATTTTCAGACCTTGGACTTTGTGTGGTTAGGTGGTTTAGTAAGTATGTGATGCGTAGACACTTCAAAAGGTAGATTCATGTATACGTTGGTGAATAGGATATATCAGTGAATACACCACGTGGAGCTATCTCACCTTCCAAAAGTAAACAATATAGCAACCTAAATATTCTGTCAGGTATCCTACTGGGAATAGATCATTACTCCCCCTCTTGGTAATGTCAGATATAGTTCTATTGGAACTGAAACAGATACCAATGGCTATCTGGTCAAACTAAACATTGCAGACCATAAACAAACCTAAGATTAATATACTTCCTAATGTCTTTCAACCTGACTCACATTCATCCTTCCTAATGGCTATTTCAATACTGGCTCACATTAACATCACACCAAGACATAAGTTCCAGTCTCGTCTCAATTACACAAACGAATGAATAAAATTCCTTACATGGCTCAAATACAGTATTTAAGCCAATACACATTCAAATCTCTAGCATATATGAAATCTTACTACATGGTTTAACAATGTTAATTTTAGTCAATATGTCCTCAAGTTTTTATCATATGTGAAGTCATCTAAGGTCGGAGAATTCCCACAGACCCTTGTAACTCATATCAACTAAAGTAAGACATGAAATTCCAGATACATATTTACTTATAACAATCGAGACTATACATTCAAATGATTCATCAACTTATATAAAGAATATCATTGTATAGATTCATATAGATCTCACACAGAAAATTTATATCGTATCATATCAAGAAAATTGATCTATGAATTTAACGAAATAAATTCATGTAAATAAAAGCAAATAAATCAAACAAATAGTCATATTAATATCAATGATTTATGTGATGCAAAATACCTTGTGTTTTCAAGCCTTACCACTAGAATTGTTCATCCAGACATCTGATCCCTTGGATGATGAATTACAAGTGAATTTCTTCTAAATTTGACCGGAGTCTTCTACATTTGTTTTCTCTTGCAGAAAAAAGTGTCGACTGACCAGGACATTTGTGGCAGCACATTAAAACAGAGTTTTCATGTGAAATCACAACCCTTATTCAGTAAAACCAATCTGAATTAAATATATCTCCTGCCTTAACCAGGCACTAGAAATATAGTCAGATTACCAAATTCTGATTCCTGGAAAACTTCAAAACTGACAGCTTTGATACAGACTGGAAGTTAACCCCTATCTCTTTCAGTTAAATAAATGACTTAATTAAGAAATACTGCTCTCATGACAGAGACATTGCCAATTGGTGCATTATGGCAATTTAAAAACGTCTCCATAAATCTAATTAATCATTCACCTGCCCAACTTAATGTTTTCCTCATAGATCAACAGAAATTTGCAGCCTTAGACAACCCTGGATCAAAGTTTGTGAATGACTTATACTTAAGATGAGGAAGAAGTTGACACATTTTGGGGTGCAATGGTAAGGGTCATTGATAGAAGAAAAATGGTTTTTGCACCAAACTTTCAGTTTTCAACACATTGTTACTATATAACACAAGGCAGGAACATATCAGTACTAAATTTATTTTCTTTTATTTCCTAAACATTTTCATGGATTTTGTTCATGCACGCTATTGCGAACTCCCCCAGCTTTGTTGGGGTTGGTTGTATGATTTTGGTTATCATTATCTAGAGGGAGATCGCCGACGGTGTAATTTGCCGGAATGAGTAAATATCAATATAAAGTGTGAAACTGATATATGACATCACAAGACAGTGACATTACCAATTAGTGCATTACAGCTAGTTAAATGCATGTCAGTCCCCATAAATGTAATTAAAATTTCACCTGTCCAACTTGATGTGTTCTTCATAGAACAACAGAAATTTGCACCCTTAAACTTGCAATGAATCATTGTGAAGCTAAGACTGTTGTTTCTGCAGCATGCTTCCTTGCCCTTTGCCATTGTGGTCAAGGTCACAGTCATAAAATAATTTGCTAATGTTTCGGTTAAGTTTTTAAAATTTATTTGTTGATACTTCCTGAGCACATGGATGAGTTTTCATCATACAGTGTATGAATCATTATGATGTTAAGATGATTCAGGGACATGCTTACTAAACCCATTGACTTATGGGGTTAAGAACACTCATTTTACATTGATGGTTTCATCGTGGGCTTGACCTGCAGGCCCTCATTGAAAGATTACCTGACCATAAAGTCAGGTAATGTTAAGTTATAGTCTGTAGTGCATTGGCCATCATCTGTCATCTGTTAACAGTTGTTATTTACATTTTAGATAACTACCGTAGATAACTACGACCAATTTGCACATGATATTGCAGGTAAATGTTTAGCATCAATGTCTTTAAATTTTGTTTAATGACTGCCAACCCTTTATCCTATATGGCCACAATTATTAAAAACTGAAAGAAATCTTGAAACATCAAACATTTATGTAAACTGTTTGACAAAATTTGACTAGATTTGATAGAAAGAAACTTGGCCTTAAAGTCTTTAAATTTAGTTCAGTCAATGCTGATCTGCCATCAGCCATTGACACAATAACTAAAATCCAAAAAACTTTAAACAGCATTAAAAAAACTGCTGTCAGCACCATGTCTTTGACAGTATCAGCTATAATATAATGTAAACTTGATCATCTCACTTCACTTACAACTTATACAACAAAAATTAGCATACAAATAGCAAGTTCACCTACTACAGCATACAGGCAATTTAATTTTCAAAGGGCAGGAGTTAGAGCCGCAATTTTCTTTTGAGTTGTAATATTTTGTCTTGATTTAATTATCATTTTTTCAGAATGATTTCCTGGATGTATTGTGGTATTATATTGATACAAATAAGAGCAAGATTTTTTTGCAGTTATTGACAGATGGAAGTTAAAGAAAATAAGTGTCCTAGCTTCAAGGCCTTTCATCATTGTATAAATCATGTTGATCCACTATTAAATTTGGCTGCTCTTAATAAAAATAGAAAACATTCACAAAACTTAATTGGGGGCCTTGAGTGGAGAGTGGACTTAAGTGATGTCCGTTATGGATCACTGCCATCTCAACTCTCTCTATGTGGGTTTGAGTCCAGGATTCATATAGAATGTGGATATGCCAGAAAGCTTGCCAGTAGCTTCTCGAGGGTCAGTGGTTCTTTCTGGATTTCCCAGTACCTTCCTCCACCATTAATACTGGCCACCATGTATAGCCTATTGTGTGCTGAAAAATGGCATTAAGCCTCATAACAACAACAACACTTAATTGCTTCTATTAAAAAGAACCAATAAGCAAAATGACTAGAATTTGACAATATTCACAGAAATTACCTTGGCATCAAGCCTTTCAATATTGGGCAAATGATGCTGGTGTGCCATCAAATATGGATGACGATACAAAAATGAGGGCATCATTTCTATAATGTTCGATCAACAGAAGATATTTGTACACATAGCATCCTACTGAATCATCCAGACTTTATGGCCAACTGCCCTCAGTTTTTGCTGTCAGGGAAATGCCATCCAGGTGACCAGTTTATGGTCAACTTGAGCTTATTGTGTCAGTGAAGATACATTGTATGACACTAAAAGCAATATTTTTTGACTTATAATGAATTTATTCTTCACAGTGAGATAGAAAGTACACAAATTAGTGATAAGCAAGCTTGATCTAATCCTTTACCTATAGTACTTTATTTTCTTCCCTTCTATTGATTTTATCATGCATTCCTAACCCAGTAAGCAGTGGCATAGCAACAGTATCTAGGGTTATAAGCTTTCGAATTTATATTGTCACGATTTCATTTCATTTGACTTTAGCTTTTCAGCAGTGCAAAGACCTGGTAGGAGGTTCATTGGCATGTGAGTGTTGTTATCAATGTGCTACCTTCACTGGTACCTGCATTGAAGGATTATTAGGACATTATTTGTTTTTATAAATTTTACTGTGTGACATATTTAAAAATTAGCAATAAATTCATATTTTGCATGATATCTGAACCTACCATACATAACAAGTGTGAGCTTTTTAATAATCTGTTGCTATTTTTATTTTTATTTTCAACATTCTGATGAACCTATATTTTTTTTGTGGAAATATTCAGCCATTAAAGAATATCTGTATGAAACATACAACATTTGGATTGTTTAACCTTGATTTTCAGTATTAGCTAGAGATTTGCATGACATTAAGGGAGTATCCTTGATTGTGTTAATCAGCTTTAATATCACTATTTGCCATCAAATTGGATCATGCAACTCATCAGCTGCATTTCTACGTAAAACTATTGATTTTTATGGGTATATTAAAGAGTCTTTATGTTTCCAATGTGATACTTTAGTTAAGGTGAACGGAAATGCTAAATATTCTAGACTTGTGATTACTGAATGCAGTTGCTTACATAAAGGTATATTTTTTACATGTTACTATTTTGAAGCAATACCAGATTTGGCCAGGTGAAAACTGGGTTTTTAGTCTTTATGTAATTTGGCACCATATTTTGGCACCAAATTTGGCACCATATTTTGTGGTACTGACTGTATATATTGTGTATCTTGATAATGTTGTCAAGGTAATTTTACTGCCAGTATCTTCAGCATGAAAATTCAACATGCTCATTATTTATAACTGATTAATTTTCTGTACAAAAGTGTCATTTGGGAGTGAACAAATTAAAGCTTATTACATCACAATAAACCCACCTGTTGCACTGACCAAACTATTTAACAGGTTTAACATAGATTCTTATCATCCTAAATTCATGACTCATACACATGTCTGCTTGTTGTCTTTATTTATACTTTAAAAAATTGCTATGTTAAAATTAACACCATGGAAAGGCCACATAAAAGTTTGATGGAAGAGTTCTCAAGTTTAAATTTGCTATATAATCATCAATCAGAGCATAAAGGTATTGGTCATTACTCTCCTATGTGATAAGGTACTAGATATAAGTAGACCAGGAATACCAAGACCTCGCTACACAAAATTGTGTCAATGCCCACTAGATCTCCATTATATTGAGGATCGTGTTTGTAATCAAGTTATTCTTATTGGAAGTGATCAGTTATTGTGTTGCTAGTGAGACTTGGTAACTTTTCTGGATTTTATGTGTGCACTTACTGGTGTGGTTGATATATTTCTACTTAGATAACGTTTGAAGTGTGATAAATCCAAGATCATAATTGTTTTGTTCGAACCCAAAGAGACATGTGGATTCTTTCTGCGTCTATCTGAAAATTGATCATAGATCATAACATCATTTTGAAGATGAGCAGAAATTCGAGTAAGTATGATAATGTACTTTTTATATGGGGTGAGTCGAAAGCTGAATTAGTTCAGCTTTCCCTTATTATTATGCATCTTATTATAACATGATTCCAAATATAATGTAGTAACACTTATAATGAACCTTAAGATCAGAATCATGTCAATGTAAATTGAAAGAAAACATGGCGAAACTTAGTCTTATATTTTCTTTTACTTTTGAAAGCACCATTAACTTTACAAATTTAGATAGTGCTAGCTATAACATGGTTTGGAATATATTGCAGTTTTATAATATCACAATTCTTATGTGAGTCAATACATGACATGGTTGACAAAATATAAACTCCTGTGATATAATGAAGGAGAGGTTTAGTATAAGACCCAAAAGAACATGTCAGAAATGTGTACATTTTAAACTTGATGGTAGAACTTACTAATCAGATTAAAGTCATACCTTGCCCCTTACAAGTCACAACTTAATAATAATGGACCAACTTAATAATCTCAGCATTCTACATAACAACAAGCATACATAATGCATGTCTTTTTGGAAATAGCTTTGAAACTTCCACTTACAAAACTTGAAGAGTTTGAAGAAATCAGAATTGAACAGACAAGTAATTCTCAGCAGAAATGAATAGCTACTTCGTCAGAGTCTTTGGTGTATTAGATAATTGTTGCACTTCTAATTAAATTAGTTCTAAATTTGATTTTTTGATCAGAGGGTGCCATATTGAAAAACCCTTTATGCTTCAAAGTATGATTATAACTCAAAGTATTCTATAAGCTGTATTTTGTGAGACCGCTGTAGTACATGTATACATATGGGGTTCTTTATTAACAACATAAAATGCTGGTTATATAGGCACATTTGAAGGCATCGTTTTGTTATTGTATCAAAATATAAAACTACCTGATAAACATTCCATCATGATTTTAAAGTTTGGACAATAAGTATATGAAGTGAATGTGCTGTACTTTAAATTGCATATGTAAAAGTATGTATATAAGGGCTTCCATTTATGCAGTCTTTACTGTAAATAGCACTTTTTGGGTGTGAATAGTAATAATAATAATAATAATAATAATAATAATAATAATAATAATAATAATAATAATATTAATAATAATAATAATAATGTCTTTGTTTAAAGAGGGTAACTCAATTAGTTAATTCAACTAATTTCCGTTTAAACCCTCTAAAAAAGTATATATACTTACATCATCATGCAAATATTTCTCTCATGAAAATAACTATTTACAAGTATTAGTGATCTAGAAATACATACTAATATCATGAAAGGAGGAGGATTTAACTGCATATATAAATTTTTGTTTCATCTGTCCAAAAACTATGTTCTGAAAATGAATCTCATGAGCATCTTCATGGACACATAGCTGTTAATGATAACCTTTGCTTTGATATACCTTTAGGCTGTTCAGCACAAATGTGTAATGTCATCAAGTTTACATAAGCATTATTGACTAAGTATAATTTGTTGTATGAATCTACTATAACCATATTTTATATTTATGATAAATCTATATCATTTGTTAAGATAAACATGCATCACCTGTTTATTTTGAGACCAGCTCATGTATTAGTTCCCGGCCCTTTTAAGTACATACCATGCTCCTATAAGCTAGGAACAGATCTTCCATGATACCTGCAGTATGTACTTGCTTATAAGTTGAGTCAAACTGCAAACATTGATCCCCTTCTGCCATAGCATAATGCATCTGCAGATCAGGATGTATATTGTTTGTTCTACGGATTTCTCCTAACAAACTGCACAGACCCAGATCTGCTTTCATACTATGCAATGGCAGATCTGGGTCTGTGCAGTTTCCAGTTGGACTTATAAGTGAGTATATATGGTAATTTGAGAGCTTTACTTACATAAATCCCTATCCACCCTCATTGTTTTGTGACAAAAAAATAGATTTCAATTTCTGAGCCAAAATCCAGTTACTACTTTAGGTGTGATATAAAACTGAGAGTTAATGTATATTCACAACAATTTAGTCTACTTTGTAGGGCATTGAAACTTCTTGCTCCCAGATCTTTACCTGTTTTAGTGTGCAATCAGTCCCAATAAAACCACACATTCTTATGCATAATGCTCCACTAAACATTATACACAACTTGCACAAATTTCTGACTTGTACAGAAATTTTGGGGTCTGCTATAGTCTGCTATAAAGTTTACCCCTAAATGAACTTTAAGATTCATTTACCTGCACACAGTAAGTGTGATTTTGTGTTGTCAATGTTTGTACATAATCATTTTAATTTGGTGCTGGTAGCATTTACCTATTAGACCTTTTTGATATGTAGTTTAATTGATTTTAATATAAATCTTTCATTTTATTTAAACACAAATTTTAAAAAAAATATTCTGCTTTAGTATGTACTGTAATCAGACATATATCACTTTGGTGTTGATATCAGTATCATAAATTAGTGTTACAGCAGGTCAAGGCTTAGATACCCCCAGCCTTAACACCAGCCACTCAGCATTCATTTCAGGCCAAATATACAAAACTACTCTTGGGAACACACTGGATGATAAATTAATTGATGTTCCATCTAAGCTATCTTGCTAAGGGCTGAACATATTTATTTTAATTTCAATACATTTATAAGTGTTTGTGCTGTATTATCTGCTGTTACATTTGCATTAAATTTAGTCAGTTTATTTGTTTTTATTGCTAAGTGCACTGTGTATTCACAAGTAAAAGTTAGCTTTAAGTATAAAGTCAAACTTACTGTTTATGCTCTCTTATGAGTCAAACTGCAAACAACAAAGATCCTTATCTGCCATAGCATAATGCGCCAGCAGATCTGGGTCTTTGCAGTTTGCAGTTGGACTCAACTTAAAAGTAAGTATACATGGTAGTTTGAAATATTTTGTAACAGAAGCAAATGATAGGTATGTTATGAGCAGGTCCTCCCAAAATATCTTCATCCCCAAGTTACATGTACAGTATAAATAATTGCATGTACATGTACATTTGGAAAGCTTGTGAAACTTGTTTTGTGTTCACCACCTACACACAGTGTACTCGGGTGTGTCAGTAGAACTGTTGATAACAGAATAAAAGAAAACCTGTCTGAAGTGTTTGTGAACCAGGGCAAATAATAATAATAATACACATTTGTATACTTTGTAGGTGTGGCCCCCGCCCCCAGTGATTCTTTGTACCCTACCATAGAAACACCAGCACCAAACTCAGCTGTTCACAGTAAGATGAATCCCATAGGATTTGAAGCTACAGAAGGTAGGTGACTCATTCTTTCCCTATAAAGTCATTATCTGCTCTTATATCAAGCTTTTAATTACTGTTTAAAGCCATTAATAGACAAGTAAAATAGTCTCATTTGTGTGACTGAGAGCTTGAAGTCCAAGCATTGATCAGGTACTGATGTATGATGTGAAGAGACCTTTTATCAGAACATCATCATATCAATCTGATATTATTTCATTGATGTTTGGTATCTGAAAATGACTTAATGGTAATCAGTCATACTTCCAGAATTGGTAAGTTTTGGTTGATGAACATCAAGCTAGATGCAATCTTCTCTTTGATATATCATATGTTAAAAAATAAAACTATGACATTTTAAAGATTATTGCAGTTTCTGCACTTTTATATTTTAATGTGGGAGCCATTGTAACTAAGTTGCTGGAGTGTAATTGGTTTCCATAGCAACAGAATATTGATTATGTTGCTGTAACGATGATATATCCAGTTAGTGTGATAGTTATTAAGTTATGAGGAATATACATGAGGAGTACTTGAAAAGTTCTGAATATTTTGCTATAATGTTTTTTGCCTCTTTGAGCCAGTTAATTAATTGAATGCTGATTGATAGATGAAGTAGCATTTTATAAAATGATCTGCAGCTGTGTGTGCAGGAGACTGGACATCAGCAGTTATATACATGAGACATCATATAGCTAAATTACAGTGACATAGAAATAATGAAGTAGAACAAATCTGTTGGTTGGGTGTGTGTGATTTAAATTTTTAACATAGCTTTAAAAAAATTTCATTTATATTGCTATGATGTCTGCACAATGACAGTTTATAGTGATGTCTAGCACTGGGCATAATGCTGTAGACATGTGGCATGATGTCCCACCCAGTCACA
This sequence comes from Potamilus streckersoni, assembly GCA_016746295.1. Classification (NCBI taxonomy): domain Eukaryota; kingdom Metazoa; phylum Mollusca; class Bivalvia; order Unionida; family Unionidae; genus Potamilus; species Potamilus streckersoni. Next base: position 1,728,328 of record JAEAOA010001107.1, on the reverse strand, counting down.
TGATTCTTACACCGACAACCAGTCCTAACACTGACCACTAATCTGCTACCATCCAAATAATATACAGTAAATAATCCAGACACTTTTATGGTATTATTATTATTATTATTATTATTATTATTATTATTATTATTATTATTATTATTATTATTATTATTATTATTATTATTATTATTATTATTATTATTATTATTATTACTTTATTTAAAGAGGGTAACTCAATTAACTAAGAACTAATCTACCTTGAGGCCCTCATTCAAAGGAATTTACTTTTTTTTGCTGCATCTCTGAAGTCACTGGATATACTGGGTTTGGAAAAAGGAAATAGAGTGGGCATTTCTAATCTCAACTGGAATACTATTCCAGAGCAAAGTTCCAGAGTATCAGAAACTTTTTTAAAATATATCAAGGCTGAATTGAATTAAGTTTTGATAAAGTTTGCAGATGCAGTTTTCAATCATGTCCTACAATTTTGAGGTAGTTTCTCTCTTTAAAGATGGTCCTGAATCCATGGAAGATTACTTTTGTTGTAAAAGACCATTGTCTTTGATTGGTGAGCAGGACCTGGCCGTTCTGAATTAAGTAGGCTGTTGATGAAGATACTCTGTAAAAAGTGGGAGATATCTCTATTATCATAGGTATAAATTCGTGAGCGGTTTTTATTATATTGATAAATTTCTTGGAAGTTCAAAAGTGTTGCATATGATGGATCCCACCTTTGTGATGGCTGACCAAAATCAGGTTTGATCCCACAAAACATAGAAATCAGAGACATTTGAATGATGTTATCACAGTTGATGTCACTAAACATTTTCATGTCTCCACAGTGTTGATGATAGTTGTGTAAAACTATCAAATGACCTGTGTGTTTACCAGTTCCTGAGTAATCCATCTATCCCATGATAACACAAACAGTGCATAAATGTGCTGTTGTGACAGATTTCTTAAAGGAGGAATGCTGTCTAAAACATTGCCACCTCCTCCATGCAGCCTTTATTTAGCTCCAAATGAATTTTCACTGAATCTCGTTATCAAAGATTTGCTGAGCGGCAAATGATTTGAAAGCTGCCACACAGTGGAAGTGCAGTTTTCCAGTGAATGATCAATGTACCAGTGTGAATAGAAAATGATATTTAAAAATTGGATACAAGCAAAAATTGAATATTAAATGACATTTACAGAGTTCATAATCAGACTGAGAAAGTATGTTGAGGTGCATGGAGAATTTTGAAGAGTTGTGTTGATATGCTGTTCACTAATAAAGAACTTTGTTGTAAAACTCACTAAGATTCCAAACTGTTTAAATGCCTCTTTGCAATAACATGCAAGGTTTTGTGTAGCCCAAATCTTGGTCCATGCAGTTTGTTATGATACATCATTAGAAGAAACAATATATATTTTGCTCTATCAGTGCAATATGCAATGTGAGATCCGCGTCAGTATTGTTTCCCTTTGACTAGACTTGTATGCAAGCAAACACAGTACTTATAGGATAAATATTTCATGTTTAATAAACAAATATGCACAATTTTACTTTAGTACTTAAATATCTTTGTGTTATGGGTAAGAGAAGGCATCAGTATAATCAATTTATTCACAAATTTTGTTAAATTGCATATCAATAATGTTTTCATTACATGTCAGCATTTTCGTCACATATTGGTATTATTTTCATTAAGTATAAGTATTGTTTTCATTACATTGTTTTCAGTATTTTCATTATATATTAGTATTGTTTTCAATACAAATATGTATTGTGTTCATTGTGTGATAGCATTTTTTCATTACATATCAGTATTTTCATTACACATTAGTATTGTAGTTTGTAAAAGTTTTACTAATGATTTTTGGGGTGATATGCAAGGTGTTGAAGGCAACTTATCACTAGCTATGACAAAAGAATTTTCTTTTAAAAATTGTTTTTATTAAGCTTATTAAAAACTTTTTATTGCTTTAGGTACTGTAGACTTGGTAATTTAATTTGTCATTTGTTGAAAAAGTCCAAATATAAATTTAAAGAAATTTATGTACCCTTACGAGTTTTAACAAAGTCCACATCAATATAAAAAATTTTGATATTACATTGTGGTAAAATTATAAACAGTTTCCACTAATTTTTTTTTAATATGTCATTGTGAAAATTTATGTATATTTAAATTTATAATGTAAAGGTGTACATTTATCGATTAGCTGTTCTTGATTTGATTTCAGTAGACAAACCAAATAGACAGGAACTGTGTACTTCATGCAAATTTTCAATAGGATAATTATTATGGTTCACAAATTATATCTCTACAGGAAGTGCTCCAGTGAATTCAGATGGCGTAACTTTGTTGGGATTTGAAAGCATAGAAGGTTACAGAGTGTTACTGTTTTTCATTTTGTAGTGGCACACTAATCGCTTCTAACATGTTTATATCACACATGAACCTGTCATTGCTAAATATCTTAAATGTCAAAATCTTCTATGTGTTTTGTTTTTTTATTTTTTTGCTTTTTTTGTATTAATATATTAAAATATTTTGTTTACTAACCTGTGTACCTACCTGTGTGACTACTCTTGAAAATGTTACCGATTGTATACAGCCAAATACATCTGTTTGCCGTTTTAAAATTTATCTGAAATATTCCTTCAATATTTTTTTAGGAATCAAAACCAGTTTGGATTCCAAAAATATACAATTTTCAGCCATTTCATGGCTTCCACATTTGTACAACACTTAGTTGAGGTTCCAAAAATGTCACAATACTTTTAAAAAAATAAAAAAATTGTGTTGGATATGATAATAATGGCACTTGGTGTCTCTGGTACACTACATCATTGTTGCAGTGGACTACTTATCATAAATTACAGGCAAAAACTTGTTTTGAATTGGGCCACAGCATGACAACATACTTGATTTTAGGGGAGGTAAGATAGGCTGTACATAGTGTCCAGAATTAATGGTGGAGAAAGAACCTGGAAAAACGCCCAGAAAGAACCACCGAACCACCAGCAGTTACTGGCAGGCTTTCTCATGTACCCACATTGTCCAAACCTGAGTGCTTTAGACCACTTGGCCACTCGTGGCCCCTGTTGACTTGATCAGTTAACTATACATGTTACGAAGGTATAACAAAATTTAAACATGCACCACAAATAATGCTGTATGTTGCAACAAGACCCATACTTAACACTGTATATACATTAGAATAATATACAATTGCAGCTTTGTGTGCACAGTTCTGAATGGAGAGATTATAACACAAATAATAATAATTCTGATGAAACTGACACTGTTGTAGTCACTGTAGTTTTGTGTCATAATCTGATAATATGGAATTCTTTATAAAAGACTAATGTTTAACGATATCACACATGTGACATGCAAATGTTGGGAAAATACAAATTATTGCCAGTGTCAAGAAGTATAAAATTATATTCTGACTAAAAAATTTTAAAGACTTTTTTTTTGTTTGGTATACTCTTTAGAAACAATAATTCTGCATTTCTCAGAACTTTTTCACACTTATGGCTTTTCACAATATTGTCTATTTGTAAATATTAGACTTGTAACTAGTCTGCTTATTAGACCCACAGTAGGTCAGTTGGCAGAGCACCTGATTCATATTTCACTGGTTGAGTGTTTAATACCTCTCCAGGATTAAAAGTGGTGTTGAAGATAATTAAAAAGAAACAACATTTTACTAATCAAATTGGGGGTGGAGGATAGGCAGGGCTGAGTTGGGTTGTGATAAATCAGCACTTGAACACATTTATTTCTGAAGCACTTTTCTTTTTTTCACATTATAAATGAACACATACTTTTGTTTTTGTTCTTGGCCTTTTATTTGTATGTGCCCAGTAACAAAGTTTAGAGGGTGTACTGGAGTTGGCTTGTCATTTCATGGCCATACCCTTGTTATATGCATTAAAATAGTTACACTTCAGACTACTATTTTAACAGCAGTGGCACTGACAATGAAACCAAATTTTTCATCGCCAGCAATGTTAAATCCTTGATGTCAGGTTTAGTTTTTAAAGCTTTTGCAAATCAGATACATTGTATTGATTGGAGGGATAAATGAGGATATGAACACAGTAGGGATACAGAGTTCTCTGGAACACTTGATTAATTCCACATAACTTTTTGTACCTTTCTTTTAATAAATTGCATCTTCTGCTTTTGTTTTTGGTCTTTTTTTTGTGTCAAGGTCATATTCTGTGTAGGGGATATGCTGAATGCTGTCTATTGTTGTCTTTGTACTATGTTAAGCTTATATGTTGTTGTTTGGTTTAAGGACTCTATCGACCTAATATAAAGAGTAACTAGGCCAGCTGCAATTGATTTTCACTTTTTTCTGTAAAAATGCTAATGAGTTCTGGTGCCTCTTTGGCTTGACTTGTCAAACTCTTAAACTCCGGTTTCTTCAGGTGTAAAATATCGGTGCATAACATCCATGTCACATGGACACATTGATAGTTACACAATGCATATATTATTTATTTTACTTCCACTTACAATCTTTTATCTTTCATACAGGAAAATACTTTTGTTCCTGTGAGAATTATGGTTCATGTGAATGCAGCTAATTTTCAAAAGTTATTTCTGATTATTATAACATTTAGAAGCATTTAGAAGTCACAGCATTAGATTTTTAATTATGGTCATATCAATACATCTGCCAGACTTCATCCTTGTGTTGGTCCATCAGAATTTGTAATCATGGTCATATATGTCTGTCAGACTCTATCTTTTTGTTTGTCAGATTTTGTAATCATGATCATATCTGTCCATCAGTCTCATTCCTTGTGTCTGTCAGATTTTGTAATCATGATCATATATGTCTGTCAGACTTTATCCTTGTGTCTGTGGTCAGATTTTGTAACCATGGTCATATCTGTCTGTCAGACTCTATCCTTGTGTCAGTCTGTCAGATTTTGTAATCATGGTAATATCTGTCTGTCAGACTTTATCCTTGTGTCAGTCTGTCAGATTTTGTAATCATGGTCATATCTGTCTGTCAGACTTTATCTTTGTGTCAGTCTGTCAGATTTTGTAATCATGGTCATATCTGTCTGTCAGACTTTATCCTTGTGTATGTCGGTCAGATTTTATAATCTGGCTATATGTCTGTCAGACTATATTCATGTACATGTCCATTAGATTTGTAATTACAGTAATATATGTCACTTTATCCTTGTGTCTGTTCATTGAGAGGCTTGTTACATGGCTTGTGCAAAAAGTACATCAACAAATTTAATTTGATAGACCTATTTATCTTCATATATAGATGACCTAATTGAATTTTCAAGATATCAGAGAAAGTTTTCAAAATTTTTTTGAATACACATTTTTGAACTTGTGTGTCTTCAACTTATTTTAACAAAAAGCCTTGTTTGCATTCATACTCAAAAACACTTGAGATGTTTAAATAAATTTGTTGGGTACATTTATATATTTATTTTGATGACTTTATTAGAATTGCATTATGTTATCAGTTACATCTATGTTTAAATGTTTTGCACTTTTTAATATTCTTGGCACAATTAAATTTAAACTACTTGAGTAGGACATTAAATTTAACATGCATATTTACCTTCATATTTAGATGACTTAAATTTTTATGCACTAGTGGCAATATTTCTCTTTCTTGATTTTGCTCACATTTTAATTTGCATGGTTGCATTGTGGGCATACATGTCTTGCAGATACAAATTTAGCTTTTCTTGTTTCAGCAGAGTAGACCATTGTATGTGTAAATACCAGCTTTAATACCTGACAAAGTATTTGTTTTACATTTTTTATTGAAGTCACATACGTGATCACGATTTTGAGCTAACTTGTTGAAGTGACACTTTAAAATAAATCTGACCCAGTCAAAAATTTCAGATAAATGTTTTTAGCCAGGAGATTGAGGACATTTGAGTTGTTAATGAGAATTTACATTTGCTTTACTTGCCTTTTATTTATCCAACTTCAGAAAGATTCAATATTAATCTTTTGTGCAGATATGGATGGACAGATGCACAGACAGACAGACATATATATGAATGCCAAATGTCAAGCTTCTGCCAATTTTGGCTTAACAAAAATTGTGTGGTCAGTCAGTGAATTGAAGTTTCTCCTTTTTTGTTTGACCAGGTCAGGACAACACAGAGACAAAGGTGTCCTTAGGGTCTAAAGGGGTAAGTTCATGACACTACAACCTCCAGTTCTAGATTAGAACTTGTTTAGGATAGCACAGTATTTTCATTTTATTGTAAATCATATAACCATTTTGTTATGAGCATTTCAAACATTTTTTTTAATAAATCTTTTTAAAATGACATTGGGGTTAGTTAATACTTTGCCAGATATAGTGGCCTGTATGATAGGATAATTTGTAAAGTTTACTTTTTTGCTTTTGAAGTGTTTTATTGATCACTGCTCATTATTATGTTTTGTATGAAATGTAGACCTTTCTGTAGATCATTATATTCCAGATGGCATTCAAAGCTACAATGTTAATTAGAACCTATTTACTGAAGTTTAGGGATATGTGGAATTCATATTTTTGTCTCTTTGGTCATTGCTTAATGTCTTAGTGTGCTTTTCATATAACTGAATGAATTTACTTTTAATCAATTATAGAAACAAAAACTAAAATGTAAAATAAAATGTTTCAGCAGCATGAAGAAGTTCAAAATATTCCTGTAGCCAAAAATATGGTTGTTGTATTTATTCCCATGAATCCTACATGTAAGGTTTATTTTAGCATGTAAATAAATCATACATAAACTTAGTCGAGGATAAGACAAGTCATATGGTGGATACAATTTGCAGACCTTAGGCCGCATTTTAAATATTGATACATTTAACAGACCTTTGGCCGCATTTTAAATATTGATACATTTAACAGATCTTCGGTCTCATTTTGAAAATTCTTACATTTAGTCAACCTTTGCCCTCATTTTAATGATTGATACAGTTAGCAGACCTTTGGCCACATTTTAGTTATTGATATGTTAAATGGACCTTTGGTCACATTTGAATGAATGATACGTTTAGCAGACCTTTGGCCTCCTTTTTATGATTTATACATTTAGGTTTGGGGATATTTTATTGAATAGTTGGTGGACCTTTGGCCTCTTTTGAATGATTATCTGACCCATTTTTCTTGGAAAACTATCATATAGATACAGGGACTGTTGACTATATTTTCAGGAATTTAAAAATCAGGATTTACCAGCGGATGATGGCAATGAGGTGATTTCAGTCTATACAAATTTACATACATAAATTAGGTTGTCATTGATGTAAAAACAGTATTTATATCCTGCTTTAGTACCACATTTGCTTGCTTATAAGTTAGGTCCAACTACAAACAGCACAGACCCTGATCTGCCTTAACACTGCAAACAGCACAGACCCTGATCTGCATTAACACTGCAAACAGCACAGACCCTGATCTGCCTTAACATTTTAATTTTAATATTTGTAAGTGCTCCCTAATTGATAATTTGCACAAGCATAGCATGTGATCCCGCTTATAACATTGGCATCTGGTATCATGGTTACCATTTGTTTCCCTATACCCCATAAATTTGCCCCTTTTTGTTGTATATGCATTAAATTGTGATAAAAACTAGTTAATTAAACTTCAATACAGTGCTCATTTTAACACTGAAAACTGGTTATGCCTAAAAATCTAATCTAAACATCATGAATTCACAGCTTTTAATAAGAAGTCATATTTTGTAAATAATCTGCAACCAAAATAAAAACTTCAGGACACTATAAATAACAATGTTTACTATTTTGATACATGAAAATATCAGTAGCTGGTGGCAGCACTTTAAGAAATAAATGCCAAATAAAAAATGTTTTGGGAAGAGAAATTTGTGTTTTAGTCCTATCTTTTAATCTGATTCCAGTGTAATCATTATAAATATTCAGAGCCCTCTTGTATTTCATTAAATGTGAAATGTATCAATTTACCATCAAAGCTATGTCTGAGTATAGAGCCTAATTAAGTGCTGAGTGTAATTGTTGCAATGTTACAATCAATTAAAAGCATATCTACTTTGTATGATCATATTACATTTTTTGTATCAAATTAAATAAAGAGAGTGGAATAATAAAAAGAAAGTTAATTTCTACCTGCATTAGAGCTAACTTTCACCTTTTAGCATGGTCAACTCATTTCAGTTCTGTATTTGAACACTGTTATAATAGTATCATGTAGGTAACCTAATTAAAATATCTAACATTAATCAGTGATTTCTCTTACTAATTGGTAATTGTGATTACTGAATGCAAGGGAATCAAAGTGAAAGAAGTAAATGGTGCACAAAATGTTTTGTTTCACAGATTCAGTTCATTATTGATAAGAGAGTTCCAAAGTCTGTAGTGAACTTAAAATTCCTGGATAGGCACTCATAGGTTTGCTTGAGGATGAGCAGAAATTTTACTCTTGCTTGCAAAGAAATCTCAACATCAATACTTTACAAACAAAATGATATTTTTTTAAAATCAAGTTCCAACATTGATTTATATAGAAAAGTAAATAACTTAATTAGGAAAAGCATTTTGTTGATAGTTATTTCCAGTATGAATAAAAAAAAATGAGTATCAAACCTCAAATCATTATCCCCTAGAAATTTTTTTTTCACCTGAAATTGGGGTATCAAACACATTTTAGCGGGTACTTCTGAATGGATTCAGGCACATCTGTTTCTGGGATATTTCATGTGACTGGATGCCTATGTGTATAAAAGACTTTTGATTGGCTAATTTTGGCCTCACATGTGCAGAAGGGTAAAAATTGTTTTCTTTTTTCCTTTTTGTTTTTCATGTATTGGACCTGCTGTCTGTCCATGTGCATTATTTCAGACCAGTCTGATTTAAATCCAAGTAAATAAGGTCTGGACTCAAACTCCAGTTCCAAAACCAGTAATTTTTAGTAAAATATGAAGGGTCTAATAAATGTATTTTTCCACTGTATTTTTGGACACTACAAAGTCAGTATTACATAATATTGTACAACTACATATTCCCTTTTTTGGCAATACCACCTACCATTTGTGTTGCACAAATGATGTTAACATTACAGAACTTGGAAGTAGCATATTGCATCATGACATGTAAAATGTTTTTTCACATGAGTTAATAGATTTTTTGAAAACTAGTTTGAAATTGTCAAGGAATGGTTGTTTATGTAATGTTAAGGTGCAACTGATAAAATAGGCAAGAAATATCTATATTTAGTGACAGCATTGAAAGTCACCCATTATCATCCCCTACCCCATCTTCTTGTTGTCCATGACCAGCTGTTACAGCATTCCCTTGTTAAATCTGTAGAAGTCCACCTCATGACCCTACTTGAACTGTAGTCTTTGTCCAATGTGTGCAAGTTATCAAGAGAGAGTTGTATTTTGGATTTACTAGCTTTTGAGTCCCAATCTAGGCAGGCATTGAGAGGGTAATTCTGTTTTCTCATTATGCTTGACAAGGAAACTGTGGGCTAACTTTCTGTCACAATAAAATGTTCCCATCTTGCCAACTTTCAAAAGTCTGCTTGTCAGAGACTGTTTTAACGAATGTAATCTGATTCAGAGTGATGAGGTAATTTTTTTAATGAAATAATTCTTGATATTTTATGTTATGTATGTGTAAATTGGAAATAAAAAATCTACAATGATCAGAAAAACATGATTAATGTACCAAAACATCAACAACCTACAAGTGGTGTTAGTCATTATTTACATAAAATTACAGGAAACTTATATATAAATAAATAAATAAATAAATATAAATATATATATATATATATATATATATATATATATATATATATATATATATATATATATATATATATATATATATATATATATATATATATATATATATATTTGCTGTTTGGCAAATATTGAAGTTGATAAAAAGAAGTGTTCACAAAATCAAGTGAATTTTGACTTTTTACCAGGAGTAAGCTGTCATATATACTTTTGTACAAGTTAGATCCAATTGAAAGCTTCATAAATCCAGATTTGCCATCACATGATACACCTCCAGAGCTGAGTCTTTTCTGTTGGTTTGGAATATTGACTGGAATATAAAATATAGACCCTGATCTGCTAGTGTATTAAGCAATGAGAGATCAGAGTCTATGTTGTTTCAGTTGGACTTAACCTATAATATGAGTATATATGATAATTAACATAGATCTTTTCCTTCTAGATACTTGCATATAGATGACTACAGCAGTGCCAATTGTCATTGTAATGTAATTTGTGCACCTATTATCATTACATTTTTGAAACTCACACATGAATAACCTTAGAAAATTTCCACTGTTTAGGTGTATCACTCCATTTTTATGTTTCAACATTGTGTACAGTGAAGCAGAATTCATTTATTTATTTGGTTTTATTATCCAGTTTAATCTCATTAACTGATCTATACTAGAGGTTAATATAGGAATTATTCCAGTTTTGTGTGTTAATTTAAAATACAAGTACACAGCATAGGAGGTGTCACATGGATATATTTCACCTCACTTCCCATGCTTATTCAGTCATTATTAAGTCAGATATGACTAAGGCCTATTATTTGCTTTTAAAAGAACAAGCTGTGTAAATTAGCCACATGTGTTTAAAATTGCACAGTGAATTAGATTTGCCTAATGAAGTATAGATTGCCAGCCATTTATGATTTTCTGGTCTTACACTAACAGAAAAGAGCAAAATCCTGCAAGTTTAATTAAATTCAACAAATAATTTATTTTGCTAGAATACAAAGTGAAAATTAAAAAGAGCTTAGTGTTGTGAATTAAATCCTAAATAGTACTGAAAGTTTTTAGTCCTGGAAGTTGTATCACAAGTCCAAATGTATAAATGTGCCAATAGCCTAGAGTGTGGCAGTGTGCTAATAATCATTTTGATGTGTCACAATAATATAATCCAAAATGTCCTTTTTGGAATTCACTATAATTACTAATTAATGTTTCTATCAAAGAATATTTTTGAACACTCAGTATTGTTAGTGATTAATTAAATCCATCTGAACTAAAAACTGAAGACAATAAAAATGATTCTGCATTAGGTCTCAAGGCAGGAATGAGTAATTTTTCAAATAAATGGCATAAATATGAAAAGCTAAGGCACAATATTAGAGCCATGATGTATGTCAGCCATTTTTTAAAAGATTGAAAGTTGTTAACAAGTTAAAGAACTTCTAAATGAAAAGACTCAGATTAAATTTAAAGAATATATATATATATATATATATATATATATATATATATATATATATATATATATATATATATATATATATATATATATATATATATATATATATATAAACCATTAAGCACGTGACAGAATCTGTTGTTTTAGAAGCTGAATGAACTTTTGTTCAAATAAGATCTTTGGTGACTGTCATACTCATTGATCTGATCCATTTTAGAGAAAAATTGAAAGCTGACCAAAATGATTTTAATGGACCTTTAGTTATAAAAGTTTTCTTAAAAAAATACTAAGAATTGTTGGTGTTTTTGGTGTTTTTTTTGTAGTTTAACTTTTTATGTGTACCTAATTAGGTTGGCTTGATAGATTACACATGAAATTAGTAAAACAGCTTGCACAAATTTGTGTCAGAGACAAAGATTACTTTTCTTTAAGCATCAGCATGATTCAATTATTGTTTTTTTCACCAAAGTTGTACAGCTTATTGTTTCTGTTGATATAGTGACTGTCAAATTAATGGTGTCAAACTTTTGTGTCGGTGACGCTTTGCACTTTTTCAGTGCACAGTCCCTGCAGCTACTTAGTTCTAGAACACATGCTTTCACCAAAATTTGTGGACAGCTTGCACTTAAGGTTCAGAAGAGGAGTGTTGATTTTTGTAGAGAAAAAGGTCAAAGTCGTTAATACATGGTTTTTGCATAATAGCTTTCTGGAGTAAATGTCTTGGCCAAATTTTGTGGATGGTTACATTAAGTTACATTTGGGGAGTTGAAAGGTCATGTTCATAGTGAGTCTTGTAAGAAAGGTATCAGCATATCTTAATCATATTCAAAACTGACTATATTCATTAGGACCCAGTGGCCAATAATCTACCGAGTTAACTATGCCCAATTATCGGCAAATCAGAGCATTGTTCAGCACAGATAGATGAAAAATGTGCCATTCATGGTATTGTTACAGCTTCTCCACAGATATTTTTTATTCTTTTTCTAGGACATTTCCCTATTTTCCACTGATGATATTTTGAATGCAAGTTATAGTTTACCCCAGTACCTTGCACGTGTTTTGTTTTAGGTAGAACCATATTCAAAGTATTCCATATAGAGCAACTGTATTGATTATAAGGAACAATTTATAGAGATTCTGAATTACACACATGGAAACTATTAAAAATGAAGTTTGTAAGGAAGTTAAAGAAATATTTGAAATAAACGATGAGAAAATAATTTCTAATATTGTTAGCAAAGCTCTTGTGAAAATGCTGGTTTTAAAAATTACATTATAGTGCAGATATTATTTTCATAACCTAATTTGTTCACTGTTATTAGGAACAGATTTGATACTATTTAAATGGTCATTTTTTCATACAAAATATTTTGCATTAAAAATGTGTGATAAAATGTGCACCACTATAGTCATTCATTTCAAAACATGGATAGAACATTTTGATGCAGATTGTGAACAGATATATTTTTTATGTTAACCACAGTATAATGAAGACTTTAAATTTTAAATCAATATCTATGTAAAAATTATACTTTTGGTTCAGGATTGCTCCATTTGATTTAGATGCTTCTTGATGAGCCCCAATTTTGTATCCTTAAGCCCTACCTCCTGTAACTTGCAGTAAATTTAAAGCTGACTACATGATGATTTATAGTCTATTTCCACCAGGAGCTTAAAAATATAGGCAGGAATTTGTAAGTGGCTTAATGACTGTGGTGGCTAACACTGTCACCTATAAATGGAATCAAATTCAAACTAGTAACAATGTTCAGATAATCTGGAAATGTTTTTTTTTTATAATGAAACAATTTTAAGATCAGCAGGTAAGCAACAGGTTTGGTCTGAAAATTAGATTAAAACTATGTTTCTTTATGCATATGTTGCAGTAAGCACAAAATGCTATGCACAACAAGTTCAATATCTGATGGTTCATAGGTATTAAACTTTAGGGATAAGTGATGGTTTTAATTAATTTTGTATTGCTGAGAATCATAACATTGTTACAACTTCCCTGCCTGGTTAAAAATGTGACTATATGAAGTATTCAAGGCCTTGTAGAGAGTCAATGCTTTAAGCATGTCAAATGCAAAGCCGTACTCTCATTGAAGTTGGTCATTGTAAGTAATTTGTCAAATATTTATCCCTTAAATAGAATCCAAAAGATGATGACAACTTATTTTTCAACAATGGAGTTGACCGTATTGACTACATCTTGGCATATGAACCAGGAACAGGAGAAGAGGAGACAGCGAAGAAGGAGAGAAGAAAAGTCTTTGAGCGAGAGCTGGAGAAAGAGGGGTTGAAGTTAGAGCATGAGGATAAAACGGTAGGTTAAAGTCCACATTGAAATGGTTATAAGGTACTGATAGCTTTGCTTTTATACAGTTTTATTAACTCTTGATTATAGACCAAAATATCTTTTTTGTTTTTCTATCATCATCATCCATCTATCTGTATCTTATTGTTCTTGCTATTCTTAAATTACTTGGAGAATTGCCATGAAACTTCACATATTAATTGCGAGGTCTGGTTGGTCCTAAATGAAACTGGTGCTGATAGGGCATCCATTGTGGCAACCAAAGCAGCCATCTTGAAAATCTTGTCACTGCTTGTGGATCAATAGTCATATGAACATGGAGTTTCACTAAAAGACTTCTTAATGTTCAGTATTGCCACTAGTGTTTGTTATGGCTACTACTGAATGGATAGCATATCAGCATGGGAGTTTGACTGAATTGTAATGATGTCTTGTTGCTGCTAAAGAAAATGATGCCAATTTCATTTCTAGTATGGCTGTCAAAGCAGCCATCTTTACAATCTTGTTGCTGCTATTTCTCAGTCATATTGACATGGAGTTTTAACCATATATAATTGGTCCTAAATGAAAATGGTGCTAATCTGAGGCCCAATATCACAGCTGCAGTAGCAGCTTGAAATATTTTTTTCACCATTTATCCTGAAAAAAAGTCAAATTGATATTGGATTGTTACCAGAAGCTTTTGCATCTATTATAGCTGCCATTGTTGCCATATGTAGTGCTTGCTACTCCTTTTGAATAGATGTATGTATTAGCATGTTTGTTTTCTAAAGATTTCTTATTATGGCTAGTTGGCCCTAAAGGAAACTGGTATAGCTCCAGAATCCAATATGGTCACCACTTTAGCAATCTTCAAAATCTTGCTGTCTACTTTGGAATGAATGATCATATTAGCATTTGGATTTCACTGAAAGACATTTTGTGATGTCTACTTGGTCATAAATGAAAATGTTACCAGTCTGATCTTCAGTATGACCAACACAATTTTCATATTGAAAATTTTCTTATGGCTACCAAAATGACTGGTTATAGCAACTTTGTGCATTCACCAGAAAACTTTTTATGATGTCTAATTGGTCATAAATGGAATCTATAGCAGCCACTATAGCAGCCATCTTGAAAATTTTGTTATTGTCACTCCAGAAAAACAGAAAGTCATATCAACATGGGGTTTGACCAGACTTCTTATAATGATGCATATTTGCTTTTGAAACAGTGTAATCTGTTCTCCTTCCAAATAGATGACTTTATCTACATGGGGTTTTCACCAAGAGACTTATTATGATGCACAGATAGGTGGTGAATGGAAATGATGCCAGTCATACCCCTAATACTACTAAAAAAATAGCAGTCTTGAAAATCTGCTAAAGACAACACAATGAAAAGTTTGTATGCAGACAAACTGGTATGCTGATAAACTTGGTATGCTGATAGCTTTGACATGCTGACAAGCTTGTCATGCAGACACACTTGGCATGCTGACACACACACACACACATATATATATATATATATATATATATATATATATATATATATATATATATATATGCCAACAAACCTAGATTGCTTACAAGCTTGGTATGTTGATAAACTTGGTATGATAAAAAAAATTGACATGCTGATAGGCTTAGTATGCAGACAGACTTTTCATGTTGACAAACTTATTATGCTGATAAGCTTGGTATGGAGATAAATTTGACATACTGACAAGCTTGGTATGCAGACAAGCTTGACATGTTGACAAACTTGGTATGATAAAAATTGACATGCTGACAAGCTAGGTATGCAGACAGACTTTACATGCTGACAAACTTAGTATGCCAATAAGCTTGGTATGGAGATAAATTTGGCATGCTGACAAGCTTGGTATGCAGACAAACTTGACATGTTGACAAGCTAGAAATGCAGACAGACTTTACATGCTGACAATCTTGGTACAAGATAAATTTGATGTGCAGACAAACTTGACATGTTGACAAACTTAGTATGCCAATAAGCTTGGTATGGAGATAAATTTGACTTGCTGACAAACTTGGAATGCAGACAAACTTGACATGTTGACAAACTTGGTATGCTGACAGCTTTGCATAGCTATATGTTGTATTTAGTAATCAAAGTGTTCAAAGTATTTAAACCATTGCAGTAATAGTACGTTGTTGAGTGATGAGGCATGTAAAATTTGCTCATACAAGAGTAACACAGCTACATTTGAATTTTAGTACCACATGCTCAGATAATTTTGTCAGTTGAGATAAATATTTTATTTTGTCCCCAAACTTGAAATGGATTCTGGTAAGTAGAATGTATGTTGGTAGACTTAGTCTGTTATTTTGCATGGCACATGTAACTAATATTAAAGAAGAATTTTTGTGGTTGTGATTTTCATACATTTATTTAGTACTGTATATACTCACTTATAAGATGACTCCAGCTGCAGACTGCACAGACCAAGATCTGCTGTCACATAATGCACTGGTTGATCAGTGTTTGTAGTGTTTGTGCAGTGTTTTAGGAGTAATCAGTAGAACACAAAACAGACATGTGTATGTTGTTTGCAGTTTAACTAGACTTATTGGTGAGTATATACTATATTGGAACCAGTCATGCTCAGTACTTTCTGTCCTGCACAATGACAGAGGTCAAGATATTTACTTTATTTTAGAGTTGTAAATAAGAATTTGATGAATCAAATGTTGGCTAACTTGGTTTTGAATTTGGTTTTATAAATTTAGTGATTATTTTTTTAACTGATCTGGACTCGTTGGAATTCAAGAGAACATTTTATGAACACTGCAAAACAAAATCTTATGATAATGATACTATGCAAATAACTTTAGAGACCTCAGGTCAGAATCAGGGTCCATTGGATGATATGGTTCTGACTTGAATTGATCAACATCTATCATTTAAAACATGCATGGCATTCCATAGGTGGCAAGGTGTAAAAAGTAATTAAAGGATAAACAGATTTCAGACAAGTGAACAGATAATATAAAAATGTATGTCATATCAACTTCACTTTTAAGGAGGTCTTATTTCATTTGGAGTTATATAGTGTTGACTTAACTCTTAAGTAGATTCAGTTGGAATGATTATACATGTATTGGTAAGTTTGGAATTATTATGTTTAAGATAATTACAGTCTGACTTCTTTCATGAAAATTTGATTTAATAAAGTCATACTTCTATCTTTAAAAGCAAATGAATAGCATATCCCTACCCAAAGCATTATTTTATATTTTTGTGAGCATTAATCCTAATTTTTATTTTTCTTATAATTTCATTTATACATTTTACATATTTGAATGAATTATGTCAAAATCACTAGGCTTTATGTTTTTATTTGCAAGGTTTTTTCTTTACACACACAGAAGTGTTATGTGTGGTATTCATAACTGTATGAGTGAATTGATACATATTACCGTCTACAAAAAATAAGTTAACACAATTGATTTTATGTTTTCATTTTGATAGTGCTTATTAGTCTGATTTTAGAATGCAGTATATAAATTGGTGCAAATTAATTACTTGGACTTATTTTACTGAACAAGAACAATTTCTACAACAATAAGACAGAGATGGGTTTGTGGGAGGTGGGTTAGACCAAGGGGACTGGACCAGATGGATAGTGTATTACATTGTATTGTTAAACAAATGACAAAGGGAAAGAGAAATTATAATCAGCACATAAAATATGGAGCTCAACCTTTTTCTTGATAACTAATTTAGAAAATTTGTAATTGCTTTGGAAATTTTTATTTTGTACTTTGTCAACAAAATCATCATAACAAAATAAGAAAGAAAAAAAAAGAAAAGAAAACTAATAAGTTCAACTTCGTTGGGGCAAATTATGTGTTCAGTTAAAGTAGATTTTTATTACACAACAGGGACATGTTATTATAAAGATATTAAACAGAAGTAAAAGTGTGACAAACAGTAGTCAAGACATTTCTTGTACAAGGTTGAATATAACATATTTAAGTCTGTCAACAGAGCTGGGTCATTGTTTTTGTAAGGCCGATAGATGTCAGCCTTCCTTTTTTATATTTACATTGGTGACATTGTGCAGCTAGACTATCGATTACCACAGGACATAGAACATGAAGATGTGTTCAAGTTCTTCTTGCTATCAACAAATAGTAACAAATTTTATATTGAACAAGAGGCATCATTATTCAAGAATATGATAAATTTTAATCGATTATGAATATTTCTAATTTATAAAATCCTTTCCTGTGGTGGCTTTCCATTACCTGCTGTAATTGGTTGTTTTTCATTACCTGCTGTAATTGGTTGTTTTCCATTACCTGCTATGATTGGTTGTTAATTTTCCATTACCTGCTATAATTAGTTGTTTTCCATTATCTACTATAATTGGTAGTTTCCATTACCTGCTATAATTGGTAGTTTCCATTACCTGCTATAATTGGTCGTTTTCCATTACCTGCTATAATTGGTGTTTTCAATTACCTGCTATAATTGGTTGTTTTCCATTATTTACTATAATTGGTGTTTTCCATTACCTGCTATAATTGGTTGTTTTCCATAACCTTAAATATTTGATAGTTTTCTGAACATGGTAGTTTTCTATTACCTTATAAGTAGTAAGTACCTTCTCTTCTAAATATTCATTGACACACACCATATACATTGTCTTTTGATCATGAAGGTTTTTATATTAGCCCTCATTTTTTTGATGTGAACTGTTTGATTTTATTATTATTGGTTGATAATAAACCATTTATCAACTGTAAATAATCTTAGGTATAACCTCTTCTATCTTGCTAAATAGCCTTACCGTGCTGGTGCATTGTAAAACTAATCAATCAATCAATCAATTAATCAATCAACAATTACCATGTAATATTTGGCAGTCCAGTACCTTATATATTTGGTTACAAGACAGACCGAACTACAAACAACATGTACTCTGATCTGTCATCATGTAATACACCAACAGTTCCTGTGTGTATGCTTTACTGATTATTCCTAACAAACTGATTAGGCCAAGATCTGCCAGCACATTCTGCAATGACAAATCTGGTTCTTTGCAGTCGGACTTTTAAAAAAGTATATAAAGCAAAATATTACCTCACTTTGTGTTTTATTTCAAAATAAATTATTTTGATAATATTTGATTCAGTTATGAGCCAGATTCATATAAGAAGCAAAACAGGTGGACAGTTTGAAAATTTTCATGAACTCTGAAATTAAAAGAAATAAATGCATAACACTTTTATTATCTGTTTAGTACAAGTACATGTATTTCTCCACAAGGTCTGACTGGTTTTTGTCTGTAGACAATGAAATTAGCTCACTTGATGACATTAATATTGTTTGTATTGTAACTGGTGGTTTTAACATAAATGCTTTTGATAAACATGTTTAAATACAACTAAAAGAGCTGTTTGTAAAAACCTCATGCATAATTATGGTTTTAATCAAGTCCATGAGAATAACACAACAATGTTACCAGCATTGACCTTTTTAGCTTTGACACTAGCAAAACCGCATCAGGAGTGATACCCATTTCTGCTACAGATAATTTCATGAATTGTATAATTTTTTTTATGTTAACATGCTCAAATGTTTTCATATATAATGTATATTAGTATTAGAAAATTTTAAAAATACTAAAAGAATCCATCTTCTCAGATGACAGATATGTTCCATAGGATTTGGTCAAATTTTGTATGATAATTTTGAATCACGGAATAATAATAATAATGATAATAATACTTTATTTACAGAGGGTGACTCATTTAGTCAAATACTATTCTCCTTGATGCCCTTTTAAGAAGAGTATCATAATGTTGATTACATGAAAGATAACAGTAATTATCGTTTATTTTAAGATGTTCGGTATTAAAATATTTAGTTTCATTATCTATTAGAAATACATGCTCATGATATCTCTTTGTAAAATATGGTAATGTTTTCAGCAGATTTTACATGCAGTGGAAGAATGTTCCACAAAATTGGATCAGATTATTGGTAGCTTTTATTTATTGCTCTGTTCTTTATATTGGCACTTGAAGATTTCCATCTGGCTTTGATCTCAATAGGTACTGTGTTGAAAAAGGTCTGAATAAATCCTGAAGATACTCAAGTGCAGTTTCATGTAGACATGGTACAAATCTTTCCTTTCATATATTTGAACCATTTTAGTTCTGTAAACAATGCTTTTGATGGAAGATAAATAGATACATCTAAAATAATGAGTTGATAAATACTTTCAAGCTGAGATTTGGCACAGTTTCACCTTACAGTCAAACAATAATATATTGTTGGAAGAAGATATGAATTGTAGTATAGATTGTAAGTTTCTGTATGTAAATATGTATTGATCCTGCATTGTATGGCAATTTTGGATGACAGTGTTTGACAAAGTTCATCAACATTTTTATCCCATTGTAAATAATTATCTGTAGACACACCTTTAAGCTTTTCATGTTTGACATTTTCTAGCTAATGATTGTATATTGTATAGTTCTGGGTTATCTAGCTTTTGTGGTCCCCAAGATCATACATTTGGGGCCTTGAGTGGCCAGGTGGTCTAAAGTGCTCACTGCTATGGATCACTGTCATCTCACTTCTGTCTGCTTGGGTTTGAGTCTCAGGCTCAGCTAGTGTGGGTATGTGATAAAGCTTGCTTGTAGTTTCCCATGGGTCAGTGGTTCTTTCCAGGGTTTTTCAGGGTTCTTCCTCCATCAGTTATACTGGCCACCATGTATAGCCTATCTTGTGCTGAAAAATGGTGTTAAACCCTACAAGAACAACAACAAAAACAACAACAACAACAACAAAATCATAATATTTTGTTTTACCTTCATTAATTACCATCCTATTTTGTTTTGCCCAATTTTTTACTCTAATAATGGCCCAGTCTAATCATATTTTTTACGTAACTTCAGTATTAGGACTAGATGTATACAAGGTTACATTGTCTGCAAACAAATCTGTATTTGGGGATTCATTATTTAATGGTAGATTGTTTACATAAATAAGAAAGTGGAGAGGGCCTAAAAAGGCATTGAGGGACACCTGAATGAATAGTGTGAATTTGTGGGCTAATATTACTAATTACCTTTGGTTTCCATATGATCCAGTTTAAAGGATTGTTAAACCTGTATCAATTCATCTTTTGCGGCAAAATTTCATGATCAACAGGTTCAAAGGCTATCATGAAATCAAGGAAAAGAATCCCAGTCATAGAACCATTATCCATTCATTGCTTATGGATAAAAATACGTTAATTTGATGATTTCTGTTTGGCATGATTGGTACATTCTAAATCATTTATTTATTGTGTGTATTGAAATAAAATGTAGGTTTAATAAAATTCATTGACCTGTATAGCTACTTGCTTTTCTAATAATTTTGATAATACAGATAGAATGGATATTTATTTGGTCAGTAATTCCTTGGATCTTCTTTCCTTTATTAAAGATGGTTGTAACCATTGCTCATTTGAAGGTTATGTGGAAAATTACCACTCGTTATACTTAAGTTTATAATATGTGATAATGATTTTGTTCTTACTGGTGCTTCAGTCTGAAGAATTTGTGGACTGATACCATCTAAGCTGGAGGATTTATTACTCAGCTTATTGAGCATATAAAAAATATCATCATCAATAGCAGCAGGAATTTTAGCTCTTGTAAATGTAAGAACATGAAGTTGGGATGTTAGTCTGGTTCTGAACATAGTTACTAATTAGGATGTTAGTCGGGTTCTAAATACGGTTGCTTATTAGGATGTTAGTCTGATTCTAAATACAGTTAATAATATGGATGTTAATCTGGTTCTAATTACAGTTACTAATTTGGATGATGGTCTGGTTTTAAATACAGTTGCTAATTTGGATGTTAGTCTGGTTCTAAATATAGTTGCTAATTTGGATGTTAGTCTGGTTCTAAATACAGTTGCTAATTTGGATGTTAGTCTGGTTCTGAACATAGTTACTAATTAGGATGTTAATCTGGTTCTAAATACAGTTTTTTTTTAGGATGATAGTCTGGTTCTAAATACAGTTACTAAATTTGGATGTTAGTCTGGTTCTGAGTATAGTTACTAGAGATGCTTATGAGGAAATTTTTGAACTTTTCAGCAATGTTTTCTTCAGATGTTGCTATGTCATCATTTTGCATATGTCAAGGGGTAAAGCAACTGTTCTTTGGTAGGTACAGCTCTTTTTTATGCTTCCAAAATGTTTTTGTACTCTAACTTTCAACAATATCCTGTTTATTGTAGTCTTCTTTTGCCATATCTGTCAGGTGCTTTAGTTTTATTCCTCTATTTTCTACTGCTTTTTTTCTTGTGGAAATTTTCTTTTAGGTGCCTTACCTCATTGATCTCAGGGTAATTCTTTTTTGGTGTTTTTTGGTATTTAACCCTTTTTGATTTATTTGGAACATGCTCGTCAGAGGCTGCATTAAATATCTGATACCATTTTTCTAATGCAGTGTTGACCTCAGCTTTATTGTGAACTGAGTGGAAGGGTTTGCAAACTAAACCATTTAAAAACTTTTCCTTATCAAACTGTTTAAAAATTCCATGTTTTATATTTCAATTAATGGTGATAAGTTTTAGACAATTTGGGAACTTGTCTAGTTGTACACTCTAGCAGATCAATTTCACTTTTGTTGTCAGGTTTTTTTGTGTAAACACGATTAGTGATAGTAGCACTTTTATTTGTGACTCCAGATAGGGTGTTAATTAATAGGGTAAAGTTGTAAGTTCAGAGTTATTTATCCATGTTAATTTGGAGTTCTCATGTAATCATTGTTAAAATCAGTTTCTAAATCTTTAGTAAGGCTTTTCTGAAATTGCTTTACAAAAGATTGGTCCAGGCTTCTCTGGAACTATTTGGCATGTAAGGTGAACATACAAGTATTGCCTTTGATTGGGAAAGAGATATTCAATTCAGAGACTCTCCACCCTTTTAGTCTTTAGAGCTTCACATGTTTTATCTAATGGAGCTGTCTACATTGAGAAGAACAACCCATCCCTAATACCATATCAATAATGGGATCTTTATTCATTAATATTCAAAACCAACATTGCCCTACTAAGGAAACAAACATGAACATGACTGAGAAAAGTGTGAAAGAGATTATGTTTAACAAAAGCTTTAGATCTGAATTCACCTGAACACTGGCATATTTA
Organism: Potamilus streckersoni; assembly: GCA_016746295.1. Classification (NCBI taxonomy): domain Eukaryota; kingdom Metazoa; phylum Mollusca; class Bivalvia; order Unionida; family Unionidae; genus Potamilus; species Potamilus streckersoni. The sequence goes on along the minus strand of JAEAOA010001107.1, from coordinate 1,705,619 downwards.
TAAAACAATAAAAGCAACATTGTTCATTTGCTTCTCTAGCTCTGTTGTTTTGTCCAATTTGGCTTAAGGAAAGGGCACAGGAATCTAAACTGACATATGGTTTATATCTTTTAAACATATTTAAGAATGACAAGATATTGGGAGTGGTAGCCCTTTATCCAAACAAAGTCATTATACTTTTATTCACTTCATTTACACATTATGAAACTAAGGGTTATTGTTGATTTTGTGAATACATGTAATGCTGCTATGGGTAATTGTTGATTTTGTGAATAAACATGATGCAATTAAGGGTAATTGTTGATTTTGTGAATAAACATAATGCAACTAAGGGTAATTGTTGATTTTGTGAATAAACAATGCAACTAAGGGTAATTGTTGATTTTGTGAATAAACATAATGCAACTAAGGGTAATTGTTGATTTTGTGAATAAACATGATGCAACTAAGGGTAATTGTTGATTTTGTGAATAAACATGATGCAACTAAGGGTAATTGTTGATTTTGTGAATAAACATGATGCAACTAAGGGTAATTGTTGATTTTGTGAATGCACATACTGTATATACTTGCTTATAAATTGAGTCAAACTGCAAATGATACAGGTCAAGATCTGCCATAGCATAACATGCCTACAGATCAGGGTCTGTGTTATTGGTTCTAAAGATTAGTCCTAACAAACTGCACAGCCAAAGATCTGCCATCATGTTATGTGATGGCAGATCTGGGTCTGTGCAGTTTGCAGTTTGACTTGAATTATTGGTGAGCATAAATAGTATCTATCAAAACTGAAAAGCAAATGCTGCAATTAATGGTAACCTAAGAGCATCAGTACTGGTGTTCCCCAAGGATCCATCCTAGGACCTCTTGTTTTTTAATTATTTAATGACCTATTGCTCTAAAGGAGCTCTCATAATGATGTGCATAGATGATGCTGTTATTTCTTTGCTGGCAAAAACAGAGGCTGATAAAAGTGTTTGAAAGTATGATTAGTTTTTTAGTTGGAGCTTACAAATATCACATTGGTTGAATGCCAACCAAGATCAACTCAATGCCCTTTGTTCTACAAAATAGAGGGAAAAAATAAACTGGTTTACACTAACACATCAGTTAAACTCAATAAAGAAACAGTTTCAGGAGTCAAGAAGTGTGATTAGTAAATATTACTTTGGACCAAAACTTAACTACAACAATGACAAAATGCAGTTGGCAAATTAGATAGCTGTAATGGGATTTAGAAATTTTTTTTCTTTTTTCATTCCAATCCAAAGATGGAAACTTTGTACAATATATGTGTTCTCCCACATATTTAGTATTGTTCTAATATTTGGTGTAGTCTACTGAAACCTTGTATCTATTGACTTAAAAAATACTAAATGGCATGATGAGTTTTAAACTTTTATTACCTCACTCACTCTGTTGATTTGCTGAATTAGCTTAATTTTGGAAGTGTTTCAAAACACCTTATCTACAGAAGGTGCTACTTAATGTGGAAGGTTGTGCACAGTTTGGTTCTCAAACACTTAAAAGACCAATTTACATAACAGATGTTCATGATTTCCATGGATACTAAATGAGTTGTAAAACTGGATGTACATGTTGGTGCAGATCAAAACAATTATTATAAATATTTGTGGTCTTGGCAATGAATGATCTCAAACTAGATATACAATCCACTAATTAAAATGCTTAAGAAAAAAATATGTGCAGTATATAATCTGGACTTTCTACTCAAATTACAAAATACAGGGAAAAAACAAACTTTTGAGACCCAGTTGTTTACACCAAAAATGTACCAGATTTTGGATTTTACATTTTCTGGCCTGTGATCTAAAGCAGACCAGTCTGAACTACACCTAGACAGGGGAATCTTTGCATAAATTATTACATGTTTGAGATTTGGTGTAAAGAGTGGCACAGACACAAAAATGACAAGTCCAGTAAGAAACAAAAAAAAAAAAGAACTCCAATTTTAACCATTCTGTATATGTGCAAGCAAATAGCCAATCCAAAGCAACATTTTTCACACAACTATGCATCTGGATAAATGAAAATCACTTGAAGGCAAATGTATTTGGATGTAATAAGAATTAACCACAAAATTGTGTTTCCTACTCCCATTTCAGTCAAAAGTTACAAAAATCTCCAGGGATTAATGAGTTAAGCTGTCTCTGTTTTGATGCAAATATTGTTAGTTCAATAAGCACATCTTTGCTAGCCAAAGTTTTGATATGTTAACCCCTCTACACCTTTCAGAATCAATCAGATATTTTAGTGCATTGTCCTATTAACATGAATTGGAAACTGCTGCTGTGGTCTAGTGGTTAGAGAGTCTGCCTTGGATGTGGGAGGTCACAGGTTCAAACCTGAATCAAAAGACTTATGAAAATGGTATTAACAGCTTCCTTGCTAGGTGCTCAGCATTAGGAGTTTAGCATAGAGACTGGTCTGCCTGGTGTCAGGATAATGTGACTGGGTTGGACATCATGCTACATGTTTGAGGCATGATGCTCCGTAAACTGTTACACTGGAGACATCTTAGCAATATGAATGAAAAATTGTTGAAGCTACATTAAAATTCCAACTCTCTCACACACACACACACACACACACACACACACACACACACACATACACACATGTATTAAATGTCATGAGTTGTCTCCCATAGTATATAATGCCAACTAACCAATAGCATGACACAATGGTGCATTGTACATTGGCCGAAAATGATAGAGGCAATTGACTTGAAATAGATTCTTTATAAGTTTAACATTGAAAGTTTAACAACATATACTAGACTGAAACCCAGTACAGGTGTATTTGAGGTAAAGAATGAATTTGTACAAATATGGACTAGCAAAGAAAATTGCTTATTTATGAGTAGATGTGTGCTCACATTGTCTTGATCATGTAGGAACAGTGTTCAGATTTGAACTTTAATTTGATTGGATGCAGTGGGCTGCTGCCACCTCCAGTGAAATTTACAGACCTAAAGTGCTGAAATATCTGATTGATCTGCCAATGGTTAGTGAATATGAACAAGCCAGAATCAGTTAATATCAAATCATTACTACCCATTTTGGATTCTTTACATAGAGAACAGATTTCAATACATCCTTGTATTTTTCCTTAGCAACAAGTTCAAAACAATGCTGTTGATTTTATAGTCTTTAGTTCTAAGGTCAAGGTCATTGTTAAAAAAGGTTCTGGTTTTGCCTTTCATTTTTAGATGATAACTTACGTTTTAGTTAACCAAATTGACTTTGGTTCATTTATTACCATTAGCCGAGAAAAAGTGCCAATTGATCTAGGAGTCAGTAACTCTAAGATCAAGGACACTTATAATAAAAGTTGAATTTGTCTATATATTTCATTCAATTAAGTTCTAGTGAAACAATCTCAGCACTGGTTGTTATCAGCGTTCCCCTTAGACAAAGGAAGAAAAGTATCATTTTTGTTGTCAAAGTCAAGCTCACTGGTGCTAAAATAGATTCTTTCAATGCATTTCAGCTTTGGATAATGTAAGTTTTAGTAAGCAGATTTCAAAACAACTTATTATGTTTTTCATTTAGCCCAAAAAGTAACCCTTTTAATTTAAGGGAATGTAGTTCCATAGCTAGTGTATCTATATCTGAAAATAGGTTTTGCCTGTGCTATTTTACTCTTAGATAGTAACTTTTGTTCTTCATGACAGTTTTTTCGAGGAAATTTTGTACATTTATTCCTTTATGAAGAGCCTTATTGATCAAGGGGTCGCTAGTACATTTCATTCCCTTGTTTCCAGGAAGAACCCTACTGATTAAAGGGCTAGTAGCTCCCAGGTCAAAGTCCCTGTCACTGAGACAGTTTTGGACATTATGTTCAGCATCACAGAACATGTGTGTACTAAACATTATACATATTTTTCATTTTTCTTAAGAAAGGTTTGTGTTGAGTCCATGCTATTTACTTTGTTGGTCAAAGTCACTGTTACTGTGAATCTTCCATTTTGTCCGATCAGATAACTGGTCTGTCACTTTGGTCTTCAAATTATCAGACACCACTGTCTGTACAGTTGTCATATTTTAATGGTGCATTCACCTTGAGGGTTACTACTTATCATAGAAAATGTAGATCACAGTGACCTACTTCATACTCAGATGTGTAAGCTTTTGCATTAGACATTTAATTTTCTAATATTTGTATATACAGTCATGAAACTTGATGGATGCATCTGTTTTGAAAATTCACCACACCAGTAGTAAAAGTAATTCACATTGACCTACATTTTACACATTACAGATTATGTTAAATTATTGACTACATTTCTGAATATTTGTTTGTACAGTCATGAAATATAATAAAGCCATTTATGGTTTAGGGCTGATATTAACACTTATAAAATATGTGGTCACAGTGACATACTTTTCTTGTTTTTGTAACATTGCTTGGTATCTAGAATATGCTCAAGTGAAACTATTGAACCAGAATTCTTGGTTCGGGTATCTGCATTATTTAATTTTCATTTATTGAAAAGTAGGTGACAGTTAATTTCTTCTTGATGGAATGTTTGATTGACTTATGGAGCATAGTATATTATTCTATGTACTTTATTATTGTTGTTGTTATTATTAATATTATTATTATTATTATTATTATTATTATTATTATTATTATTATTATTATTATTATTATTATTATTATTGCATGCTTTAGTATAATATCTGTTCTATTTTACATTTGGTAGAAACTGTGGCAAAATTGATAGGTTCAGAAACATTTTGATGTTGATTTAATTCCCTGAGTAGATTCTTTTACATAATACTAATTGGTTGTATTTTCAGTGTTACATAATACTAATTGGTTGTATTTTCAGTGTTACATAATACTAATTGGTTGTATTTTCAGTGTTACATAATACTAATTGGTTGTATTTTCAGTGTTACATAATACTAATTGGTTGTATTTTCAGTGTTACATAATACTAATTGGTTGTATTTTCAGAAATCTAAGAGTGGAAAAGTATGCTTTGTCAAGATTCATGCTCCATGGGAAGTACTGACGAAGTATGCAGAGTTGATGCACATGCACATGCCACTTACTGTGAGTTATCTCCCTTTGAGTAAATGCTACACTTAAATAAAGATGGAGTTCAGGCATTGAAAATTATCATTGTTTTAATACCTATTAAATTCTATGATATTTTGTTTTCCTTGACAAAGCAGTTTTGTCTTATGAAGTCATGTAGAGTCAGGGTAGATCCAAGAAAGCCTTATATGTCACTGCAGCAGATAGCTATATTTTATTCCATTTAAAATGGTTTTAATCTATTTAGGTACTGGAAATTCACATAATGCATGAGTACATTTCAAATACATTACCCAACCATAATACCTTAGGAGGACTACTACCTCGCAAATCTAGCCCTACCAAGCTAAAACTCTTAGCTAAAAAAACCTGAAAGTTATCCTCCCACCTAGGTGGCAGTTAGAGTGATTTCCCCTTGAAACTGGGATTGGCACCAAATCCTGTGCAATCATTAGTTGCTACTTGTGCAAGTGCCAAGTCGTTCTCTACAGAGGGACCTCACAAAATCCATACAATCAGTTTGGAAGTTTTTTTCCTCAAAACAAATTGGAGGAATTTCATTTTAAGTGGAAGTATACTCTCTCTATAAATTTCCAGTGTATTGCCAATCTTGTGCTGAAAAATGGCATTAAGCCCAACAGCCACAACCCAGTCATAATACACATACACTATCACAGCATCCCTTTAGTAATATCCTTCTACCTTCAACTCCATTTGTACTTGACAGTTTCACAGGATTTGGTACCAATCCCGGTACAAAGTGGAGGTCACTCTAACAGCCACCTTGTTGGGCAAAACATTCAGAAAAGACTTTAAAAAATCATTTGGGTTTTAAGTCTTCAATCTGGAAAACATGCACATAGTGATCAACATATGAAACCTATGACATCTATGACATAAAAATCTAATGCAATATAATGTGGTAATTGGGGCCAGTAACTGCTGGCCTTGTCATTGCAAGACTGGTCCAGATGTTTTGAAAAGGATTTACTTATATAATACTGAACTTCCTAGTCTTTTCTTTCAAACCATATTATCATTCATTTGTTTAATTTTTTTGGTCATGGAGTCCATTGTGGTACTATGCTATAACAGAAATCATGTTTTAACAAAGTGGTTTATAACAAGGGAGAATGCATCATCTTGTAGAACCAGTTGGATTTGCCAATATTTTTAGATAAAGTTTTACAGCAGATGAAAATGTTTCAGTACAGCTAAAGCAATTTTTAGGAACCGGTTGTGTTGTGCTTGGGGGACTTAATCCTTTCCACTATTTCTCCTTTGATGCTCTATGATGGAGTAATAATTACCTTTAAATCACCACCATGATTAGGCTAGCATGCCAACACATTTGAACAGCCAATGAATGAAGACCACTCATGGAATGACCAAGACTTCCTGAGTTATTTACAATCAAATACCATTTCATCAATCAGTAATCATTATTTCAATCACATATATAGACAGTAGATATTAATTTCAAAAGTTGTGTATATCTAGTATATTTTAAAACTTTATTGAAAACAATTTGAACAAACTTATGCACTGACTTGACTAGAGACACTATCTTGTGATGAATGAAAGAATAAAGATACCCTCATTAGGAAGAACAATTTAGCCCCATAAAATTTAATTGTCAATCCCTTATAGTACAAATGCAGTCGGAATTGAACCAGTTGCATTCAACCTTGTAACTGGTAATTACTGTTTAAGGACTCAACACATGGTTTTTATTTAAGTGTAAATTTAGTGGCGTCTTTTGTTTTTGGTCTTTTTTTTAAATAGAAGTGGCATTTATCCAGAATTTGATTGTCCATACTTCGGATGAGTACTTTTTATGTTTAAACAGTAGATAAATTTATATTGTTCAAGAGAAGAACATCAAAGTCTCATCAAGTCAGTAAATAATTTCTTTAGATTTCTTTGAATGAAGTAAAAACTTAAATGTGTCGATCAGTCTTTTCTAAATGAAAATATACAGTAGTATTAGTAGTTTTCTAGGCATTGTGAATATGTTAATCTTATCTAAAATTTGATTTGGCATTATATCTATTACATTTTCTTATTAAAGCTAGGAAATGTGTATAATCATTGGGCCATGATAATTGGCTCTACCATGAACCTCAGTAGAGTATGCTTGCAGTAAACCACATCCATTTAAAGAAAAAAATATGGCATATCTTCACGTTTTTTCTCTTCAGGAAAATGATATTAAAATCGACTTCACTAGCTGCTTGAGCATGTGTCCTACACCCTTTGACCTGGACAAGGACATCATGAAGCAAGATGATGACTACTTCACAGCACCCTTCAGCCGCACGAGAATGCATCAGTATGTAATATGGTTCCTTCAGTACCTATTGGAGTTACTCACTGCAAACAATCACAGTGCACTAGCTTATCATGGTCTTTCTTTGTTCTGCTGAGAACTCCTAACAAACTGCATAAATCAAGATTTGCCAGCACATTATGTAAGGCAAATCTGAGTCTGTGTAGCTTTTAGCTGAATTTGACTTTTCAGGAAGTATTTCCTCATAGAAAAAAAATATTGTAAAACTATACATGTGCTTTGGTCAAGAATAATGTTTATCATCATATTTTAATTGTGAAATTGGACAGCAGTTATGATGAGAGCCAGAGCATATATGGTCAAGCAAACATTAAAATGAAGTGAGACATAATGATCATTTTTAATGTCCATGTTGTTAAAAGTTAAGGTTAATATTAAAAGTTTTTCAGCAATACTTCAATCATGGGATTGACATGGAATCCCAGAACTTCTGGCTGTTATATATTTATTTATAGCACGCTATAGTACACTTTAGTTCCTTCTTTATCTCTTACAAATCATCAGGCTCATATGTACCATCATGCAGACTGTTCTAATTTGGATTTAATTCATAGGTGTCAAAAACATGTCGAGTCGGGATGCTGCTGCTGATTCAGTTTACAAAATGGCCATTGACAAAAGATGAAAAAAGACTTCATGAAATCAGCAAAAACATACAGAGTTCTTTATATATGTTATAGCTGAAAAATATATTAACAAATGCCCAAAAATTCATCATCTCTAGTGTATCCTAAAAGAATAGATTTCACCATATAATGGCTTCTCACATTTTTAAAATGCTTAGCAAAAGCAATAAATGAACAAGATCCCCAACCTGCCAATTAACTCATTAACCCCAGGTGCCTCATTTACACATCAGGAGGTAGTGGCTTACTTATGAGCTCTGTAGCATCAAGGTCATTTAAGATACACTAAAGTGGGTGGTATTATAGAAAGGTAGACTGATGTTACTCGTCGGTGATACCAAATAATCTGGACGTTTTTGTTGCACTACAAAATACAGAGGGTAAAACGCTATTTTTATAACCTGATTTTTTTTCACTGAAAATTTGCCCTATTTTGTGTCTAGATTTTAGACTTTTTTCTTAGATTGAAAGCAGACTGGTCTAAACTGCACACATACAGGTGAACCATTGCAAAAAGATGGGCATTTCGAATAAAGAGTGGTCTTGTTACAAAATTGATGGGTCCATTAAGAAAAAAGACCCTCCAACTTTTACCCTTCTGCTTATTATGCACAAGTGAAATAGCCATTGAAAGATTATGTTTTTAACACAATTAGGCATTAGTTTAACTGGAAATCTCTCGGAAGTCAGTGTATTGGGATGTATTCAGAATTAGCCCCTAAAATGTGTTTCCTACTCACATTTCATGTGAAAACAACAAAAATTTCCAGGTGTTAATGAGTTAAGACCATGCTTACAACTCTTTGTTTTATTGCTACACATTCAGCTAAGGTCACAAATTTACAATGCACCATAATATAGTGCTAGCATTTGTTTGTATCTCATAAAAATTGAATTATTTCATAATGAAACTAGTATGTAATTTTACAATTTTAATTTAAAAAAATTAAAATATGGCTATTTAGCATCAGCAAGGAAATAAGCTTAAATGAAAAAAAAGTGTAAATGCACCTTTCAGTATTTAACAATATATTTATATGGGTTTAATAATCTTTCAAGGAAAAAAAAGTGCATCATAATACATACAAATAATGAAAATTAGGGTTACATGTTCATTTGACAGCTGACTCCTAATTAAGTGACAAATATGTTCTTTTAGTACATCGTTGAACAGATCGTGCCTAATTGATATTTGGTAATTGTTACTGATTGTGCACAGGTATGTATTATCATATAGGAGTATGATTGTAAAGAAGTTTGTCACTTTTAATGAATGTATATTCCATTCTGGATATGCAGCCTAGATACAGAAAAAGGATACTGGTATTACCAGTAAGCATGCTTACATTATGGCATTTCCAAAGTATGTCATAACATGCAACATGTTCTATACTGCTTGACATTTATGGAATAGTTTAGTTGCCTCTTGTATTAAATGTATAGGACAAAATTAGAGCATTTACTGCTATTAAAATAATAGGATCCCTGACTGTGCTCCTCTTATAAAAGTAATCCCCTTATATTTGAGATATTTTACATAGAGGGAGTACTGCACTATATAGCCTTGTGTATAAGGGACATTACCTGTAATCTGTTTAGACCCAGATCAGTTTTATAGTACACCAGCAGATTAGTGTCAATGATATTTACCTAAATTATAAATTGACAATCGAGTGATACATTATGTAGCATCGAATTAGACCTTGTGTTTGTGAGACTGAGTTCAATTGATCATTTGGATTCAGATTTTGTTAGTTTAAAGTAAATGACCTAATTGAAAGAGATATTTCAAAGTTATGAAACAGGTGTCTATTAATATGTATGTTTGCTTTGAAACAAACTTTTAACAAAACTTTTTGAAGTTGGTAATTTTTAGTTTGAGTGCAATGCAGATGATGGAGTTGAATGAATATGAAGCCAAATCACTTCTTCATGAAACTTTACTTGGCCTTGAATCTCACTGAGAAAAATATTCTGATCAATCAAATGCTGCATTTTCTCATTTTAAGCAAGATATATATATAAGTACAGCGGCAGATTTATTACTCCATATTAGAGTAAAGTTTTATGATGGATTGCATGGATTCCTACTGCAGACAAAAAATAGGTTTGATACAGGTAAATATACACATATCACTTGTAGCATTTTGTATCCCTGATAACTATTCTCTAATTAGAAAAATCCTGAAATAAGCACACTAATAAGGAAACATTGTTATGTATTTCTTCACATTTTAAAGAAAAATTCAGATTTGATTCGGTCATGGATTATCTCATTAGTTTTTCTCAAAAACAAGTGCAGGAAAAAGTTTTTATTCATTTTTATTTGGATAGGATTTATTTTTCATGAAGTTGTCATTATTTGCAAAGATATACAACTGGGTGGCAGTGTGTTTACTTTGTAGCTCAACAAAAGTAGATTCTGTTCCATTTGGATCAAAGTAGGTTACAGCAAATTGTGAAAATGACAGATTTGGGTCTAAGTCATGCTATAACATTTTTATAATTGTGAAAATGACAGATATGGGTCTAAGTCATGCTGTAACATACAGATAATTGTGAAAATAACAGATATGGGTCTAAGTCATGCTGTAACATACAGATAATTGTGAAAATAACAGATATGGGTCTAAGTCATGCTGTAATACACTTATAATTGTGGAAATGACAGATCTGGGTCTACTCATGCTGTAACATACATATAATTTTGTCAATGTCTTTATTTTCCCATTATCCAAAAGAGTTTTAGAATAGGTATCATACTCTGAAATGCTGGACTGCTGTTATCAGATGCTTGGTATTGTATACTAATTTTTACAGCACACTTTGCAGGCAACGCTGCATTCCAGAGAAACCTAAGTTTGCCAACAGAGAAAGCACATCTTGCCATGAAGTAGGAAATATCTCTTATCCTGAGACTAACATACAGGGGGATTAGAAACTCCCAACTTATTTCTCCAAAATATCACCCATTCCACACTTTGATGTAAATGAGGTTCCCATTGCATTGTAAGATCAAGAGACAGATGTATTGAAGGAATCAAAGTTCATTCATGGTATATATTTTTTGTAAACCATGTATTTCATCTGTTTGTAACAAACACTTTATAGATATCCTCTGATTGTCAAATGATATGTTATTGCTTTAGTGTATTCTATTCAGCATTTAAGCAAAGTAAAAAATTGAGAGTTAAATTTTAAATTACATTTAACACATATTTCAACTTTATAATTTATTTCTTTAACCCATTTGTGTACTTTAAAGATCATTTATGGAGAAAATCTTCAAAATTTTAATTTTTCATGCTTTTTGTAAAATATTATATGTAGATTATGATTGTAAAATTTTAGTAAAATTGATTACAAATGAATTTCCAATATTTAGCATTGCAGGTAATAAATTATTAGGAAGGAAATGACAAGCTACTAATAAAAAATTTATTAATTACACTCTCATTTCAAGTAAAATGATAGATTTTTGGCAGTAAATGGTCACAAAATTTTTTATGAAAACGAGAAAATGTGCAGTTGTTTTCCTTTATTTAATTTGTAAATAAGAATAGGCACAGATAATTGAAATCCATAGATTATAAGTTTTCAGATTACACTGTATGATACAAAGAACCATTATGAAGATATTTCGGAGTACACCTTCAGAATTTTGTCCAGTCTTATTACAAATGGTCGGATAGTTACAGATCATGCTAACTGTTGAAAGAAGGATTTAGACAAATCATGTAGGCAATTATCAAAGGGAAAATGAGAGCACAAGAGATTGGGCAAACAATAAAGGGAGCAAAATGACTATTGTGAAATGTGGCCCCATTTAATTTGATACATAAATTAAAATCTTCATTCAAGCATAAATTTGCTTTATGGATTATGTTGTAGAAATAAGAGCAACATATATTTCACAGAACATGCAGACTTTACTAAATATGTTAGAATAAAAGGCTTACATATAGAGATTTTTTATGTACAATTGCAAAGAACCAAGTTTAATTATTAAAAGAGTTATTGTCGATAATTTAAATGACACCAGAAGTCTTGTGTAGTTATTTTCTCAGGATGGCTTATGTAATATAAAAGTTAGAAAATATGCACTTCTGCATTCGCATGCATGTGATATTTTCATTATTTCAAATAATCAACATTGACATTTGTTCTTTTTTTTTTCATGATATATTGGTGACCATATTGACTGCAGGTGTAGAATTGGTCATTTCAGTTTCTTAAATTTCCACAGGATTCCTGTTTATTTCACAACTTATTGCTGAGTCTATTCACTCTGATTACAATGTTAGGAAGTCTTTGTTCAAGAGATACATCATTTCTGCATCTCAGGGGAGGTAATACTTGTCATCTGATCTACTCTTAAATGCCTTTATTTATGAACTGTATGCTGTAGAAATTTATGATAATAGAGAATATTCATTTTTCACATAAGGAAGATTAAAGATAGTTTAAAAAGAATCCTCCATACAAGACCTTTCAAACTGAAAGTCAAGAACAAGAGTAGCAAAAGTTATCACTGATGTCATTTATGTCACTATTATAAATTTACTAACATAATTAACAAATATTGAATATAAAATAATTTATACTTCTTTTTGGGACACACATTAGCAAAATATTACATTAAAATTAAATATTGGAAAGATAGAAAATATAAATTATAAATATATAGAAAATATAAATTTTGACAAAACACAGTTATAGCTAATATCATTCTGTCATTGAGGTAAACACAACTAACTTTTATAGCTTATTGAAAAATTTGCCAGTTTTGTGCTTTTCATCTTACTGCTCCTGGAAACCTCATTCATAGCTCTAGATAAGCAGTATATTTGCACTTTTTATGCAAATCAACTAAATATGCATAATGAACTATGAAACTTATTCACATAATGCTTGACAATTTCATTGTTAGCATTCAATCAAAAGCTGGCGGTTTATTGCTTCATCCATAAGCACATTCAGTCATCATAAGTCACACAGTTAAGACAAGTTCTGGATGTTTTATGCATGTTTTAAGTGATACTTCTTCATGACTGTAAGAATGCTCTGACAGTAGAGCCAAATAATCAAGTGCATCCTGAATTAGTCTTAATTAGCCATTTTACACAAAGGCATGATTAGATTCTTGATGATTAAGTGTCATTCGGGTAATAAATATTTGTGTTTTGTAGTGTTTACAAAATGCCCAAAATATTTTTAAAATACTCAGATTCAGTAAATGTTTATCTAGAGCTCCCATCATTTGCATATCGAAAGAGAGTGGGTGATATATGGTAACATTCTGGATTGTTTCCAACCTCAGTTTTATATCCTATCCCTTGTTAATCACTGCTTTGTACTCATCGTTATTAAATGCTTCTATTTGTACTTATAATTTCTGGAACTAATGATTAATACCTTTTTACTTCCCTTTTCATTGCTTGTAAATGTTTTATACTCAGATTGACAGTACATGTGTAGATTTAATTCAGAGTGGGGAGCATAAGCAGCTTCATGCATTTTTTCAAATATTTTTATTATATCAAAATTATTTATAACAGTTTATAAACAAATTTTTTACCACAGATGTAGATATGCTAGCTTATTAAACCACATGGGTTGAAGTCTGTGTTCAGTGCAAGTGTGTCTAGTTAAATCTAAATTTCCTTGAAAATGATTAATACAGTGGACCTCATCTTATGCGGCCACCCCTTCTATACCAAGAAAGTGGATTTATAAGACTGGTGGCCTTTCCAGAGAGGAACTAAATTTTGTGAGAAATATATGTAATGTATGTAGTAAGAAAGCTACATACTTCAATGCATTTAATATCTTCTTTTAAAAGTAACATTAATTATTAAAAGGTTCTTGTTATAATAGATTCATTTCAACTGAATATAATTATTAGTTCTTATTCTTGATGTAAGTGTCACATGCGAGTGGGTGTTGTTATGCACATTGCAAAACCTTTAAAATTTTGGTACAGACATAATTCTCTTTCCATTTGCTCCATTTTCTCACTGCTGCTGAATAACCTCCTTATCAGTTATGACATTTATGGAGCAGAATTGAAACCTAGTGGGATTTCTCTGTTTGGACTAAATAAATAACAACAACCACAAAGCGATGAATGATTGGAGTTTATACAATGAAATGCTAGACATATATATGTGAATACAAAACAAATACCCTGATTCTCACACTCCTATCATACAATTGATCCAAATCACCCTGCACACACTCATGAAATGATAAAGAAAAAAATAAAAAAATATGAGTCATTGGCCTCTAGCCTAAAACAAATATACCATGTATTATGAAAAATGAAAAATGAGATTCACTTAATCTCTTGTATGCATTAAGCTTTGAGATTCACAAAATCTCTTGAGATAAAACAAAGGAAAATGAGCAATACTCATAATGTTATTACTATTGTTTCGACTAAACAATATGGTGTTCAACTAAATACACAAAGAGATCAACACAGATCAAACTGGAATAATCATTCACTTGACAAGCTGTCACTCTACACTTTATTCAGTATATGAACTGGAACTTGCAGTTTCACCAGGTCCCTTTCTTATCGATCCATGTTCATATACATCACAGATCCCTTATATGTATTTATTCATATACATTCATGTATTCATACACATAGACTTAGATGGCATGCTGCAATACAGATAGCTAAATCCAATCTAACCATGGATAGCTATAGTCAGCTCTTCTGAGACACTGAATCTCCCATAAGACATCATCATTTCCAATGAGCCTCCATCTGCCCAAAAATGTCCACTAAGCTCCCATAATGTCTATTAAGCTCCCATAGTGTCTACTAAGCTCCCATAGTGTCTACTAAGCTCCCATAATGTCCATTATCCAATAGGCTACAATAGTGTCCACTAAACTCCCATGGTGTCTGATAATGCCCAATAGTGTCCAACAGGCTAGTAAGCTACAATAGGCTAAAACAAAACAAAACTATTTACTACTAAAATGGTAATAACAAAGCAAGCAGTATAACAAAGCTTTATCCCCCAACATAACATAAAACCAAAAAAAGGTTTCACAAATCAAATAAAACAAAACTTTGACACTTACCCCTATGGCCTGTAACGATGGTGGAAAGTATGCCCACCACTGACAAAATCCAAATGACTTGTGTCTCAGTTAACAGTTTAAAAAGCTTAAATCCATAGGAGTGAATAATAGTTATTGTCAAATATTCATGTAAACCATGTTTTTCTGTGACTTTCTGCGTGCATTTAATTTCGAAATCACTTTACCTGGAGCAGAGTGATTCACCCCAGGTAACATTGTATGCCTGTACAACGAATAAGGTAAAAAATAGATTCAAGGCAAAACCAAGTTATGTTATTTATAGCCTTATTCTGTGACAATTTATTAGAGTCTTTTCAACATAAAATTGATTTATTTAAGTCTTTTCTACATAAAATTGTTTGGCAGGTCTTCCCTACAAACTTCACCTGTTGTCGAGTGGAATAACTGACTTTCTTCTAAAAAAATACGTCTCTGTTTACACGATGACATGTTAATGTTTGGTAATGATTAATGATGTTGCTAACTGTATGTGATTTAGAGTGGACAAAATGCCTTCTTCGTAAAAGAAGCAATAAGTTTTTTGTCGTGTGATTTTTCGGTCTTTGTTTTGTTAAGGTTAATTTCTTTGTGTGTATGCTAATGCACAAAATATGTTTTTAGCCTATGCTGACCCTGTTATGATCTTCAAAATTATGCCCATTTGTAATCATCAAAGAGAAGAACACAACAGATGTGTCAAGCCCAAAACTCTTATCATAACATTGTTGGGTCTATTTCCTGTAAACAGCAACTTTTATAAACAATGATGTGTTATTAATCTTAGTGCTACATTTACTTTAATCAACACTTCTTTCAGTAACTGAAACCTGACATTGGGAGACATACATCAACATAGAGATAATCTGATTTCTTACCTTATGTCATGATATGAATTAATTATTGGTTTTGGATTCATTTGAAATAAAAAGTGGCCGCTTGTGAGTGAAACATTTTACATTTTTGTACTAATATGCTGACCACTGGTTGCATTAGAGGGGTGGTCATTCTTGAAGGGTACTTTTGAATACAAACTTATTGGTGCCAAGAAATTTTGGCCATAAGAAGCAGGTGGCCACTGGTCAGTGGGGGGGGCTCAAGAGGGGTACTACTGTATAGGAAATGAAGTATAGAAATGTTTTACCTCAGAGACTTTACCTTATATTTTTCTAAACCCTGTGATGGATATTCTTCATAGGATAGGATATTTTGGGTGATATTATAAAAAATTTGTAATAAATAATACAATTTGATACATAACTGCTGTCATATCATTCTTAAAAAGGATCATATTCATAACTTTTAAGCAGCAAATCAAAACTTTTATTTTATTTTTTTTTTGGCCAAAAATTTGGGAAGTATCTCTTGTTAATCACCCTATATATGACTTGTTGTAAAATGCATTTAAGGTCAATAAATACAGTATATACTCACTTATTGTGTCCAACTACAAACAGCAGTGACCCTGATCTGTGGTCGCATAATGCACCAGCAGATGAAGGTCTGTGGTAGTTTGTTTTACAGATTACTCCTCAGGAATTGCATAGACCCAGATATACTGGCACATAATGCAGTGTCAGATCAGGACCTGTTCAGTTTGCAGTTAGACATATGAGCGTGATACATTATTGTTGATAAATATCATTGATACACACTTTTAAGTAAAGGCCAATATAGACCCTGATCTGCCATTGCATAATACATCAGCAGATCAAGGCCTATTTTTCAGATTATTCCCAGCAAAGTGTCCAGACACAGATCTTTTAATACACTATGCAATGTCAGATCTTGACATTTGCTGTTTAATTTGGCTTATAAGCAAGTACACATGGTACATATAAAAATATAACTGCTCATACAACCTTCACTAATTTAAAATAAACATTTATTATCTAGATCTTGTGTTAAATGTACTTTTAGAGTCAGATAATGCAGTTTTGAGGTGCAGGAATGTGATAGAATTGCTGGTGGTAGTGTAAGGCCTAAATTAAAATGTGTTTTTTTTTTTTTTTTTGTTTTTTTTTTGCACGAGTGCATTGCCTAGACCAAGAACTTAAAATGAAATAAAATATATTAATATTTATATATTTCAGTTAGTGGCACTTCTTTAGACAGTTACATGTCTGAGTTGCAGTCATTATTACATATTGACTTCACTACCACCCTGTTCCAAGCTCTGCCCACCCTCACCCTAAACCATAACCCAAGAGTCATTACCCAAAGTCTGTTACACATATCCTGTGTCTTCCTCCTGTGTCTGCATGTGGAATTTTTGTAAAAATCAAATGTCATGGTTATGGACATCTAATCTTTGAACAGTCATAGGAATCTAACAGTTATATACAAATCTTGTAGATGGTGGCCATATCAGCAACTTTTGTTGCAAGTTTTGTTAATTTCCAGTTTAAGATACAGAGTTATGTGATAGATAAAAGAAAAAAAGAGAAGTGGAGTTAAAACAGTGAGTATTGGTGATCTGTAAAATGCCAAACCTATAAGTATAATCTGATATTCTCAACTTTTTGTGTTCATTAAGAAATTATGCTATAATTAATGAACAATGACTTTCTAACAGTACACACATACATATACATATATATATATATATATATATATATATATATATATATATATATACACACATGTATATGTATATATATATATATATATATATATATATATATATATATATATGTGTGTATAAATATGTATTAACATGGGTAATTCTTCGTACCAAGTATATGATACATAGGGTAATAATAATAGATCTAGTCATCAACATGAATGCTTTTATACATGGTCAGTCTATTTACTTATTGTGGTGGTTTTTTTAGTTTTTTTTATGGCACATCAGTGCATGTAGTGTTTCTTTTTACATCCAAGGTAATTAGGTAATTACCCCTGTTCACACCACAGTAGGTAATACAAGCTAGTTGGAGATGGAATGAAGAATCTTGTACTGATATATGTGATTCTCCCTTTGTTGAGTATTAGGAAAAGACAGCATAGAAATATTTCCTGTTATATTATATTAATATGGCATTTTAAAAATAAATATTCTGAAATGCTGTTTCCTTGTCGGAAACAAAATTAAAAGTGAGTTTTTTTAGAAACAAGAATTTTCATATATTTTTATTTTCATGGTGCCATCAGTGAAAAATGGTTTCAAAGTGCTAGTCCAGTTTATGAGAAAAATCAATGATTCATATATGTCAGTTTTTCTTTTTAGCATTTTATTACATTTAAAGGGAATTACTATTGTAGTAAAAGTAATGATGCTAGAATACCTCAATATACAAGAAAATGTATTGTATGTAATTAGCTGCAAGTTTAGTCCAACTACATGAAACCAGATCTGCTGTTGCATAATGCACCAACAGATCTGTTGTTCTCCATATTAATCGTAACAAACTACATAGACTTGGATATACCATTGCATTATATAATAGATTTGGATCTATGCAGTGTGCAGTTGGATCTAATTTATGCACAAGTATATATGTTAGTATTTCTGTTGTTTTTCTTTATTGCAACAGTATTATATGTAATACATCTTAATGAAATCTATGTTTAGGAAATTTTCTGAAAAGTTAGCATTATATGCTTGCAGTGAAATATTAGGTGAAAGAGGGGTAGGATACATCTGTCATGCATGTGTTCAATGCGATGCTTCATTATTTACAGTTTGTACAGTACATCTGTCATGCAAGTGTTCAATGCATACTTCATTATTACAGTTATTTGTACTGTACATCTGTCATGCATGTCTAGTGCTGTGCTTCATTACTTACAATGGTTTATACAGTACATCTGTCATGCATGTGTTAAAGGTCATGGTTTATTATCCATCATGGTTTATACAGTATATCTGTTATGTCTATTTTTAGTAATATGCTCCATTATTTACCATAGTACAGTACATCTGCTGTGCATGCATATGTTCACTAACTATGGTTATTTACCATGGTTTGTACAGTGTTTGTATTGTATCATGTTTGTATTCAGTACCATGCTTCATTATTTACCATGGTTTTTTAATTAGGAAAGATCTTATCCTTCTCAGTTAGATGATATACCAATAATATGATATTGCTGGTATTTGTGGTATTTGTGATATTAAAGATAATGTTGCAAATGTTTGTGATATAGACCCATTCCATTTATTTATTTGGTTATTTGATACAATATTCTTATAACTATATATATATATATATATATATATATATATATATATATATATATATATATTTAACTTAAATAGAACATTCATAATTTTATGAAGAAAAAGGAATTGAAATTGAAAATATTTCAGCAGAAATAGTAGTTACCATTATTTAAGCTAGCAGAAGTTATTATGGCATGAATTAAATAAAATATTCTTATTCTCTGCTGTCAGAAGTTGATAAATGCATTTTTATATTAGGATCATTATGTAACAGAAATTTATCTTAATATACGTGAAGAAAATGTAAAATTCTCACATCTGCACAACTAGATCATAGAAGATTTTGTACAATGTATTCACTGTAATACCCACAAATGCCTCAAGAATAACGCCATTCTGTGTGCAAGTGCCTTGTCATATTGGGATGATAGGCTACTAAAATCTGCATAAAACATGATGATCTACTCAGAACATACCAATATGTATGCCTGGTCTGTTGATATTACCTAACTTTTTGTAATAATTCAGTCTCAAAATGGATCTTAGATATTTTTATTGGGAGCAACAGTTGGAAGAGATTAAACTTCTGGCATGGACATTTTGTAACACACTAGGGGAACTAAGACTTCTACAGTGTGATGGGGACCCTCTTTATTTTATTGTTGGTGTGCTTAATATGATGAGCTTTAACTTCATGAAATTTACCTAATTTTTACTTTTTTTTAGTGCATTGTGGGGCATTATGTTGAATATTGTTGTCACATCATCTCTTCCCACACACACACACATGCACACACACACACATAAACATGATGATACACAGACACACAACACCCACACACACACAGGCACACACACACACATGATGATGTTTTTGATGAACAAGCAAATGTTTTTGATAATTGGAATTCTGATGATGACAAATCAGTTGTCTTTCCATGTAGATTCACTACACAAATATCTACATATAAGGCTTAGATGTAGCATGATTTGAGACTTATGTTACTTTTCTTCTTTTCTTTCTGCATAGGTTTATGATCAAGGACAGAAATAGTTTTTTCTCCAATGCTCAGAGAAGTAGGATTGTGTATGAAATTTTGTCACGAGCCACATTTGAGGAGGATAAGGAACAGAAAAAGAAATTTGGTAAGTCTGCTTTTAAGTATAGGTAAGATATGGCATTGTTATTAATTGTCATTGTTGTGTTTCTGTTTTTGGGCATAGACATGAACAATTATGCATTTAGTTTGGTTTTTCTGCCATTGTGCAGTCATGAAAATTGATGGGTATTTTCATCTTGGAGAGGTAACCCTGGTTGGCAAATTGATCAGAAGTGCTTTCTTTAACGATCACAGCCATTTCACATCTCCCCATGTGGGTTTGAGTCTCAGGATTGCTTAATATGATAATGTGAGAAAGCGGCCAGTAGCTTCCTGTTTATTGGTGGTTCTTACTGGGATTTTCCTGGGTTTTTCCTCCACAAACTATACTGACAAGTCTTGTAAAGCTTCAAACCCACCCACCCCTAAAAAGGCAGCAAATAAGAACATAATTTTGAAGGGTACTGAAATCAAGGCCAAAACTGGGTTTCAGTGACCTACTTAGTCCTTTGAAAAGTTTCTGGATTTTGCCATTATGGAGCAGGTGAGACTAGCATTCAGTAGAAGTTTTGTGCTGAAGGGTAGTGGAAGTAATTTGTTATACTGGTTATGTACTCATGTTTAACATGAACCCATAGGCATTTCAGCTATTTTATTTCACAGTGCTTTAATTACTTGACAAATACAAAAATGCACTACATGGATTTCAGGTGTTTCATGGCACTCTGTTTCATAATTTCAAGGTTATTGGTATTCATATTTTCAGATCCACAATAAGCACCTGGTTTAAATGGCTAAAACAAAGTTTTAGTTCCGAGTTTTTATTTTGTCAAAAATCTTCAATACATGAGTCCACCTTACTTCATGTGGCTGTCTTACTATTAAGAACTTTGATTTTTAGCTCTAATGGGATGGATTTTAGTTGGTCATCCATCATTCATCCAAAAGGTTGCTACTGTTTGTAAACTAAGGATTGCTATGAAATTTTGCAGACACTTGCACATCTATTGCATATCTTTTCATCAAAAGAATTCAAATTCTTTATCCAAATGAATATGGTACCTATCTGATATCCAGTATTTATCACATAGTAAGAATGTTTTTCCTATAGTACGTGCAGTTTCATATTTTTGATATTGTCACATATTAAAATATCACTTTATGTGATTCTGATTGCTCCAAATAAGCCCATGAAATTATTGTCAGTTCCCTCTTTACTGATTGGCTGGGATTGTGAAAAAAATATTTTAACCCACCTTCTGGAATGTTTTGTTTTGAATGAACATTTTTGGCCACCATTTTTTAACTCAATTGGTGAAAGAAAATTGAGGAAAAATTATCTTGGCTGTCTGAATATGAATATGTTACCCCCACAGGGGTTTGGTATGTCATATGTCATCATAAGAAAAATGTCATAAAACTACAAGACAAGAACAATAAGTAAAATTAAGAGTATTTCTTATTTGATAGTGGATAGCACCCCACCCCAACTGAACAGGTATAAACACTAAAAAAATGTGCATGATCCACATATAAGCCAACCCACAACTCTGAGACATTACAAAATGCATGTGGTAAGTTCTAAATAAATTTATTTAGGCAAACTTAAAGTAACAAAAAGTTCATGTATACTTAACTCAAGCTTAGAAAGAAATGGTATAAACGTGCTTGGAATTTACTTTATTAAATTTTCTTTTTTCTTATTGCTTTTGCCTAATTTAGATTTGTGTTTAATATGATTGAACGATGACAAGAATTGAGCACTCACAAGTTGCTGTAACACAACCTCTCCCTTCAGACCCAATTAATGTTTGTTTATGCATTATTGCTTTGGACAGTTTATGTCAGTGCACTAGTAATTATGTTTTTATTTTGCCCTGAAATTACATAATTTGTTAAAATTTGATTCATCTATGAAAACACAATGAAAAACAATACGGTTTGATTCAATGCTCACAATTAGGCTGCTGAACATATTTATATAATGTCGCCACCACATGTACATTGTTGCTTGAACATGCGCTGAATGAAGTACATTCCGCTGAATAAAGTAAATCTCTTGGAGTAGAATTATGGGCACCACTGCACTAAACTTTAATATCTCCAAAATACAATAATGAAGTTTCAGAAATAATCCTTTGAAAATTATACTATTCCTGTAAAACCTGAGTTATTGCTTGCTTTGATGTAAGCGACCTTACACTATACTTGTCAACTCTCACGCTGGTAGAAAAAAAAAACTTGCGAATTTTGGGGTCATTCCTACATCTTTTTCATAATATCTCCTGATTTTTGCAGAGAACTCCCAAATATTACGTTATGTCTTTGATTTTCATTTCTCCTAAAAAAGAACCATAAATAAAACCAGAAGTCCTGCATAAATAGATATATCATATGCAATCCAGGGAAGCCATGTCCTGTTGTATCACCTGTGAAATTTGTTGTGACAAAATAATTGCTTTGCCAGAAAGAATTTGCTTCTTCACTAAATAGGATGTTATGTTGGAACATAATTCACATAAGTTTATGATTTTTTTTTATCAACAACAATACAAAAATCAGAAAATAAGACAAGAACAATAAAACTGTCGGCAATTTCATTCCCAGTTATGATCGCCATGAATGCTGTAGCTACATTCCCTCCAAAGAAATTTAAACGAGTGAACACCTGGAATTTTCATACTGTATATACAAACTCTAATTACCATCATTATATTAAAAGAAGGAATGAAAATACATACAGCGCAGCGTATGTGTCCTTAAAAAACTAATTCAGAACATGTTTTACAGTAAACAATACTAAATTCCTTACGAGTTGACAGTAAGAGAATAAGGTCAGATATACAATGAGGGGAAAATATTTGCCACATGGACAGTGCTATGAGGTTGCCTATTTAGATACCATTAGTCCAGCAAAATTGGTAATCCTTAATTTGCCAGTCAATAGCTGGTGCTTCTGTAACACATGGTAGTGTAGATTGTGGTTTCCTTGAATCATGATGGAGGGCCAGTTGTTATAAAATAGTTGCATCGAAAAGGATTAACTTTTAATTAGTCACACTTGCTTTCTTGCTTTTTTAAGACTAACCTTTAGCTATTGTGCAGTTTGGTCACAGCTGACCAGAATATGAAAATAGGGCATGTCCTGGGGGAAAATAAGGTGCGTCACAGTTAGAAACCACACATCTTTTGCAAATTTTGCCCATATTAGACCTGGAAGATCGATCAATATTCAGAGAAAACAAGGCTTAAGAAAGGCCATGATAAACTTTATGATTTTAGGTCCCAGTATCTATTTTTTTATTCAGTCACCCTACTTGGCTTTTGAAAAGTAGACAGGTATGCCTTTCTCCATTTTGCAAAACTACAGTAATCGTGCTAACATTATGGAATGAAAGACTGTTACACATCTGTCTTCTGGTATAGCTGCCGTCAAAATTCCCTAATTAACACAAGCCAGTTTTGAGGTTTTGATGAATAACTAGCCATTATTGATGTCAGAAAAAGAAAGGAAAGGCTAATCCACCAACTGGCAACAAAGGAGACATGGACACATCAAGCTTTAAAATGTACGGAAAGTTATGATGTTGTTCAGCCAAAACACAAAACTAATATAGATTGATGATGATTAGTTGATCTATAATGAGAATTTTAGCCTTTATTATTACCACTCTTTGTGAACATGTTGGTTATGTACCTTGAACAATTAAACATTCATACCCTTTCATAAATATTACCTCAGTTTGTAGGATCGCTTACATCATTGAAAATGAGTAACTCGTGAGCGTGTGATTCAAGGTAAATGGAACAGCTATTAAAAACTAGCTGAAACGTTATCTGGAAGAATGCAATTTGGTCAAAACAATGAATAAAGTAAAATCTGCATCTAATATGTTTGGGAATAAATAAGGATTTAAGAGACGCTATGCACACTTTGCACTGTGTAAGTACTATACATTACAATTCAGCCTGGTCTTTTGGGTAAATTCAACTGTCCCATGAATTATAAAATCAACCATAGTACTTGATAACAGTTTAATAAGTGTCAGGTCACCAAAAATTATTTTTTTACATGCATATATCTTAATTTGTAGAAAAAGTTATTTTTACAACCTATCCAGTAGTCAACAAAAAAAACTTAAAAACTCAGTTTTAGACATTGGCCTGCAGATAAGCTGACCCTCCTTCTTCCAGGCCTTTATTTTTTCCAAAATTATTTGGCTTATATGCAAGTATATATGGTAGGTGGTGGCTGGAAAGATAATCAAAATGAATATTTCTACAAGTAATGATAAAGTAACATATTTGAAGGAATTGAATAATGCAGTCATACTTAAAAATCAATGCTCAAAATGGCTGCCCAACGTATATACATGTCTTGTGTATTTTCAGGGATTAAGAAGATGATTAATGGAAAGATAATCAAAATGAATATTTCTACAAGTAATGATAAAGTAACATATTTGAAGGAATTGAATAATGCAGTCAGACTTAAAATCAATGCTCAAAATGGCTGCCCAATGTATATACATGTCTTGTGTATTTTCAGGGATTAAGAAGATGATTAGCAATGAATCATATGATGCGGCCTATCCCTTGCATGATGTGAGTACTTAGCCCATCAGTCATCATTGTCGAGTACATTTTTATATGAGCATAACTGAGTATGTTTGCTGCTGGAAGTACTGTAAGTTTTGTTTTCAGCTAATTTTTTAATTCCAGAACAGAGGCTAAGTGTATCATATTGTGTTGTTCATCAGCTATTGCTTGTTACCAGTTTAATTTCTGCACAATAACTCAAGCTGTCCACCATCTATATCTAGCATACTTTGTGGTGGCTCATACATGGAGAAAAGAAAGAATCCTGTTGATTTTTGAGTCAAAAGGTCGTAGGTCAAGGTAACGGACTGAAAAATTAATTTACATGAATAATAAATTTGTCCACCATCTTCAGTTTTGAAAGTTTGTTGATAGCTTGCACTTGTAAGAAAGAATCCTGTCAAATTCAGGATGAAAAGACCAAGGTCAAGGTCACATGCTAAAAGAAGAAAGTGGTATTTATGCAAGAAATTGAATTATTCACCATCAGCATTTAACAAATTTGTAGATAGCTTGGACTTGAGGTAGGGAAGAAAGCTATACATTTTGGGGTTAAAGGTTAAAGTCACTTTGACTAAAATGAGGAAAAAAATCACCACACAATGACAGAGTTTTCTTCAAAGTATGGAGACCAGTCATTATGGATGGTTACCAGACAATGACTTGAGTTTTCCTCTGAATACAGTTTCCAGTCTTTATGGATTGTTTGAATTTAGGGTGAGGAAATAGTTGTTTTTTTTGGGATCAGATGCTTAAAGGTTAAGATCACTATCAAAAATAGAAATGGTTTCCAAATAATAGCAACAAAAATTTGGACAAAACTTTGTGGATGGCTTGTTCTCTATGTAAAGAAGAACCCTTTTGATGGCAAATTAAAATGTCTGGAGTTAAAGTCACTGATACAAAAAATTCAGTTATCAACTGTATGCTTTCATCAAAGTTTGTGAATGACTTTCGTATTGGATAGGAAACATTATGGCTTTTTATAGATCAGAGTAACTTTGACTAAAAGAAATTTTTTTTTTTCATAGTAACTTTTTCTTGAACTTAACTTGACCAAAGATTGTGCGAGAATTTGTATTTAAAATATGGAAGCCCCCAGTTGATGATGGAGTGAAAAAGTGAAGGTCCTTGTTTAGTTGCATGTTCATTGTTTCATGTGTTGAGCCTTAAATATCTCTGACTCCATGACTCCATTTAGCCACGACTCATGAAAATGAGTACATGGGTGCATTTCAGGAAGAGTAACTCATTCAGCATACAAACACTAGGTCTCTATAACACAAGTTTCATCTTTTTTTTTTTAGCTCTTCATTTATTACACCCTCAATATTTTGCTCTATATTTCCTATGCATATGAAAATTAGTATGTAAATCCATTGGATGATAATGATGGAACCCTATAAAACTAGATCTCTTTGACCCAGTTTTCATGCTAGAGTAACTTTAATGTTTTCAGATTGCTGTTTGTTGTACCTCAAATATGCCGGACTCTATTTCACCAACAATCATGAAATTTAAATGTTTGTTTATCAAAGTAAGTAACTAAATTGTGATGATGCATCTTAGCTAGAGTAAATCGACTATACCAACACAAGGAGAACCAGATATCTTCTGTGCTTGACTATGCTTGAACGACTTTTTTATTTTATGATCTGTTTGAATGCATTTTACTCCTTTTGTATTTTTATCTGTCTGTTTGTTACACCAGCCCCTATTTCACCTGCTATGAAACTTGGCATTTGGAGGCATCTTAAGGCGGTTAACTCAACCATGTCAGAACTAGATCACTGCAACCTAATTGCAAAGCTTTGAATGACTTTAGTATTTAATATTTACTCTTAGTTACACCTAAAAGTATTTAGTACCATATTACACCAAGACTTGTGAAATTTGGTATGATGATGCAATACAAGAATTTGGCTATACAAAAAGTAGGTAACTGTGACAGAACTCTTGATCCTTACAATTTGGTCATGATTTTAGGGAAATAACCTTCCATTCCAGACCTTCAGAATTAAAGCAAAAACTACAGAACATTGATTATTGCAGGAAATTCTGGATACTGGTGTGTCTTGGTTTGATTTGGATCCCAATTTCATATTAGGTTTAGTGAAGTTGGTCAGGGAGCCAGACTAACTTTACAGGAGTACCTCAGATGCTTTAAACAGCAAAACATCTGCATGATGAAGCTGTTGTGTATTAAATTTTTTAAACATGGCATCCAACAATCAGTTTATTAAAATTGGCATATAATATGTGATACCTGTTCAAGACTGTAAGGCACAGTTTCCCTCCTAAGAAGTTTTCATAGTCGGTACAATAGAGTACCAAAGGAATATTTAGATTCTTGTGGTGGGTTAGGGATGATAAGGCAACTATTCGTTTATAGGATATTGTATAGATTTGAGTATGGTGGGAGAGATGATTTAAATTGATGCTGAAAATTAAAAACTAAAGGATTCCATCATGTTAAGAGATAGCAAGTAGGCATTGGGCTCCATAAGGTTTGGAACTTCAGTTTGTGAAGCTCAGAGTGAGAGTTTACTTTGCCAACATATTTACCATCACTGCATGAGAATTGAATCACACTTTTTACATTTATGTTTCCATCAACATAGTTGTACATGATACTTTGTTATGCGATACTGGATGAATTATAGAAAAACATTGACTGCCTTTCTGAAAAAGGGGCTTCTGTAACCTAATTTTCAGACTCATGTGACTCTTGCATTTTCATACGAGTCTGTATCTATTGGCCACTCTGAATGTATTCCTGTTTGCCAGAGGATTTGTGTTAATGAGTAATTGATGTGGTCATAAACAAGAGCTTATGCAGCGGCCTGTTGTCTGCCATCTGCCATCCATTTGTCCATTAGCACAAATTTGTTATTGCTTCTCCTCCTAAAGTACTTGGAAAATTGCCTTGAAACTTTACGATGCAGGAGGTCATGAGTTTTGAGCCATGACTGAGTTGTACCAATAAAAGCTATGTTGAAAATCCCCCAACATGACTTAAAAAAAAATTATATCTTATTCATCCCATGTTCTTGCTGGTCCTAAATGATCTGATAACAGTCTGGCACCACAGTGGCCATTTTAAAACTTTTATCTCAGTTCTTCTTGGATGGATGGTCATATTGACGTGAAGTTTTCATCAATAGACCTTTTATGTCTAGTTTTTTCCTAGATGAAAATAGTGCCGATCTGATGTCCAATGTTGCTTCCAGGGCAACAATCGTGAAAATCTTGTTATTGCTATTCTGATTGGATGGTAGTAATTTGCATTTGGTTTTCACTTGTAATGTCTAGCTGCTCCTAAATAAAACCTATGGCAGTCAGACTTCTAATAATTAGCCACTATGGAAACCATCTTAAAAATTATGTTATCACAACTGTACTTGAACAGAAAGTAATGTTGATGTGGGGTTTTCACCAAAAGACTTCTTATGATGTCAAGTTTGTCTTAAATGGAAAAGGGATTGATCTGACATCAAGTATGTCACAACAGCAGCCACATTGACAAGTTTATTATTGTGGCTTCTGATTGGATAGTCATATCTAGAAAATGTTTTATTCTTATGATGCCTAGTTGCTCCTAAATGAAAATGATGCCAGTCATACATCAGTTACAGCTGCCATGATAACTTTATTAAAAATCTATCATTACTCCCCTGGAATGGATATTGTAACTGAACAAAGAATGCTGTACCAAACCCATCATCATCATCATCATCATCATCATCATCATCATCATCATCATCATCATCATCATCATCATCATCATCATCATCTCTCCCTTAACCCAAGAGGTTGTTGGAGGAGGAGGCACAGTTGACATTAAAACCGATTTCTCTCCATCTTTCCCTGTTGTATACTTCCCTTTCAGAATCTCCAAATCCTATGCCTATCCACTCCTTAGTGTTGTCTTCCTATGTCTTTTTATGCCTGCCTCTTCTGCACCCTTGCACTGTGCCTTGCAAGATTATTTTTTGTCAGTCCAGATGATTTTGAGACATGACCATACCACTCAGTTTGCACTTTTTTACAGTGGTCAAGAGGTCTTCATAGGATCTGATGGTACATTGGATCCTATTGTGGACGTCTTCATTGGTTACATGGTCAATGTATGAGATGCCCTAAATCTTGCGGTAGCATCTCATTTCAAAGGTGTGAATCCTTCTTTGTAGATCTAATAGGAGCGTCTATGTTTCACAAGCACACAGAAAGATGGATATGACAACTGATCACATCAGGCTTATTTTGGAACCAAAAACAATGTTGGTATCTTTCCATATTGGTCTCAGCCCATGCTATTTCTGCTGTTGTCTGGGCAATCCTGCAAAGTAGTTCTGATTTAGAGCCCTCATCTTTGATAATTGATCCCAAGTACTTGAAGCTTGTGACTCTTTCCAGCTTCTGTCCACTAACCTTTATTTCTGCACTGATGCCACTGGTGTTGTATGTCATCATTTTTGTTTGCACTAATCTCCATAATGTATGCTGTGGAGGTTGTGCCAAAGTGCTCAAACAAGTCAGCCAGTTCTTTGTCATCTCCTGCTAAGCCATCAATATCATCTGTGAAGTGGAAGTAGGTGATTGTTATTCCTCCAGTTTGAGCATAAAGGCAGTTAAAAAAGTAACAGTACCTTGTTGAATAATTATTTTTTAAGCAGACAGTGCAGGTCTATATTGAATATTGTTGATGTAAATATTCATGTGTCATTTTAGGGAAAGTACCTTAGTGAACACTCGCTTCTGACTAGAGGGAAGATGAATGACAGGCATGTAAGTAATATTAAAAAAGGATTCTAAATGGGTTTGTTTGTGTGTATATATGTTGGGATAGGTAGGTCAGTTCATCATTTATTACTAGCAAGTGCTAATGTTCCTAAACATTAAACATAAGTAAGGGTACAAGCTAGAAAGGGATGCTCAAAATTTTGTCAGTGGTTGGGGGAAAGGGGCAGGTGCTAGCAACTTTTGAAGATAAAAATGATAATTTCCATTGTTGAACACCAATATTCAATGAATGAATTTTAATATTAATGAATATGAGATCATTAGTAGATTAAAGTTGATAAATAGATTCATGCATTGGTAATCATTAGGAGGAGATTAAAGTTGATAAAAAGATTCATGCATTGGTAATGTTTGAAGTTATTATTTTGATTTTACAATGTACTCAATGCTTTAGTCATTACGCATTAGATTCAGCAGTATTGTATCAATATAAATGTGTATATTCTCTGATATATTTAGTTTTTTTAGCCAATAATGTGACATGATAATAAGACATTCACTGATTGAAAATGTGTGAGACAGGGATATTCAAGATGATTTGATTTAAGCAGATCCTGTTTTGTCATTTAAGTTTCTCAATTTTGTTGGCAATTTGTAAAAAAGTGAGATCCGTCAACATATTTCATTATAAATAGATTCTTGAAATATCAGGATGTATATGTGATATTTTTTAATAAATTGTTTATTCACTATTAACTGTAATTCCTGGAAATGATAATTCCGTATCTGCATTTCAATTTAGACATACATGCCTAATACTAGTTTTGATGTCAATCTCAAATTTTTTCAAGGAATTATGAAGATAATGTATCTACCTAGATTTAGCTTGTGAAGTGAGCTTTGTTAAACATTTGGCATGTTCATATCTCAGAAAGGATGTGAATCGTAAATATGAGGCCTTCCAGGTTGAATTTGTTGTTTTACATTGTAGGAGCTGTATGAGATATGGGCGAGATGGAGAATGTGGTACAAGTTCCAGCCACTGAATCACATCAGGTTTGTTTGGATACAGGAAAATTTTGTATTTGTTTTTTGTGGGCTGTAAAAGCACTTTTAACACAGTATTGGTTATTTTAGGCAGAAGAAATGGAAGTTAAGGGTCTTTGTCAAGGGATCTAACCATGGCTTGCCATGGTCAATATCGAGCCTATGATGTTGGCACTTCATATGCATCTTGGTAGGATATGAAAATTCCACCCAATGTCGGAATTTTGATCCCAAGGGTGATATTTTCCTATCCTACACAAAAGCAAATGAAATGAAAAGTTAGAATGAAAGTAAAAATGGCATATTGTGAATACTAATGTAACTTAAAAACATTAAGAAAACATCCAATGAAACTTTCATTGCCTTAAAATAGAGCATACAATGTTAGGATTGTACCAAAACAGTTGGTATGAACTTTAAATGATGTTTAAAACATATTTTAGTATGCAAAAAATAGTGGTTGAATCAAATACATTGATAGCATTACACATGATCAGAAGCATGTATTACAAATAGCTTGCAAAATAATGCAGATGTGAATAGGTAAAAAGTCCACCCTTCATCAGATTCATATTTTGCAAGTCATATTCAAAAGACTTTGTTAAGTTGTTCAAACCCTCATGAGCTTGTTTACCGAGGT
This sequence comes from Potamilus streckersoni, assembly GCA_016746295.1. Taxonomy (NCBI): domain Eukaryota; kingdom Metazoa; phylum Mollusca; class Bivalvia; order Unionida; family Unionidae; genus Potamilus; species Potamilus streckersoni. The sequence continues at coordinate 1,674,184 of JAEAOA010001107.1, read as the reverse complement.
TATGGTGGTTAAATTGTACTTTGTTAGAGACTTTCATGTTACATGTATTTGAAAGATACATTATAGGTTTTTAGTGATACCAGGCATATTGTTTCAGTGTTTAGCATGCTGGATGCATGACCAAAAGGGTGTGGGTTTGAATCCTACCATCAGATCAGCTTAGGTTGGCAACCATCATGGTGTTTCCATGGCCATGGAACTTTAATCCAGTTGCCATGGCACTAAATAACCTACCTTTGTTGCTGTACTGTAAAACACCAATTCATATAAGTATCAGTCTGTGCCTGATTAGATTGTTATTGATATAACTCAGTGATTGGATTTAAAGTACCTATTACCTTGACCAAATACTGATTCTTTTTTGAATTAATGATTGTGTTTGGTCATTTGTTGACAGTCTTACAATTACTGATCCAGAGGATGCCAGGCAACAGAGCATGTGATCTACATGATTCTTTAAAAAACCTTAGAGAGGCAATTTTTTATACCCAGCTGGGAACAATTCACACAAATTATCTGCAGTTCCTGAAATTTATTGTATCCAATACACAAATTTCTGTATTAGTCCAAAGTATTTAAATATAAAACCATATTAATTTTCCTCTTTCATAATGATCTAGATTGATCTTTATGTAGGTAGATGTAGTGTAAGCATTTAAGAAGTTGCATGATTAAGGTATGGTGTCTTTTATGCATAATCATGGTCTGTTGTTATATATGCATGATCAAGGTCTGATGTGATATATGTATGATCAAGGTCTGGTGTGATTGATAAATGATCATGGTCTAGTGTTATTTATACATAATCAAGATTTAGTTTGATTTATGCGCATGATCAAAGTCAGGTGTGATCTTTTTGCATAATCAAGATATAATGTGATTTATGTATGCTCAAGGTCTGATGTGATATCTGCATGATTAAGTTCTGATACAATTTATGCATGATCATGGTCTGGTGTGATTTATGCATGACCAGTGTCAGGTGTTATTTATGCATAACCAGTGTCAGGTGTTATTTATGCATGACCAGTGTCAGGTGAGATTTATGCATGACAATGGTCTGATGTGATATGCATTGTCAAGACCCGGTTTTGATTTATGCATGATCAAAACCAGGTGTGATTTATGCATAATCAAGACCAGGTGTGATTTATTCATGATCAAGACCAGGTGTGATTTATGCATGATCAAGACCAGGTGTGATTTATGCATGATCAAGACCAAGTGTGATTTATGCAGGATCAAGATCAGGTGTGATTTATGAATGATCAAGACCAGTTTTTTTATTCATGCATGATCAAGACCATGTGTGATTTATGCATGATCAATACCATGTGTGATTTATGCATGATCAAGACCAGTTTTTGATTTATACATGATCAAGACCAGTTTTTGATTCATGCATGATCAAGACCAGTTTTGTATTCATGCATGATCAAGACCAGTTTTTTATTCATGCATGATCAAGGCCAGGTGTGATTTATGCATGATCAAGACCAGGTTTTGATTCATGCATGATCAAGACCAGGTTTTGATTTATGCATGATCAAGACCAGGTGTGATTTATGAATGATCAAGACCAGGTTTTGATTTATGCATGATCAAGACCAGGTGTGATTTATGCAGTATCAAGATCAGGTGTGATTTATGAATGATCAAGACCAGTTTTTTTATTCATGCATGATCAAGACCATGTGTGATTTATGCATGATCAATACCATGTGTGATTTATACATGATCAAGACCAGGTTTTTATTCATGCATGATCAAGACCAAGTGTGATTTATGCATGATCTAGACCAGGTTTTGATTCATGCATGATCAAGACTAGGTGTGATTTATTCATGATCAAGACCTGGTGTGATTTAAGCATGATTATGGTCTAGTGTGATATGCAGAATCCAGGCCAGGTGTGATTTATGTTAGAAGTATAGAGGGTCCTTATGGAACTGTTTCTTGGTAGGGTTTAGGTGATTTATCATCTTAATAGCAGCCATGATGGGAATTTCTGAGAAGTACAACAAGTCATAAGCTTCATCTACTTTGTATGAATCTGCAGCCATACTTGACTGTTTTGTTTCATTGATGCATAGTTCATGACAAAGTACAGTTTAGAAGCCAACAGTAGAAAAGATTGTGAAATAATTATGAAGAAAAAGATTTAAAAGAAAGGAAGATTGAAATTGCATTTTCAACCTTGGTGAAACAAAACAAGAAAGGTCATCTGCACAGTATGAAACTAAAGAAGGGGATTGGACAGTCTGATGCTGACCAAAAAGTATATTGTAGTGATACAGAATTTGGCCTGAAAGATAAATACCCACTTTTTCTCAATACATTGTAAACTAAAGAAGGGGATTGGACAGACTGACACTGACCAAAAAGTGTATAGTAGTGATACAGAATTTGGCCTGCAAGATAAATACCCCATTTTCTCAATACATTGTAAACTGTGATGAAATGAATTTGTCTTGGACATAAATTTTATTTTTAGAAAAAAATTGGTTTTAAAAAAATGTATCTGTCCTCTGAAGCTGTTTAACCTTATTAAGTTAGCATACTATGCCTTTTTTGGATAAAAATATATAAATTGCAGGTTTTCTTGAGAACAATTTTTTGTGTAGTTAAATTAATATCTTTGTTTAGTATATACCAGTAATTTGTAATTCCCAGGAAAATATAGTCAAAGGGAGGTAACTCAGTGCTTCTCCAATTACCATGTATTGAATTAATTTATTACACATTATCTGAATGCAGTCACTAATGTGGTTATGGTTTTTCATGCCATTTTTTTTTTCATTTTGAATACAGACATTGCCTGTTATTTAGTGTAGCAGTTTGTTATCAACATCAGAGTACAGTTAATTTTGCTGTCATCAACAATGTATTTTTGGCAGATATTGAATTCTCTTTCTTTTGAACTATACTAAATTTAAGTTGTACCATAAGTGCATCATGACATCTTTGTAGGGTTCTTTTCATATGCAGTATAAGTGTAACTCAGAAATAGGGGTCACCATTTTAATTGGTATCATTTGAGTTTGTCCTCATTGTCCTCATGACTTCTCTTTCGATTAAACAAATATTGAATTTCATAGCCTATTTCTGAATAGATAAATAATTCACAAATAACTTACCAAGAAATCAGATTTTTATTATGCCAGAAATTTTTCAAATATGCAAGTTAGTATTGTTACTGAATTATTTTGACATGTTATTCTCAAGTTTCAGCTTCAGTTAAAAAAACAGCAATCCCTCCTCCAAAATAAAAAAAAACATTAGATTTTAAACAATGACATTTAAGGAAAACTTTGTTACCACTAGCTGATTCTCATCCTTGTACAAATACAAATTTTTTGATACAAAGATCTACATGTAGTACATAGTAAAGTGGAACAAAAGGAATATATTATCATATATGTGATAAATATCAGGACATATAATAAGTACTAGAGAATTAAGTATTTGATAAAAAAATTAAATGTTCCTTACTTTCAGAATGAATATCCAAGATAAAATGAATTTAAATAATAAAAAATGAGAATAAATGAATGAAATTATGAAAAACAAATCATTTGTATGTAAGTATGACAATTTTCCTAGAAAGGTATGTCTAAACTATTTTTTTAAAATTAAATCTAGTAGAAAACAGATTAATCATTGGCTCATTAAAAACCAATGTCTTTCTTTTTAAATGACGAATTTTCAGTTGATTATTCAGTGCTTTAGTAGTTGAAATTTGACATATACACACAGACACACACACACACACACACAAAAACAGTGTTATAGCAGCAAAAACCCTGTATCTGTAATCAAAGTGTAATTTAAGCAAGAACATAATGTTATTTTTCTTCATTTGTATGACTTGATTTTTTTTCTGGTGGTACCAATTCTCAAACACGAGGAAGATAATTAAACTCAGTCCCCAATTCAGGTAGAATCTTTTTGTGATGTATACTGTATTTGCTGCATGTTTTGAACAGCAAAAAATAACTACTTTTTTGTTATCTGAATATAAATTAAATTCTTTAATTAGGTGTCCAAAAACAAACAGGGGAAAACAAATATTTGCCCCCCCCTCGTGTCCGTAACAAAGTTACAATTAGCTCACATGACAATGTGCAGCTGTGAAGTAAAACAAGTATTTTGTCTAACACCAGGGAAAAAGATAATGAATGAAAAACAGGCATTACTTGCCTATTTTGTTTATTTGATACATGTCCATCCACCAGAAAACGCAGCCGTATTTGAGCCATGATTGTGTGCATATAATCCAAAATAACCACCATATTAGTAAGCATGCAATCCAGTTTAATCCTTTCCTAGCCTAACCAGTGATCAATAAAATCTACCTTACAAACACATGCAAGTTTTATGTCTGTGTAATTAAGATATTAATATAAACTAAAAAATTGGAATTATAATTCTGAAGATATTTATGACAAACATTTTAGTATCGAGAGTAGAAATACCGGTATATGTATGAGTGCTAATCTTAGAGCACCAAGGATGAGACGCTCCATACGGGGTGAGTGTTGTAAGCATGCCTAGGAAGGGTAAAATTAAAAAGCAGGTTGCAATATCCTAGTCATTAATATGTTGGTATTTTTTATAAAATAAAGGTGATCTATTTGTTGTAGTTCTTTCTTATTTTTGTTTCCCACCTAGCCGAGGGTAGCTTCAAAATGAGTAGAGCCTGCAGACTCGAAACAATCGACTGCTCAAAGATTGTTTTGATTCATGTTGGAGATTTCAGAGTGTTTAGGTGATAATTGTTCCTACAATAATTTGTGGGATTTCTTTGACAAGTGTGTTTGGAAATAAAGGGCAACCATCTGATTTCATTAAAAGAGCACAGGATGTAACAAACATGTTGAACCAACAATATATATTTATTGTCTACAAAGATGTTTATTACTTGTAGAACAATAGCTACATTTAACCCCATGGTACATTATTATTATTATTATTATTATTATTATTATTATTATTATTATTATTAATTATTATTATTATTATTATTATTATTATTATTATTATTATTATTATTATTATTATTATTATTATTATTGTTATTTTTATTATTATTACTAGCTAAGAACTAATCTACCTTGAGGCCCCAGGGATAAGGGGTTTGTTTTGTTTCATGATGACTCTAATCCATGCTGACTCTCTGATGTATTGTGTAATGATATAAAGCAGGGATCATGGTTTCTAATCAAAGCCATAACTGTCACACCTGCATGATGTGGTTTCATAGGTAATGATGTCTACACTGACAACCAATCCATGTAGAAGTTCCTGATCACATTAAATAATTACCAACCAAATGAAGCGAACTTTGTATCAGTTAAATTAATGGCAAACATACTAGGAACTTTACTTAAAAACGAAGTAGAAGATCTTCTTAGATTGTGTCTAAAAACATAAATTGTAGAAAAAATTAATGTGGAGCAATGTCCAAAAAAATTACAAGGCATTTAAATATTATATTTTCCCCAAGAAAAAGGTGTCTGAAAATAAACAATGTCCAAAAACATGCAGTAAATACGGTATCTGTAATTTGTTACATTTATTTAATACTGCAAATTCAAGTAATTATCTATCTATAGCTGAAATTCATAAATGGGTGTGGTGTTCGATTTTAAAATATTAAGAGTGTAAGATTGCATAGGGTAAAATATATGCTTATGTATGTGTTTACAGTTATTAATAATAAAATTGGTAGTAAACATATTGACAAGTTTGGGGCTGTTTTTCATTGGACAGGTTAGTCAGGTGAGTTATTAGAAAAATTAAGTCATTTCCCATTAGATGGGTTAGGCCATTTGGGTTCTTTTACAATTTTAGAGATTTGCAAATTGTTATGTATCAGGTAGTAGCAAAATGCACTTTTAATCCTTTTTGCTAGGGTACAAGTAGATAGGAATGGACAATTTTTTTCATTCTTATTTCTTGAGTTCTTGTTGTAACATCAAGTCTTCTGATGTATGTTATTTTGTCTAAGATATTATTTGAGAGGAAACATTTGCTTTGGATTATTCATTAGAAATAAAAAGTATTCATTGGACTATTCTGAATTATTCAAAAGAGTTATGTCCATTTTGGCACATCAGTGGCTGTCAGCAAGCCAGTATATTCAGCGATCTGAAATATATGTGGAACATTTGATTCCTTTGGACTTCAATAGACCTTTTTTAAAATTATTTTGGACTCAATTCATCATACTTTTATGTTCCTCTTAAATTTTAATTTTTTAATAATTGTTTGTTAAGTTTTACAAAACTTATGCTTCTGCTTCTTGCCGTTACTTAGTTTATGACTTTGGAGTCGTAACAATACAAATTTAAGGAATTTTAGAGAGAAAAAGAACATGATGTACCAGTTTGATACTGACTCAGAATATACAAAATGAAACACTCTTCCAATTTTGCATTTTCAGGGATTATTTTGGAGAGAAGATTGGGATATACTTTGCCTGGTTGGGGTACTACACTACTATGCTGATACCAGCTGCAATTGTAGGCCTGATTTGTTTCATCTATGGATGTGCCACAGTCTTTCAAGATATACCAACGTATGTACCTGATTATTATCTGTTTGAATTTTATTTTCAGTTATCATTATCTTCTAGTTCACTCCACTGGCCTAGTGGTTAGAGTGTTTGCCTCAGATGCGGGAGGCTGCGGGTTTGAACCCTGGCTAAGTGATGCCAAGACTTGTAAAAATGGTGCTATAAGCTGCCTTGCAAGGCATTCAGCATTAGGAGGTTAGTGTCAGGACTGGTAGGTCTGGTGTCAGGATAAAGTGACTGGGTGGGACATCATGCTACATGTATGCAGCATGATGCCTCAGTGCTTGACGTTACTTTAAACTGCCACTCTGCAGCCATTGTACCAATATGACTAATATTCTTAAAGCTATGTTACAAATCCAGATCACACTCATACACACACACAAACACACACACACACAAACACAAACACCTATAGCTTTCATATTAATGAGACAGTGTTCCATGATGTCACTTACATGGATCGTGACCTCTGATTGTGTAATGTCTTTTTGTGATTTTCACAGCTTAACATTACACAGCTTTGCTTGATTTCATTCAGATTTAGCATGGGATGTTATATTGGTGAATCCTTGAATGAATTTCCAGTGTTCCACAACATTTACAGGAGTTATGGCTTTGATTGTATTTCTTTGGTTTCCACAACATAACATTTGTAAGGTTTGTTGGATCTTTGCTTTGTATTAGTGAGACCTTGAACAAATTTGAATTACAGCATAATCAAATAGTGTTGCCTTTGATTAACTATTCTCCTACCATTACTTTCTGAAGCATAACTTTATTGTATAATTTTGGAGTTCAGCCAAAGTTATCATGTGCCATTATATTGACAAAACTTTCAGTGAGTTTGATTTTCAGCATTCTTCATCATCATTTTGATGAATTACAACACTTGAATATCCATCATCCCTAAACCATAATATTCCAAGAGTAGCTCTGTTTATTACCTTTCTTATGAAATTGTAGTGAGTTGGGTCTTTTGTGATAAAACCATGGCTAATAGCCCTAGTTTCCTAACTAGATTGTACATTTAAATATCAAATGCACCCAATTATTTTGAGCCAGAATTGTAGAGTCTACAGTTGTGGTGGGTGGGATAATCCTGCAGCTACAAATGTATGTAGTTTGTTAATTAACACTTATAATTACTGACAGTATTTCATACTGTATCTGGGCTATCTTAGTGTACACCTGAATCAAACTTATACTTTTGCATTATTCAATCTGTTATGAACATGTATACATGCAAACCATTACAATTTTGGAATAATCAATACACTTTTTCTCACCAAATTACATTTTCCACTAGACTATATGGTTATGCTTTTTTGCTACATTAAAAAATAAAAATAAAGCAATGAAAGTTGTGTTTGTCATTTTTATTATTGTCTCTTTAATTCAACTGATTTAAATTTGAGAATGTTGTTAAAAAGGTGACTAAGAATAATGTAAGAGTACTCTCCTTATTTGCTATTTTTAGCAACTGTATATGACCCATTTCCAAAAACAGGTTTCATCAAAAGTGAACTTTGCCTTAACAGATTCGTACTTATTGGTAAGCTAGTTTGTTATTGAACCTGTCTATATAAGAAAATGATGCCAGATGTCACGTGTAACACTTTTCATTGTGAGTTGTGAATTTTATATGATGGAAAATGTTAGAGCAGATGGATATTTCGTAACTTCAAAACATATAAGATGAGCAAAAGGGAATATCAGCACCACTATACATACTTTAAAAGTAAAATAATACAGCACTCTGAGCAGATGACCATGATCATTGCAGAATTCATGTCATGATCATTCAGCGAAAGTTACACAGGTAGACGAATTGAAGTGAATGCTGAATATAAATAATTTTTCAGTACGCTTTGTGTTGTATTCTGGTTTTAATCCATATGGATTTTTCCATTTGTGACAGTAAAATAATAAAATAGAGACAAACAGTGATACATATAAATTATATTGTTATAAAGGATATACAAGTTATTAATTTTTTTAAAAATTATACAATTTTTTATAGTGTATTGGTGTTAAGGCCATTAGGATACAAAGTATCTAACTCATGAATCCAGTAAGTTTTTTATGCATCTATTTATATCTCCATGCACACTATCTATTGGCATAACAAAAAATTGAGTAGAGAGTGATTATTCATATTAAAATGTGTTGAAATGTTAGAGGAAAACCGAGGATCTCAATAATTTGTTTTATATGAAAGTGATGAATATTCATTCTCTTAGAAACTTGTTGAAGTGTTTGTCCAACATATTGCTTTCTAAATTTTTTACATGTAATAAAATAAATTACATCAGTTGATATGCAGTTAGTGTTATAACATAGAGAAAATACCTTTTTTATATTAGCGCACCTGAAAGAATACGTTTTTATGTTTCACATTGAGATCACCAGTGTCTCTTACATTTAGATGACAAAAGTTGTCTTTTTTATTTTCTTGTCTGTTTAGTTCTAATTTAAAAATCTTGCAAATTCTTGGGTCTTCTATAAGCAAGAATTGGTTTATTTTTGTAAATTGATTTTACGCTGTTTTTATTTGATAAATTTAGGAGAATCGAATATTTATTAATGATATAGCCTATATTAGGTAATGAAAGATTATATTGTATTGTGAAAGGAATTACATTTAAAGCCTCATGCTGAGTAAGATTATGGGCTTTGTTTAGCACAGGATCAATTATATGTGTTATTTCTATTGTTGAAATATGCTTTTAATTTATTTAACAAATTTTGTTATTGACAAACATCTGCAATAATGTGTCTGTACCTTCAGGCTTTTGGCCTGGCTATATGGTTTGTTGATGTGAATAATATTCTACATACTGGTAGATATTAGTTTCCTTGACATGAATATTTGTAGAAATAATGTTATCAATATTTTTTATTACATTTACATCTAAATTGAAACATGCATACTAATGCATTAAAAAAATAAATTTAATCATCGGGTGAAAATGATTTAGGCAGTCAGTGAATTTTTTCAGTTCTTCAGTTGAATGGTTCCAGATCATAAATATGTCAACTAAAAATCTAAATCAAACTGATATATTAAACTTTTCATTTTGAAGAAAATCTTTTTCTAATTTACACATGAAAAGGGAAGTGTATGAATGAGCCATTTAGTGGCTGCCCATTGCTGTAACCATTATTTCGATGTAATTTGTATTATTGAAAATAATTATTTTCCAAGATAAGTTTTATTATTTTACAAATATCTTCACTATATTGTGTGTTATTATTAGAATTGGCATCAAGAAAATATTTACATGCTTCGTACCAGCTGTATGTGGAATACAGAATTATTCTTTTTAGCGATCTCATTAATACATATTGAAATTTTGACCAGCTGCAGAACCAGGTTAGTATTAAATCTTTTTCACACATTCTGTAATTCTGGCATGTATATATAGATTACACCTTTTACACCCAATTATGCTTTTGTACCACTTATAATAGCATTAATTATGCTTATACCTCTCAGTCAGTTGGCATGTATGAATGTGATAGCATCTTTATACTGCCTTTTGTAGCAATGTACTTTATTGTATAAAGCGCAAAACAAGCAAAAATGTTGTAAAAAGTATGTTATTTCCAAAAAGTAAAGTAACTTTGGTTTTTGGTTTTTGATTTTCCAGCTCAGAGCTCTGTGACAAAGCCAAGTCTGGGAATCTGACAATGTGCCCACTATGTGACAAGCGTTGTTCATACTGGAAACTTGAAGACAGCTGCTCCTATTCCAGGGCAACGTATCTGTTTGACAATCCTGCCACTGTCTTTTTTGCTTGCTTCATGGCTCTCTGGGGTAAACTAATAGATTTTGCATGAAAAGTGTTTGAATTTTCATGTTTCTTAAAATTAACATCCCAATCATTCAGAATTTTGTTCCAGAGTAAATTATGTATTTATTAAGATTTCTAGTTGACTCGCTTGCCTTCTAATTAGTTAGCAGCCACATTTGGGATTATAAGCTCCACATGAAGTACATAATGGGCTATTACGGCTGATAACATAGTCCAGTACTCCACAGTGGGAAGCATATTGTCATAAATGATTGTCCTAAGCACTGTATAAATTGTATATATCAGCTTGACCAAAGCATTCTTTATATCAGTATGACCAAAGTACTATATGCACTGTGTATGTTAGTATGACCAAAGCAATGTATACACTATGTATATCAGTATGACCAAAGTACTATATGCACAGTGTATATTAGTATGACCAAAGCAATGTATACACTATGTATATCAGTATGACCAAAGTATTATATGCATTGTGTATGTTAGTATGACCAAAGCAATGTATACACTATGTATATCAGTATGACCAAAGTATTATATGCATTGTGTATGTTAGTATGACCAAAGCAATGTATACACTATGTATATCAGTATGACCAAAGTACTATATGCACTGTGTATGTTAGTATGACCAAAGCAATGTATACACAGTATATATCAGTATGACCAAAGCAATGTATACACTATGTATATCAGTATGACCAAAGTACTATATGCACAGTGTATGTTAGTATGACCAAAGCAATGTATACACTATGTATATCAGTATGACCAAAGTATTATATGCACAGTGTATGTTAGTATGACCAAAGCATTGTATACACTATGTATATCAGTATGACCAAAGTACTATATGCACAGTGTATGTTAGAATGACCAAAGCAATGTATACACTATGTATATCAGTATGACCAAAGTATTATATGCACTGTGTATGTTAGTATGACCAAAGCAATGTATACACTATGTATATCGGTATGACCAAAGTACTATATGCACTGTGTATGTTAGTATGACCAAAGCAATGTATACACTATGTATATCGGTATGACCAAAGTACTATATGCACTGTGTATGTTAGTATGACCAAAGCAATGTATACACTATGTATATCAGTATGACCAAAGTATTATATGCACTGTGTATGTTAGTATGACCAAAGCAATGTATACACTATGTATATCAGTATGACCAAAGTACTATATGCACTGTGTATGTTAGTATGTGTATGTTAGTATGACCAAAGCAATGTATACACTATGTATATCAGTATGACCAAAGTATTATATGCACTGTGTATGTTAGTATGACCAAAGCAATGTATACACTATGTATATCAGTATGACCAAAGTACTATATTGCACTGTGTATGTTAGTATGACCAAAGCAATGTATACACAGTATATATCAATATGAGCAAAGCATTGTATACACTATGTATATCAGTATGACCAAAGTACTATATGCACAGTGTATATTAGTATGACCAAAGCAATGTATACACTATGTATATCAGTATGACCAAAGTACTATATGCACTGTGTATGTTAGTATGACCAAAGCAATGTATACACAGTATATATCAGTATGAGCAAAGCATTGTATACACTATGTATATCAGTATGACCAAAGTACTATATGCAAAGTGTATGTTAGTATGACCAAAGCAATGTATACACTATGTATATCAGTATGACCAAAGCACTGTATACACTGTATATATCAGTACGACCAAAGCACTCTATATATCAGTATGTCCAAGCGATAATCAAAGATCTAGTTGTGTTTATCAGAAGTCATTAGATCAGCGTCAGTTACAATATACTTTTACAGATCAAGATGGTTGAAAATCAAAGTCACAAAATGGCACAGGTTTTGGCCCTATTACTTGAAGCAGTAGAAAATTTTTATTGTAAAACATCATTGTTGTTTTTGTTTTTGTTTTTAAAATAAATAAGAATGTATCATCAACACTAAAGTTTTTGCTCAACCAGGAATGTTAGCTATAAAGTCCCCATCATGGGTATAACCAGGGACATGCAGAACTAAAGTAACCTCATCTAGATCAAAATGAGATTTACCAATGTGAAAAGCATATAATAATGAAATATTGATGTTAGGAATGGAGTTAGAAGATGATTTTGCTTAAAAATGAATTAATGATGTTAAGAATTAATTTAGAACTATCTTTGCTTAAAAATAAATTATTGCCTATGGGAATGAATTGAGGGTATATTTTTGCTTAAAAATGATACACTTATGTTAGGAATGAATTTAGAACAAATTATTGATTTTAGGATATAATTTAGATATAAATTTTTGCTTAAAAATGAATTTGATCTTAGGAATGATTTTAGAATATATATTTTTTATGAAAAGAATTATTTATTTTAGGAACGATTTTACTATGAATTTCTTGTGTAAAAATGAATTGATGTTTGGAATGAATTTCGAATTTATTATGTTTTAAAATGACAAACACTGAGACTTATTAACACTAACAAATAATAGTGCTAACTTCCACATTAATATTGGTGTCATTACTGGAGTTAAGCCTCCATACCACAAAACCGTTGGAGCTACAATGTCTTCTGGGCCTTTTTTAAGAAAAAAAAATTCAGTAATTTTATTTAACAATAAAATACTTAATTCTGATATTTTGTGAATTCTGTATTCCATAGTCAACATTATTCCTAAGTTTATACACATTAAAATTTTGTTCTTGAAAAGCCTTGAATTTTCTGTTAAATATCTGTATAAACCAATATGTGTAACTTAAAGGAAAAAAAAAACAACAAATTTTCTTATCAAGTAAGAATACTGGGAGTATATCAGATAAAAATTAGACTGTTTAAAATTTCAAAACTTAAACACTCAGATTTCTTTAAAATTTTCAACATGCCCAGGAACTGAGCTATTTCAGTTTCAGAATTAAAACACTTGGATTTTCCTTGATTTTTAACCATACAGAAGTGTCCCAGTCAATCCACATTTTCTCTAATATTCTTATTATGTCCAAACTAATTATTGAAGATTCTCATTTTCCTGGTATGCCTTTAAACAAACTGATTTCTTCATAGCTTCCTTTTTCCATGAGCTGTGGAAGAGAAAGCAAGTTGAGCTGGAATATGAATGGGATATAGCAGATTTTGAGCAGGAAGAAGTAAGTAGACTTTCTTTTGACACTAATCATATGGAAATTATTATGGGACAGAAATAAAATTGTTGAACACTTTCATGAGAAATGTGCAAAATTCAGTTGCACCTTCTAATTAGGACCATATTCATTACTATTAAGAAGATCTTAATTGCGAATTGGTCTCATAGTTGGTGACAAGTTTACTACTTTATGGGATTAAACATACTTGATGTTAGGGAGTGGTCATTATCTGTTGCTTGTCACAATAGGATGTTTTATTGTATTTGCATTTTAATTAACTCAATTGGAAGCTTAAATTTCAGCAACAATGTATCCCTTCCAAGTCATTACCTAGATCCCTCTTTATATTGCTCCATTACTACCATTAGTATTATGTTGTATTCAGTCAAAGGAACCATTGATATTAACAATGAAATATGCAAATTTCTCAGATTGAAAAAAAACCTCCACTACTGGCAAAGATATGACTGTGTTATATCAGAGATTTTATTATAATGAATAAAATTGGTAATGAAAAAACAGTAGTGATATGTCCATGTTGTATGAATGTTTGTTGCAATGAATAAGGATTAAGTAGTTTAAAAAAGAGCGATATGACCAGGTTATATCAGATTTTTTATTACAATGAATAAAGATAAGTAATTAAAAATAGAGCCATGATTTGGCCATTTATATCAGTTTTTTTAATAAGGACAAGTAATTATTAAATAATAGAGCTATGATATGACTTTTCTCAATTTTTATAGTAATGAGTAAAGTTATTAAAAAATAGAGCCATGGTATGACTTATTTTTTTATTTAATAAGGATAAGTAATTAAAAAATAGAGCCATGGCATGACAATGTTTTATCATATTTTTTTAATAAGGACAAGTAATTAAAAAAAATAGAGCCATGGTATGACAGTGTTATATCAATTTTTATGATGAATAAGAACAAGTAATTTAAAAATAGAGCCTTGATATGACAATGTTATATCAGAAGTATTCTATAATGTGGTTCTTTTATATTTTCAAATATCAACACCACAATGATTTGAATATTTTTGCTAACACAGTTCACAGTTAAAGTTTTACTGTATTTTCCTTTTTTTAGGAAATTCCTCGTCCAGAATTTGAGGCACAAGTTCAACGGGTTAGAAAAAACCCGATAACAAAGGTTAACAAATCTTGATGTTTTTTTCTTAGTTTAAAAAATATTAAATTAATAAAATTAATGTAAAATTAATAAAATTAATGTAAAATTAATGGTATGTAAAAAGTATAACACAAATCTCATATGCACAACTGATCTTCAAATTTGTATTGCCAGTAAGCTAATGGTATGGACATGATTCTGACATATATTATCTATGTTATATCTATCATACATCATTTATCCACAGTTACTATTCATAACTTCTTCTCAAAACATACTAGACCAGTTTCAACAAAAATTTGGCAAAAAACATCAAAGCAAGAAAGCATTTTAATTTTTTGCAAATGAAGTTGATCTGCTGATACTAGAGCTAGAAATAATTAATAATTTCTTGTCAATAACTACTGAAAAAGAAGTTTACCAAATTTAGCAGAAAGCATACTGGCATAAGTGACATGAATGACTTTTCAATTTGTTTGAATGTTGAAGAACCAGTCAAATATAGTCACCGTTACTAAAATTGGAAAAATCTTTAGAAGTTTTTTTTTTTATAAAAGAAAACTGCTCGATAATGCTGATCTGCTATTAAACATGGATAACATTACCTATGTTACCAAATTTAATAAAGTATTATGACCTTAAGGTTGGTAAAATGCCATCCATACACCATTCAGGAATGAAGGCTTTTCATTTTTTTTGTCTTTAAAGGTTGCTTGTATGCTAAGTATATGTAAACATTCTAATTCTTGTCATGAATGTTCACCAGAATTAGTCTGACAGATATCATCTTAGTTTGAAAGGTCTTTCATTTTTGTAAAGATAATGCAAATCTGTTACCAAATATGGCTGCCATTATGAAATCAAGAAATCCAGTAAAAGACTTCATCTCACAAACCAAGTAACAGAACATGTAAAGGACTTCTCAAAAACCACTCAACAGAATTTGGTGAAATTAGGCAGAGAGTATCCTTGCACAAATGCTTTTCAGGGTTTTAAAACTTGTACCAATCAACTATTAAAATATGGCACCATTAGTGAAAAAAAGAAAATACTTTTAAAAAATTGTTCCCACCACTGATGAAATGTAATAAGAAACGTTTGGGAATGTAACCTTCTCAGTGTTTTTTTTAATGGAAAATGGCCGATTTGCTATCTAATATTGCCCATGTTACAGATGTGAAGAAATTAGACAGTAGGCATCCAACTAAGCCAGATTTCTATGCCATTTGCTCCATCAGCCAGATCAACTATTTCCAAGCCAACCAGTTTCTTCTTTCAGAGCTGTATGCCTTTTTAAGGAAATACTGAGAATTCTAACTCCTATATGCAGTTGAAATATATAATGGACAAGTGGAACAATTAAATTCTGATATCTCACAGGAAAAGCACTGTCATTGTGGAAAATATCTTTGTTCTAGAGAGGTCTACTCTCGTTTGTCCTTTCATGATTAAAAGCAATGACATGCAGAGCACTGAGGCAAAGATCATATTCTGCCAAATCCTCTTTAAAAAAACATCTGGTGATTGATGGGTGAAAAGGTGAAGGTCATGGGAATGACATTTATTAAATACATGTCAATAAATATTTTCTCAATTATTGCAGAACTTAATTGATGTGTTATGATTAAGATGATAGAACATTTATTTTTAATAGAAAGAAGAGCCGTATGTCCCAGTATGGAGTAAATGTATTCGATACTTCACTACAGCAAGCATCATCTTCTTCTCTGTAAGTATCACAATTCACTTGCTTTCCAATATTCCATTTATACTTGTTTATAAATTGAGTTAATTGCAAGCAAGGAAGACCTTGATCATGTGTAGCATAATGTGCCCGTAGATTAGGATCTGTGTTATTTGTGCCACTGATTACTCATAGCAAACTGCATATAACCATATGTGTGACTGTAGTTATTGGCATTTGGAGTTATAAGCAAATAAACCAGAGACCTGCCAACTGTTACAATTTGAAATGACCATTATTAAATCATGGACCTGTGGAATATTAGCAAATCATTATGAAAAATATGATTATTGTAGTTAAATCTGGAAACCGACTTATTCCTGTTTCATTCATAACCAGGTTTCAAATTAAGTTCATTGATTTTGGTCAGGTAAATAGTCTAAATTTTCATGCAAAACTCTTGCATGACCAAACTGGTGCTTATAACATTATCTAGAAATGTCATTCATTGAACAGAAATGCTTTCAAGACAAAAGTGACAGTAAGCCTATTACAACATTTAAAAACCCAGCATTCAAGTAAGAAAAGGAATATTTAGTTTCTTGGGAGGAAAAAGTATGAAAGGCTGTAATTACATTTTTTGTATACATCATGTTTATTTGAGTGTCTCATGGTGGGAGGGATGAATGCTGTTGCCACTAGAAATTGAAGAGAAAGAAAACTTAAACGTCACAATCATCTAGCAGTAGGTCTTTTTGTTCGATGGGGTTTGGAACTGCAGAGGTAATTAAGGTCTAAGTGTACCTTACAAACTTCTGTAGTTAAACATAATGTTTGCCTTCACTGCATTAGGTTTAGATCACACTTCTGAGCTTTTTTGAATGTACCTTTCCATATAGGCAACAATACATGAAATTTGACTGCACCCTACTGAAATTTGTCTAACATGAAAATTGTTGACTGTCTTTCTGAGGCTCTTGCTGTGGTTGGCATATCTAATACAGTATGTAAACCTGTCTATTGTGCTTGGGAATATAAAATAGGTCTGGTGGTAGGTCTGATACTTCTTTGGGCCTAGAGATGTAGAACAGGCCTAATGACAGGTCTGATACAGTATGTAAATTACATTTGGTCTAGGAATGTTGAATAGACCTGGTAGCAAGCCCCTTTGGGCCCAGGGATCTAGAATAGACTTGATAGTAGGTCTGATATAGGTTGTAGGGGTAAGCTAACACAGCACTGTGTAATGTCCTTGGGCATTATACTGTATTCCAATTGCCTCAGCGCTAAATAACCCACTTCAGTTGCAGTACCATAAGACACCAAACTAAACCAATCAAATTTATTAAGGAATATTGTCAGGTGTCATGCTACCAGACAAAATGGATGACTTAGTCACCTGAAAAATGTAAACTTCACCTTCTGTTAGGAAAGTGAAAATGACTTCACCCTGTTAATTTTTGGAGGAAAATTGAATGACCATCCTTTTGGAGATGCTCACCAGATTAGTCCCAGTATGGTGTCATATATAGCTCAAGGTGAAATGTAGTCTTCAAGCCATCAAAAAGCTGGTGTTTGTATCAATTACAGTGAAAAAAAAACTTGGGCACATTTACAGAGGGATGCTATTTTGTGGAATTTTTAGGCGCTGTAAGGTTGTATTCTGATTTCACTCATTTTTTTGAAAATAAGGAAGAGAAAGAAAATAAATGGCAAATCCAATACTATTTAACCAAAGTCTAATAATTCCAATTTTTATGAACTGATTACATTTTCTGGGTTTTGATTGAATGTAAATGGTCATGTGATACTGGTCTGGAATTTTTTACACACTGATAAATTCTGCAGACTACTTTTGGTTCTCTCTGTCCAGATCATTTGATGTGAAGTTTTCTATGTCAATGCTTTACACTCTACTAACAACAACAACAGGCTCCCATCCACCCACTCCTGTGATTTCTGATCAAAAGCAAGAAGCCACAGATTAAAATTGATTATTAGAAGTTAAAACAACATAATTG
Source organism: Potamilus streckersoni (assembly GCA_016746295.1). Taxonomy (NCBI): domain Eukaryota; kingdom Metazoa; phylum Mollusca; class Bivalvia; order Unionida; family Unionidae; genus Potamilus; species Potamilus streckersoni. The sequence goes on along the minus strand of JAEAOA010001107.1, from coordinate 1,655,788 downwards.
TACAGACTTTCCTGCACTCTAACACTCATCCCTTTTGCCAGAGAAGGCATATGGCAGGTTTTAGAAGCAATCTTCAGAAATTATGCATTTCACATCGACAACATGTTACAGCAGTGATTATTGGTTAGAGTCATATGTCAACCAAGGGATCTCACTAAAATGGACACAATTTTGCTTTTGAAAGATCAAAACACATAGAAAGTAACAATGATGTTGCTGTAACATGTGTCATATGCAAGCATAATTTTAGAAAAGAATATTCCTGGATTAACTGCGACAGCCATTTTTTATATATTAAAATAATGATCATAATATATCATTGGCAATACCTGCTACGACATTCTGCTCTGTATCACTGTATAAAGAATCAATAAATCTTGTCTAGCGAAGATAGGGCTGTGTATTTTATCGCAGTTAGGAGGCTAATAAAGAAAACTGTGATGTACATAAAAGTGAATGTTTTGTTGATTAAATCTGCTGATCTGATGTTAGAAAGGAAATAATTTGGAATTATAAGGATTAAATGATCATGGTTGGGTATTTATCAATGTATAAGTTTTACCTAATCACTCAAAAAGTTTACATAAAGTCCTTGAGACTTTATTTACTTTGTGAGTGATTAGGTAAAATTTACACTTTGATAAATACCCAGCCATGATCATTTAATACTTTAAAGTTAGCCCAAGTACATAAACATATATCTTACATTTGCAATCCTATCAATGGACTGTTGTAATGAAGTTACAGGGTGAGTCATTACAGTAAGGAAACTCCTTTTCTAAAGATTGATGCAATTGCATATTTGCTGTGTCAGTTTGGTTGTAAAAAAAAAGGGGTTTAGTTCATTCATATATTGACTTTAATTCTTCACTGTGTTGTCTATGAACAGTTACTGTAAAGTTTCATTGGCAGCAAAGAAATTAGGATGAACAGTATGATCTGAAAGATGTGTGCATTTGATCTCATGTACATGTTACAGGGGTTGTTTCAAACAAGTTTATAAACCTTTTCAAATGCCATTTTATAGAAATTAAAAACAATGAGTTTTTGATTAAGGGTAATTGATTAAGCATTTGTACAAACTTGCACTTACAATACTGTAATCTAGTTACTTAGTTAAAATTTATTGCAACATATAGCTTAAGTTGTTCTTTTTTAAGTCACATTGCCGAAATACAATAAATATGCATAAAATGTGTTTATAAAATAGGTAGAACTCAGAAAAATGCATATTGGGAAATAGATGACATAATTCAGTTAAGAGAATTAAAATGACAACAACACAAATACATGCACAAACATTTATATATATATATATATATATATATATATATATATATATATATATATATATATATATATATATATGGTTGGTTGGTTAGTTCATTGAATTTTTATGGCACACCAGCACAATGAAGCTATTTAGCGCCATACAAAAGGTTGTATCTTTTATTTTTTACAAGTGGTAAAAGGTTTTGTATTGACCAGCAATACGAAACCAAATAGTTAAAAGTAAAATGATAAAAATGGTAACCGTGATAAATAAATAAAGGTTCCCGATCAACGGGGAGTGCAAATAATGTATGACAATGAAAACAGGTGAACGGTAATTAAAATCTAGTGACCATAAATATATAGCATATAAAAATGTTCAAGATGGTAATGTAAAATCTATAATTTATACTTAATGTATACTTAGTTAATTAAGTCTATAATATATGAAATGCTAACTGTATCAAAGAGCTCACACATGTCTTGCACATTGTAATAATGATTATGCATAGGTTGGAGGTCAAAACACTCCAGCATAAACTGTTTAACAGTGAATGGCTCATTTCCAGATATGCACTCTGGTGGGTCTTCTCTTTTTAGTATGTAGGAGTGGGTTAAAAAAGTATGGCCAATTCGAATTCTTCAATGACTACCTCCTTCCTATTGACTGCTCTGTATATATATATATATATATATATATATATATATATATATATATATATATATATATATAGAGAGAGAGAGAGAGAGAGAGAGAGAGAGAGAGAGAGAGAGAGACAGAGAGAGAGACAGACAGAGAGAGAGAGAGAGAGATTCATTACTCCCATAAATTCGTCAAGCTTGACACCTAATCATATGGAAAATTGTTGGAGAATTTTATAATGTTTGAGAAGTTAATATATATTATAAATGTTTGGTATTCATTCAACTCAAAGCAACATTATATGGTGAATTATTTCTTTCTTGCTGTCTCCATCTCAGGCACTTTATTTCTAGTTTTCTAGAAACATCATCTACTGAAATTTATAAATCTTTTAACAAAACATTCTGCACAGCTACATCGGCCAGCTTTGGACAAGTTATATCTGGTAACTGATTCCTATTCTGTTAGGTGTAAGAACTTTAGAGATTCAAAACAGTAGATACTTTTTTACTATATTGGTAGAAGGTATAATAGGTTCCTGTAATGAATAATTTTTGTTTCTTGTGACACAGCTCTGTGTGGTACTTGGAGCAGTGTTTGGTGTCATAGTCTACAGAATTATCATCACAGCCGTACTGTATTCCAGTGAAGAGTTTCTCTTGAGATCTCGAAGCACGTTAGTCGCATCAGGAACTGCTGCTTGTATCAACTTAGTGATTATTCTTATCCTGAACCAGGTAATTGTACCAGGGAATTTTAGCTCACCTGTGTGAAGTAGGGATTTTTAGCTCACCTCTAAAAAGTAGGGTTTCTTAGCTTACCTCTATGAAGTATGGACTATTAGCTCACTTCTATGAAGTAGGGACTTTAATTCACCTCTAATATGAATTCAGCATCACATTTAGAGTCATATGCATAACTAAAGCCTCAAGCATCTTGACTGGTCTTTCTTTCTATTCAAAGGCAGCAATTTGGAATGGGTTTAATTGTATCTGCTCTTTTGAAAGTACCTTATGGGACAAACTTTGTACATACACTTAAATTAGCTGTACATTCATGTTCAGTTTTGTATATTTCACTACAGGTTTTAGCTGTGCTGGTTATAGACCAGTGATGAGTAGAGGATGGTCTGCTGCTGGTTATAGACCAGTGATGAGTAGGGAATGGTCTGTTGTCCATCCGTCTTCATCCAATTTTGTTATTGCCATGCCTTCTAAATTACTCGGAGGATTGCTGTGAAATGTTACACATGCATTCATCCCACGGTCTGGTTGGTCCAAAATGAAAATTAGTATGGCTTAGATATCTGGCACAGTGCCTATCTTGAAAAAGACTCTTTTTTATGATACATTGTTGGTTCTAAATGGAAATGGTGCCAGTCTGATATCCAGTAGAGCTGCCATAGTGGCTATCCTGAAAATCTTATTGCTCTTCCTGAATTGGATGGTCATATCAACTCGGATTTTCATTAAGAGACTTCTTATGTTGGCAGTAAATACAAAGAGTGCCAATTTGAAAATCTTTGTATCACTGAAGAATACCAAAGATGGTATCAACACCCAGCAATTAAAAGGAAGAAATGGTTTCATCTTGAATTCCTGTAAAATCTTCCCATTGCCAGTAGAGCACTAGTTCATCCAAAGGACTTTTGTTTCTAAGTCTATATGAATACCATTATGCCAGGAATTTAATAACTTGGTGATAGGATGCATATGGTATTAATTAGTGCTACACCCTCATTACAAAAGTAGGCCATTGGGACCCATATTTCATGCTTCATTGACTTCGGTTAAATTCTAATTTTAATGTTATTTTCTCAAGCTCTGTTGATGCTCGAATCATCAAGTTGATACTAGATACCACAGTGCCATAATTATAGCAATAGAAGGCCACATTTTACTGGCTTTAGGTTATGATTTTGTAATCTGCTCTTAACATACTAAATGTTTTCTCAAAATGTATAGACTGTTAGATGCCTACAATCCTGTAACTTGGTGTGGCAGCACACCTTGATGAGTAATACAGTATCATCACAATTCACATTGACCCATTCTTCATTAGTCATGATTTGGCTAAATTTTCAGTTTTAAGTTTTGTTTCTCAGGCTCTGTTCATCCTTGAGTCATCAAATTAGGATACTGCATTCATTTCCATGAGTACCAAATCTGGACAGTAAAGATTAACTCTGACCTTTTTTCACATTTTACTGGCATGATTACATTTTGGCATTGAGGTCAGGGCCACGTTGCCTTTTTTGCATGCTGTATACATGCTGTTATATCTGAACTCATTGAACTTCATGATTGGATGCATCTTGATGGGCACTTCTTTATCATTCAACAGTAAGTCATTATGGCCATTATTTTACACTTCTCATGTTTGATGTTATTTCTCTGGCACAGTTCATTCCTATGTCATGAAATTTATAATAACATGCTTTATTGTTTTTACCATACTCTTACAACAAATGTTTATCATGACCTTTAATTCTTTATTGGTTTTTTATAAAGTTGTTGCATTTTGTGCATGACCCAGTAAGATATGGCATGCTATGTACATACACTTCATTATCCTACCTAAAATACTGAATCTCTTTGAGATCCTCATATTTTAGGTTCAATATTCTTGTTGCAGAAAGAGGTCACTGTCACCAGTTTCTTTAATGATTTTGTCAAAAAGTGTGTATAGTATATATATTGGGTACTGCTCATGCATGAAAATAAGAATAACCTGTTAATTTGATGAATCAATGTTAGTGGAACACCCTTAAAAGGTGGTCAACTGTGACCTACAATTTGTACTTTGCTGCCATAGGTTAAGCATATGTGCTAAGCTCAGGACCATATATATTCTTCCACTCAGAGAGAAGGCCCTTTCTGGACAGTGAATTTGGAAGTGAGAATAAATGTTTATTCAGTGGTAAACTTGTCCATTATTGTGAAAAGTTATCCTCAGCAGGATAAATGTACTTGTGAGAGTGTTGGCATTAAATTGCATGCTTTTCATGTGAGTCATGTATGTAGTGGCTAGTCATGGTAATTACTCATGCATGAACTTCTTGTAATACAGCTATCACTCTATGTTTACTAAAAGCAGGTATCTCTCTCACCTAGTAAAATCTGCCCTTTTCATAGGCAGACAGTGGTCAGAACTTTCTAAAGCAAACTTCATTAACAGTGATTTAATCATATAGTACTTCTCCTTTGATAAATGTTGTCTTTTTGTCCTGTCATAATATTATGTATGTAAATGATGTGACAGCATGTAATCACAATGTAAACTGTACAGTGCTGATCAAAAGTTCTATGTAACATAATTGTAAAAAATGGGGGAAAATGAAAAGGGTGACAATGGTATTTGGGTACCCAACAGTAACATGTAAAGTCCAGTATTTTAGTAACATTGCTGAAAAAACAGAAATGTTACAACACATTTTATATGTTCTCTTGTCCTTAAACTTGTCCCTTCCGGGAATTCTTATTGCTATCATTCTCTTGACATATCAGAATAAGTAAACATTTGAAATATTGAAACATATCTTGAGTAAGCTTTTAAAATTACCTTATTCATAAATTCCTATATCTTGAAATGTTTGCTTGTACAAAAAAAAAAGATTATGCATGACACAAATGTGTTTAACAAAACATTTGTATTATATATATATATATATATATATATATATATATATATATATATATATATATATATATATATATATATATTAATTATCTTTTTCAGCTATATCTAAAAATAGGATTGGTCTTGACTAACATGGGTAAGTGTCACATTAACGAGTTATTTTTTACTATGTCCATGTAACACATAGCCCATATTAAGATGTGATAATTGGGTGAATTAATATCATATCATTTAAATGAAACCATATGGCGACAACGTTCCTTTGTATATCTTATGATATAAGTAAGAATTTCAATAGTGTTGTTTTAAATTTCACTGTACATATTTTGTCATTTGTATTCATCATTAAGTCCATCGGCCTCTATATTGCCTTGAAATTGACTCTAAAGGATGAAGATAGATTAATAGCCAGAGATGCCAACTTTTCCAATTTTGGGTTAATAATTTCTGTAATTGACCTCAAATTATGGCATTACAATCACTTCTGTCAGATTCTAATTTTCAGGTCAGATATAATTTATGTAAAGGAACAAAACTTAATCACACAAAAGCATTTGGATATTTTCCAGTCAAAAATCATGTCAACTTCATGCCCTGTTCTCCTGAAAAAATGGAAGAAAACTATCAAACTAAAAGCGACCAATGAGGAATATACCAATAACAAAACAGTGTGTACTATAGACCTTTGAATTTGAACACACATTAATCAATTTTTGACAAATACAATGCTTTTGATATCTATTCTCAGTGGACTTCAGTATGTCACATGTTGGGAAAGATTACCATAGGAGCCTTAAAAAAACCTACTTGAAATCAGGAAGATTTAATGATTAAAGTCATAGATAAAAAATTTAATACCATGCTTTCAGTCTTCTCTCAACAGATGTCAGCATCCTGCATTGTGGGAAAAATTACTGCAGGAAGCACATTTGAACCCCCCAAAAGTACAATTAAAATCAGTAAGAGTTGATAAAAAGTCTTGAATCAGAATTGGAATTTGATTTGTAGAGTTAAATTCATTTTTTGAAGCTGGCATCCCAATTTCGTATCTTTCGATTGGCTTCAGTGCAGACAGACAGACAGACAGACAGAATTCTTTTTTTTCATGTTTGATTTTCATTGTGGGGATGGATTAGCAGTTTTATAAATCATTAATTTGTTGAAAAACAATTAATGATAATTGGTTTTTTGGTTAAAGTTCTTCCATTAGACATTGTAAATAATGGATGAAGGCTGTAGACTAACCTCTGATCTGTTGGTTCCATATTCTGCCAGAAGTAAAAAGTTTTTTAAAAATGTTGCATTTTTAGTTAACCCAAATGACATAAAAACTAAAAGTATAAAACAGAATTGGTAACTGTATATGGAAAGATTAAGAAGTCAGGTATAATCTGTTTTATATTTTCAATTACCTGAAAAAATAAATCAATAGTGGTTGCAATCTGTAATCTGCTATTTTAACTTAAGTTCATTGATTGGGAAAGAATATTAATTTCAATGTTGCCATTTCAGAACAACATAGAACAGAGACTGAATGGGAAGATGCCTTTACCTTTAAGATGTTCCTCTTCCAGTTTGTCAACTACTACTCCTCAATCTTCTACATCGCCTTCTTCAAGGGCAGGTAACAAATGTAGTCTTCATCCTTCACTGCATTTGCTCAGTTGTCCATGTACCTACCTGTCAACATCGTAGAAGACCAAGGGCATCCAACATTTGTTGGCAGGGGGTCAAATAAGATAAAATGCATAAGTCATGGGCCAAATGAGCAAGAGCAGTTCCTTATCAATAATAATAATTTAAAATGTATATTTTCCAAAGGACTGATAATATGAAGGACTGGACTGCAAACCTGGTTTAGACTGGTTTAGATTGTTATGTAATGTGTCAGCAGAACACTTCACTCTACACATGAGTTAAAGCAAGCAGACCAGCATAGAATCCAGTCTGATGTTACTGAGTACAAGATGAATATAGTAGTCCCCCTCTTGAATGGGCCCCCTCACCAGCGGCCACCCACTCCTTACGGCCAGAATCTGAAGGCACTGACAAATTTTTGTTCAAAATTACCCCTCACGAAAGGCCACCCGGCTAACGCGACCAGAGGCCAGCATAATTTTTCAAAAACATAAAATTTATCCCTCACAAGAGGCCGCATTTTATTTTGTAATATGTATCTAGAACAATTTTTTTTCTAATTGTGTTAAGTAATCCGATTTCTGATTCCTAACATCAGGTTTTCGTTTTTTAAAAAAGTGTTCTACATGTACCACTAAAGTTAATATTATATCCTTTACACCTCACAAGAAGCCACCTTTATTCCATAAAGCTGAGAAAGACTCAAATTTTAATCCATACCTAAAGGTAATCTGTATATCCCTACTGCCTGTTATCATAAGATGTCTGGTTTATCCGCTGGTAATTGTTAAGATTACACTTATTAATAGTAGTAACGTCTGAGAAGTGGCAATATTGATGGACAAGACCAAAGTCTGCTCGGAAAATGGTTTGATAGCCTTTATGGCTTCCCTTAGCAAGACCGTTGAGCTTGTTAACTTACATAATTAGTGGCTATTACACAACAATTGTAAAGTTTATAAATCCTAACGGCCGTGATGTGCTATTGTTCAGATCAAATCTGCGTACATATCCAAGCCATTTTTCACACTTAAAGTAAAAAAAAAAAATATAAAAACAATAGGGTACCGGACTGCTAATGAATCACGTGACAATTGCTGCCTTTAAAAATATAAGGCATCTTGTTTAAATGCAGAAAAAATATTGTTTATCAGTCTGATAGTTGCCACATTGATGATTATAACTGGACGTAAAGTCAAGATCACACGGTCAGCATTGGCTAAAAATAGAAACAGGGTACTAGACAAAGACCGAAACATCAAGTGACAACACAACTTGTCGCTTCTTTACGAAGAAAGCATTTCGTCCGCTCAACACGTGTCGTCTGCATAATTATATCGCATACAGTTAGCAACATCGGAATAACTCATTACCAAACATTAACATGTCATCACGTAAACGAAGATGATTATTTCAGAAAACATCAGTTATTATAGTCTAAGATATTGGGATTAGGTGGGGAGGGGGACTGGTCAAACAAATTTAGGTAGAAAAGACTTGAATAAAACAATTTTATGTTGAAAAGACTCAAATAAATAACATCATGACCGATAAGTTATTTAGCAGCAGTGGGAAAATGGAGCAAATGGAAAGAGAATTGCATATGTACCAAGATTCAAATGGCGTTTTTGAATGTTTCTGTAATGTACATGACAACACCCGCTCGCATAATAAGAACTATTAATGCATATTCAGTTGAAATAAGTCAACTATTATAGCATAAGAACCGTTCAATATTTAATGTTGCTTTTAAAAGAAGATATTAAATGCTTTGAAAAATGAAGCTTTCTTACTACGTACATATACTTTTCACAAAAAATTTAGTCCCCTTCTGGAAAGGCCACCCGCCTTATAAGGCCACTTTCCCGGTGCAGAAGGGGTGGCCGTAAAAGAAGGGGACTACTGTATTAAATCTGCAAAAGCTAAACTGACTATCAGTTCAGAGTGAATTTTTCTTGTTCTTGCATATCTAGGGAACTAGTGATCACACCACCGTGTGCATGATTTATTTTTAATTTGGATTATTATTGATTTTTATTTTAAAAAGTTACAGAATTTAGTCCCACATTACAGACTTTTGGGCTTGTGATTTTGGATTGTAACAATTGTGATGAGGAAAAACCTATTAATTTGGGGGAAAAAGTGAAAAGTCAAGCTCATTGACACAGAAAGGAAAATGGTTTCTGCACAAACCTTGCAGTGTTTTGCTTTGCATCTTTGCAAAAGTGGTGTGTGGATGATACCATATGTTGAGCAAGAAAGAAAGAAACCTATTGAATTTTTGTATCTGAAATCTAAAGGTCAAGGTCATGGTGGCTGAAAGATTGATTTTGCTTACTAATTATAGTTCTAAACTTGATGCATTGACCAAAGTTTGAGAAGGGCATGCACATACAGTCTGAAAAAGCTTATATTATTTGGGATCAAAATAGCAAAGAGCAGAGTCTTTCAGGCAAAATAAAATGAGTTTTGCAAACAGAAACTTTTTTTTTCTTGACTGAGTTCTTTGACCAACATTTGTAGACTGCATGTACTGTGTGATAAAAAAAACTACATTCTTCTGTTAAATGGTGAAAGGTCACAGTCATAACAAGTTTAATATGTAATTAAAGGTTTTTGCAATGGAAGTTTAGTTGAAGCCTGCATGCTTTGACAAATGTTTTAAGGTTTGTCCAGAGTCAACCATACCTTGCTAATGCCTACGTAGAGGACAATTAAACACATGGCAGACATGTTGCGCTATGGTTAATCAGTAATTGTCCATCCAGGTGGACATAGAGCAGGTATTAACTCTGTGCACTTTATCAGATCAAACCAAATATGAATTGACCTGGACACTAACATATTTAATCCACATCCATTTTCTGGGGTTTTCCTTTTAAGGATATTTTCATAACATTGTTCCTTTGATTAAAATAATTTTTTAAATCAGAAGAATGACGTTTGTATGATTATTTGTCTCCTATAGCAGGTTCAAATAGTATGAATTCCTAGTAATTAAAATTGTAGTAATTGTCAGGATTAAAACCAGTTTTTAAATGTATCTAAAACTAATAGGCCAGTACATCTTATTGCCATGTTACTAATTGGAAAATATACCCAACAAGAAATCCACAATTATCCAAAATCTCACTTGAAAAATAGAAAATTTTTATAATAGCATGAAATCACCTATGTTCATGAGGTGGAGAAAGATAGCACTTTTATCCGATTCTTTTGCGTGATGTCAGCAACTCTTAGAAATGTAAAACTGCCACTTTAAGAGTCATGATGCAGTAGTAGGACATCATAATGCTGGAGTCGACACCTATTTTACATAGTGTGCCACTTTTTTAAATTAATTACAAAAAGGACTATTGCATGCCACCAGTAGAGTATCACGTTAAAATTGAGATTTTTGGCTCCCTTCATGTGCCACACAAAACCTCTTGTGGCACGAATGCCATAGGTTGCCAACCTGTCATAGTGTATAGTCATTTAACTGTTGGCACACATGCCATAGGTTGCCAACCCCAGTCATAGTGTATAGCCATTTAACTGTTGACATGCATGCCATAGGTTGCCAACCCCAGTCATAGTGTATAGTCATTTAACTGTTGGCAGAGTTTTAGATAGTAATAAACTTAATTTTGTTTCAGATTTATTGGTCGACCAGGAGCTTATGATTACAATTTGTTTGGATACAGGCAAGAAGAGGTAATTTTGATTTTTATGTTATGATCTTCAGTAAGATGTACATTCTCATTATTTTTTTTGGAGTATCCATTGAATAGTATTTGATTAGCATAGCTTAGCTTACATGGTAATTTGTGTGATGATGATGATGATGATGATGATGATGATGATGATGATGATGATGATGATAACAGTTACCATGATGGTGCTGGCATTTTTATTTTTTTTATTACCATTATTATTATTATTGTTGTTGTTATTATTATTATTATTATTATTATTATTATTATTATTATTATTATTATTATTATTATTATTATTATTAAAAACTATCATATGGTAATGTGTCCTTCTGATCTCATGGGAGTTTATTGGAGGACAGGAAGTTAGGAGGTGGTCATGTTAAACAAAATTCCTATATCATATTTCAGGAACTGAAATTAAATAAGAACTTTGATGCAATCAACATTTTCCATAAAAATTTTGCACACATTTTTGATACCAGATATTGTATTATTCAGTGTGACCCAGCTGGATGCTTGATTGAATTATGTCTTCAGATGGCAATTATTATGGTGGGCAAACAGGCCTATGGCAACTTCAAGGAAATTCTTTTGCCGTAAGTACAATTTTTTAGGATATTATAAAAACTTGTAGCTCTGGATTTCAAGCATAAAATGACAACTATTTAGTGGCCCTAAAGACATTTGTTGTTCAAAGTGCAAACTTGATGGCATAGCCATGTGATTCAACTTCAGTTTCAAAATAAATTTTTCCTTTGAATGCATTCCCTGATCATGATAACATTAGGAAGAAACTCCACTACCTCTTGAATGAAACAGTCTCAATAAGATAAATATCTCATTGTCTATGTAACATTGAGATAAAGGGAAGAAACTCTTACTCATTACCATTCATGACTATTGTTAGGGTGTGGTTGCTTATACAAGCGGCATCGTGTCCTGTGGCAAGTGAGGTAAGTAGCATAAGGCATCGAAGGTGCCAGTTGCTATGTAAAGTTTATGTAAATATATGGTTGGAAACGCCAATCCTGGGGAGGGATCCCACTCAAGGTGGTAGGTCTGAAACTTAAGTTTATCCATCCCCAAGCCTCCTAACATTAATTATTAATACTGCCTTGACAATCCACAGACAGCATACTGGTGGGTGCCAGATGATTTTTTTTTTCAGACCCATTCACATTTTACTTCCCATTAAATTATGAACTTATTTTCAGAGGGTTTCAGATTTGCTGGAGATCAGGTTGTTACTCAACAAGTGAGTAGTGGAGATAGTTTGCAAGCCAAATGCTCTGGAGTTTTATGCTGGGCTGGGTTTTTTTAACCCAGTTCCAGTGGAAATCTCAGGTCAGTCATAGACTTTGGCATGCTCAACAAGTTCATAGCCATGCTTATTTCGAATTAGAGATGACAAAGTCAGTTACTCTTTCTGAAAAATGGGACAGATTTGTTGTAACAAGATAACTGGGATGGGGTCGGATTATAATGAAGAACACTAATGATAATGCACTAATCTGATAATGTAATGCAATGTAAGAAAAAAACTTCAAATAGTACAGAGATTTATGATTTAAAGTAATCTCACAATGAAATCAAATGATTCACGTAGATGTCAACAATTTTCGGACAAATAATTATATGGTTCAATTAAATATGATGTGCATTTCACTCAAATAGTGAAATGTATGAAATATGATATGCTTTACTCTAATAGTAAAATGTTTCGTTTCACTCAAGTAGTGAAATGTACAAGTTTCTCATTCAAGTAATGAAATGCGAAATATCTTCTCAGTCCCAACACTAAGTCAGGAGGTTGAGGAGCCACCTCCTAGTCTATCTAAATATCCATTCAATCTTTTGTCCTCATTGGTCCAAAAGCTTCTTCTGGCCAACGTCCTCTCTGTCAGCAGCACACTGGGTATAACAGAACCCAAATTAGCCCACAGCTAAAAGACATGTACAATCTGGTGCATATATGGAGATACAGCATGTCACTCAATCACTCTTCCAGTACAACTCTCCACTATGAGTCAATCAACCATCAGTCAATCAATCAATCAGCTGAAAATATTTCCAACTACTACAAATGACGAAGGCATGTATAATTTAGCACATAATGACGTTATGGACTGTAAACTTGATTTAATTCTTTTTTTCAGGACAACTACACACATCGATAAGCAGGTTCAGATGTGGACCTAAGTCCCATAAGAAACTTGTAGTACTTAATGTCCTTTAATAAATGCAACCTTATTGTGAATGTAAATATTGTTCTATTAAATCACATACAAGTAAATTAGGAAATAGACTATAACAATTTGTATGCTAAACAAGTCAGTAAACAATATATATTAAATAAACATGGTAGTACAATAATTATATTTTATAATAAAAATAAGAAACTAATATATAATTCACATACCTCTATAGCTGGAGATTGCTAATCATTAAAGTAGATTGCTCACTGACAAGACTTCTTGTACTGTGCCATTTTGCTATACAGTGAGGTAATTTAGCTACCAACTATGTAACACTGCATCGTCTGTGCGCTTGAAGAATATTGGTTTTCCATCGCAAGCGCTTTGTTCATGCAGCATAGGACAAACTGAACTCACTGTTTTGAAATAATATGCAATATTCAGAAATCACCAATAGGTAATGCTGTATACAAGAAACGAAACCCAAGTACATGTATTTAATAAAACAATAGATTTATACAATTCCATGACATTTGTCATTATACCTAATCAGTGCATAGTTTCAGGTTCCTACATACACTATGTCACTCTAGTTCATTCAGTTCCAAGGAAATATATACCAGTTTCACACTCTCGCATTTGGTATCAACATCAACCTTTGGACTTTCACCATGGTTGACAACCTTATTGTCACGATCTTCTGGTCAACATTATCAACAGTGAATCACTAAGATTGACAACTGTATTGTGAAATTCTTCAGTCAGGGATTTTAGTACTTTGGACAACCCTTCAGTTGATTCTAGTAATCAACACACCTGAGCATGGAATTTTTTAATAACCTGAACCTGTTCACCCTATTCAAGTACTTAGGACTCATAATTTTGAGATTGCTGAGTCATTTTTCAACAAGGAATGAATTTCTGCAATAGAGTGTCCTCAACTTTTCGGACTGCTCTTAGTGGTTGCAGATTGTACTCTTCATGTTCGACTGTTCATATGTAATTTGCTGATAGTCCAATTTTATGGTTGACCCAAGCAGTAAATCATGATTTGAAAAAATTAATCTTTTTCTGCTTTGACTCAAGAAATGAAAGTGCATGGCTGGGATTCCTTTTGGTAAATTCCCACTTGGAAGCAAACCTGTAGCCCAGGTTTAAATCGGCCAGTAGTAATTGGGGGACAGAAGACTTAACTTTTTTAATCAGCCGGCTAGAATGCCAGAATAAACAGGTTTCATTTCTGGAGGGTTCAGTTATACAGAAAAGTAGTAGTCCTCATTATGATGGTTAGTGTGGTGATGGTTGTTTACCTTGTTATGTGGGGATGAAATCACTTGAACTATGTGTTCTGATTTGAAACATTCTGCACTGGTGTTCACAGATGAATTGAATGTACCAGATCAGACACATCCCTCATTGTTCAGATCAATTGGCTGCCAAGAAGAAGCCATACTCTTCACATGGAATGGTCCATTCATTACTCAACTTTTTGGCAGATTTTCTCTCTTTGAAAGACCACTCCAGTGGCCTTGTGGTTAGAGCATCTGCCTTAGATGCAAGATGTAATGGGTTTGAACCCTGGCCAAGTCATACCAAATACTTATAAAGATAGTACTAACAGCTGCCTCACTAGATGCTCAGCATTAAGATGTTAGTGTTAGGACTGGTCAGCCTGGTGTCAGGATAATGTGACTGGGTGGGACATCATGTTACATGTCTGTCACAGCATTATTCCCCAGTCACTGTTAGATATCACTATGAACTGCCACACTGCAGACATTGTAGCAGTATGGATGAAACATTGTTAAAGCTATGTTAAGAATCCAAATCTCACACATATTTTTCACATTTTACTAGCTTAGGTTAATTTTTTTTGTATTTAGGACATGAGTGCATAGCTTTTTTAGATGCTATGTACATACTGTCCTTCCTATAATCATGAAATTGGAAGAGCTGATGCATTTTGATTGGCACTACTCCCTCATTATAATTTGTGTTTCATTATGGCCCATATTTTATGCATCACTGATTTGGGTTTAATTTTGTGGTTGTTGTTTATTTCAAGCAATGTTTACACCAAGAATCATAAAGTCCTACACCCTTATAACAAAAGAAACTCATCTTGATGTATATCGCATTCTTTATTGACTTTAGTTATGTTTTTGCAGTTAGCTCATGACCACAAGTCTTTTGTCATGCTCTGTGCTTACTGCAGTCATGAATTGATTAATGTTCATTATTGGGTGCTGTTTATGTTTAAATAATTATGTTCATTTATTGGGTGCTGTTTGTTTAAATAATAAAGCTTGATAACTGGATTCATCGCTGTTAGTACTAAACCCTTACAAACAAATAAGGTCTTTGACCTGCATTTTATAAATTTTATGCTGCACTAACAAAGGTTAAGTATTTGTGTTCAGCTTGTGACCGCATGCTGTAAACGTCCTAGATGGAAGACCATTCCTTAACAGGGTTGAGCTGTGCAATCATTGATTACATTCTGTGTAATGTGTTGCAGTTGGGATATAATCTCAGACAACATCAAGTATACTTTCAAATAAAAATTTTAAAAATAATTTCACAGTAAGAAGTTTCACCATTTATAGGAAAATAAGCATACTCCATAATAATGTTGACTTACTGTTTAAAGTAAGCAAAGCTTATTCCATGATAATGCTGACTCAGTGTTTTATTTTTATATCTGGTACAGGAAAATCATGGTGTGGTTCAGATCACGATCAGCTGAAAAAGACACCTCCGATCTTACTATATACACTAGATGGGAGCAGGACTACAACTTGTCTGAAATGCCCCAACTTGGACTATTTGACGAATACCTTGAAATGGGTAAGACTTTACCAATTCATTGCATAAAGATCACAACATATTGTGACATACAAATAAACCTAACAATGTCATCTTCAGACTTATTTTAAAAATGTAAAATCTGTGCAGTTATGTATCTAGCTCACATTACTTAGACATTATAGTCATGAATCTCTATAGTGCAATTTATTTCAGGCAACTTTTTGTTTAATGCAATAATTTTGTTATATATTTGTTAAAATATTTTGATTATTGGTAAAGATTCGGAACTAGGTAAAAGGAAATATTTCAATAAATTAAGAATTAATTGCTTCAGTTAATACTCTTGTAACTCTCCATGTTTGTGTCAAGTATTAACAGGATCATGAGTTGTACTTAAACCGCTCCGGTGACCTAGTGGTTAGAGTGTCTGCCTCGGATGTGGGAGGTCATGAGTTTGAACCCTAGTCGAGTCATACCAAAGACTTACAAAAATGGTACTGACAGCTGCCTCGCTTGACGCTCAGCATTAAGAGGTTAATGTTAGGACTTGTCGGCCTGGTGTCAGGATAATGTGACTGGGTGGGGCATCATGCTACATGTCTGCAGCATGATGCCCCAGTGCTAGACATCACTATAAACTGCCACACTGCAGACATCGTAGCGATATGACTGAAAAATTGTTAAAGCTACATTAAAAATTATAAACACCACACACCACCACCAGTTGTACTTAAAAGGTTAATTTCATAACATGGGTTTGTTTTTCAGTTATCCAGTATGGTTTTGTGACAATATTTGTGGCTGCATTCCCTTTGGCTCCACTTTTTGCTCTCCTTAACAATATCTTTGAGATCAGAATAGATGCATACAAGTTTGTCACCACATGGAAACGTCCACTTGCTGCCAGGGCTCAAGATATTGGTAAGTATAGGGTGTCACTACAAGATTTTATATATATATATATATATATATATATATATATATATATATATATGTATGTATATGTATATATATATATATATATTCTTGTACACTCAAACTCAAGTTGTTGCAGCTTTTTTGAATCATGCAAACATGGACTTGGCCTGAATTTTACATTTTAATAAGTAAAAATATGAAATAAGTCACATCTAGTGATATAATTTTGATGTAGGCTCTTTTTTTCTGTTAAGACTATTTATAGATTTTTTTTAATGGGGAAAGCCCAGTGACATAACTTTAAACTGCTGATACAGATAGCAGGATCTCAAATAAATTTTCAGAGTATATACCTTTCAGTTTAGTTGTAGGTAAAATTTAATTTTTTTATACATAGAGGATATGTGTTTCATAATCATGTCCCTCTCTATTTCTATTTTGTTATGTGAACTGAACTGTGTGTCTACATCAGCTTGTAAAAAGTAAGCAGTTTATTTTGTCACTCATGACTTCACTTGCAAAGTAGAAACATCTCATTTGGCTTCTCATGACTTCACCACTTGTGACAGTGTTTCAATCTTGTGAAATAATTCCTTATATGTACTCCCATAGATTTTTTTTGGTTTTCATTCTCTGTTATGCAATATTAATGCATCAATAAAAAGAAGTTAAAATATTTTATAATAATTTGAAAAATTGATCTGCAACACATAATAGTTTAATTTTTGACATTATTGACTGTTTCATATGAAAAGTTATAAAATTTCTAATATCACTAAAACTTTCTTGTTCAGATTTTTACCAAGAACTTTGTTGGGGTTGGTGTAGCTTCATCACAGAAGAGTGTAAGATCATGATGATTTTAATGATTTCGATAAATTTTTTTTTTGTTCTATGTTGCTTTTAAATACGATATCTGTAGCCTTGGCAAGCTTGCATTCTTGTTTGGTAGCTCAGTCAAACCTGCCAACCATTATCATTTTGCTGCAAGTGTTATGGAAATCATCCTTGACAGTAGTAGTACATGCTATTTTGTTAACCTTACTGAAAACTGTTCCAATGTTTGGGGAAAAAAATGACTATCTTACTGAGAAATTCTTGTTAGGGTTGGCAGGTCTGCACCGCACCCACATTCTGATCATTTCAGTTTTCTGTCGGCATTCATCTAAGTCCTTGATATTTCTGTAATTTTCAAACATGTTTTTGAGTGTGATTAAAGGCACTAATTAAACATTTTTAATTTAATTTTAAGAAAGATTTTTGAATGAAAAATGTATATTGTCATTGAGTGTAACAGGTATGGGTGACACTAAATAGAAAACAGGCCATACATTATAAATGCCAATTTACACAATTTTTATGGAGAGAGAAAGAGAGAAAGGGGTGGTAAAGAAATAATTTGGAGTGACAATACAAAATGTCTCCACTTTATGAGTAAAATGTTTCTGTATATCTACTCAGAAAAGTAGAGTTTCTTTTTATTGTATATTTTTAACAGCAAAAACTAATAATTTGGATGGGTTTTTCCATTATTTGCCAATGCAAAGAACTTTCTATATTTTAAAAAAATCTGGAACAGTGAAGTTTTATAAATGTAGCATGTATATATCCTTCAAATTCTTTTTGGGGGGGGTGTCAAAATATTGATTTCATACAAAAATGGAGACTTGTACTTTTATTAACACATTTCATGCATGGATTGATACTATTGGAGCAGGGGTAATTAAAACATCACAGAAATTGTGTCTGGCAGACTTCAGAGTACACCAGCTTTGAATAAAAGAATGTAATGATTGTGCATTTTTTTGTGAAGATGTTTGTTCTTCATTTTGTTTATTTCTGCATTTAAATGTAAATATTTGCATGACCAAGTCACTTGTAGGAGTCACTGTATCCAGTTTTCAATTGTCACTCAGTTTCTGTTTACAGTTAACACTAACCAACACCACATTTATAAATCATTTTCGAGCACAATTGTGATGCTAGTTACAGTTAGTAAATTGTATTACTGTATTTCATCACAAGGTTCTTTTTCTTCTGAAAATGTGAACTTTTATCATTTGTCAAAAAGAATTACAGGCTATCATTACAAGTACATAATGTTTGTCAAAAAATATTATAAGTCAATTCTAAAATTCTGTACTATTTGTCAGAAAGTGTTGCAGTTATTATTAAAAATTAATATCATGGATGCACTGTTGATCATTTGGGAGTGGTTATGGGCCTTTCCAATATGCATACATACATCCCCATCCTGATACCAAAATGAACACAAAAGGGGTCAGAATTGCAGGATTATTCTGATAGCTTCTCTGAGATGGGAAACATGCCTGGGTCAGCAATAAACTTGAGCTAGCAATAGACCTACCCTGAACCTGGAAAATCAGTCAAACTTAATTGTCTCACAAATCTAATATATCAGGTGTGTCATCCCTGCCTAGAATGTCCCCTTCCTTATGCTTTAATACAGCCTTGCTCAAAAAATAATTCAGACCTCTGATTTTGGAGAGAATCTTGAGACCATGAAGGGCATCCAATCCGAAGGCTTATCAGAAAAAAGGCACCCGTTATGAAAGGCTACCACTTAATGAAATCTGACATGGTCAGGCACTATGGCAGTGTAGATGCATGTACTGATCATGCCAAATATCTATCAGTTTTTTATTTCAATAGACCAAAATCCCTCACTGTTTCCTTAATAAGATCTGTCCTTGGTCCTAACATGGCTTAACTCAGAAAAGTTAAAGCCATTAGCAAGGACTTGACTGAAGCAGTTATCATACAAAACCTACTTCCTGATAGCTTTAGCCTCAGCTGGCAAGGTGAGTTACATGCACTTTCAGTTGACCCAAATTGTCTTTAGTTCAGTTACATGGTTCAGTGATTCTCATGCCACAACCATGGTTCAGTGATTCTCATGCCACAACCATGGTTCAGTGATTCTCATGCCACAACCAGGCCTAGCTTCAATGAAATCAGAGACCATCATCATATACTCCCTAATACATATAGATGAGTTTAGAGGGGTGTCCATGCAGGATTCACTCCAAAAGACTTTTCTCCTGAAATGATAAATAAACAGGATATCATCCTATAATTCCAGTCTTCATGTCTTAACGTGGCTTATACATTCAGTATTCTCTGACACCTGAAAAGATCAAAGTTGCCTTATGAGGATTGCAGCCTTTGAAAGTAGAGCAATCTTTGCGAGCGCCATGATCAAATACAACATTTCAATCTAAGACATCATAGAAGAAAGTATCTTACAGAGTCAGTCTTGATCTTTATTCTTTGAGATTTAGCCAAGTCAGCAGAGACTAAATCCAAGTGTTGTGGGTCCTTTGGCTGTGGTATGGAAGACAACTAAAATTAAACCAGTAATCTTTGTTGTATTTGGCAGTGAATTTGACTTAGATACTGTATATACTCACATGCCAGGTTTTTTTTTAATTTAGGAAAAAATAAAAGCCTGGAAGTGGATGGGAGGGAGATGGCTTATCTGAGGGACAAAGTCTAAATTTAAGACATTTAAATGTTTGGTGTTTTTTTTTGTTGTTGACTACCATTATCTATAACCACAATGGGACCTGAAAAGAAAATTGTTTTTTGTCCCAAGACTTATACACATGGAAAAAAATACATTTTTGGTGTCTCAACACTTACTAAACTGTTATAAACTACTATGATTGATTTTGTTATTATTTTGCATGTGCATATTTTCTAATTTCTCCAATATGAAATTAAATAAAGGTAAAAAAAGACTTCATAATTCATAAGTCAGTTCAAGCCTACCTGGGAGACAAGGACAGTGTATAGTCCTTATACAGTGCAAAAATGTACTAGGATCACTTAAATCCTTGTTTATTCCCAAAAATATTAGATGCAGATTTTACTTCATTCATAGATATTTAATTTACATTGATTCATGTGCTCACAAGTTACTCTTTTTCAATAATATAAGCAATCCTACAAACTGAGGTACTCTTCATGAAAAGGTACACACATTTAATTGTTAAAGACACATTACCAGCATATATACTCATAACCGTTACATGTTCATGAAAGAATGGTAATAATAAAGGCTAAAATTTTTAATATAAGTTGACTAAGATCATCATCAATCCATTTTGCTTTTGTATTTTGCCTAAACAAATTAATAATTTTCCACACACTGCAAAGCTAGTTGTTTTAGCATCTCCTTTATTTATGATTGGCCGATTTGTCTTTTATTTTCTAACAGCAATCCAGGCCAGATAATCATTAAAACCCTGAAAATGGCTTGGCAATTTTTTCAGCGGCTATACCACTACTCAGATGTGTAATTGCCTTTTACACCTTAATATTAGCAAGATTACTGTAGCTGCGTAAAATGGGGTGATTGGTCACTTACTTCAAACTACAACTCAATTTTTATGGTAAATTATGTTTCTCTGAAATGCTTGCCAGATCACAAGAATGAAGACCCTTTACCCATCCTGCTACGTGAACATCTTCATTGTTAGTTCTTGCAGCTTTAAACTGGTGACAACTAGATATATTAAGGGTAGATAATGTGCAGAAGTTACTGCCCTTTGTAAAGAAAGTAAAGATGAATTTACATATTTTAGTAGGGCTGGATTTAATCGGGCTTATATTCCTGATGTTAATATGATTGGGTAAGTATTATCAAAGAAACATAATTTACTATAAAAGCGGTTTTTACTGAGTAATAGTGTGGTACACCTGGTACGTTCTGCTTCTGGAAGATTCATTTTACAGAATAATAGTGTGGTAAACTTCTGGAAGGTTCATTTTATAGAGGAATAGTATAGTTCACATGGTGCAACTTGCTTTCATAATATTCACAGCAAAGGTTATATGCATTGCCTTGATGTGTGTATGGGCTTTTTGTTCTATATTTTTGTGATGGAATTAAAGAGAAATCTTTTATTTTCAGGAATTTGGTATGGAATTTTGACAGGAATCACAGCAATTGCTATTGTGACAAATGTAAGTTGAGCAAAAGGCAATTTTTTTCTCTTTTACATTATAGTGTATAAAGTGTTACCAGATAATGCCACCTCCTTATTTTATAAATACTTTGTTTTGTCCCCCTTTTGATAAAACTTTTAGAAACAAGCAGGGATCTCCTTTGGTTAGAAAATCAATTGTCCTTTGTAATGAGTTAGTGCACCACTTTGCTTTATAAAGCATTGCAAACTTTAGAAAAAACAATAAGCCAGTATGAAAAATTTACGGGAAAACAAAAATCACTTACATGCCATGTGACATGACTTTTGGACTCCCACACCCCAACACAGTTGGGTTTAAAAAATGTGATATTTAGGAATCTTAGCCACCAAAATAAACACAATAACCACTGCAATATAATTATGCTTTTAATCAGTATGTATAAACATTAAACTCAAGTTTCTGATTAGCAGCAACATTTCATTGATATTGGCTTTTTACCTTGGGTATAAAATGTCAAATATGATTATTTCACTTGTCAGAATTGTGTTTAGTGTGATTCATTTTAAAAAGTGCCATTCAGGAAGCAATACACTGTCAAAAAAAGCAAGAAAAGCCCAGCAAAAATAAGATTAAAATTCTAGGTTGATGGTATTTTACTCTGTTAAACACAGTAGCAAGAGGGAGCATTTAATTCTTTGTACATTCTGCAACCATTTTTACATTAGTCATTTTAAAGCATGCTACATCTGTTGAAATTCGAGTACCATCTGTTGGAATAGGAGCACCATCTGTCTATAGTATAATCGACACAATGAATTGAACATTCAGATTGATTCTTTTTATTCTCAATTTGTTATCTGGTTAAAATACAGACTATCAATTGACTTGGTTTTCAGGATGATTTTAGCTATGAAATAGATTGATTGAAAGACAATAATAAGATTTTGCACAGTAAATTTGTGTTGATAAAGCATTAGCACCTGAACTGGACAGAGGCATTTATTACTGCTGTATTACCTGTAAAGCACCTATTAGACTTACAAATAATGTTCTACCCCCTTTCCCCAATGAATTGGGGAAAGGGGGGAGAACTTTACTATCTAGTCTCATTTTCTTGAGACTAGATAGTAAAGTATATTTCATGGTCAAAATGCATAAGGTAAAGTTCTGATAATGCTAATTTTAAGTTCCTCATGAACAATTCATTTCTGACCAGGATTCACTATGAGAATCCAAGAGGGAAGTTTAAACAACCATACCATCCAGTGCTAAGATGAACACTAATGACACTTGCATTACTTACTGAACTATTGAAAGCAGCAAAGGCTGGATAAAATTAGCATATATTTTGCCATCCAGTGGATTTTATGGACATAAACCTGATGTATATTTTTATTTAATATCAGTGTGGTTGTGATTATCTGAGTATTTGGATATATGTATAGTGTTGATATTTGACAATGATAAGACTACCAAACTCTTTTCTTTGTAAGTGTATTAAATATTTTGAAACAATGGACATGAAGTTTTTATTTTATTATTCAGATCTGAATTTCTAAATATGTTCTGTAGGCTTATATGTAAAGATAGCTTAGTCTCAATTTAACATTGCTTTTTTCATAACACACACTGACCTGACCACCCTTTTGCTGGTAGCAGGAGTCATCTGGAAAGGATGTTATGATTCCTGACTGCCATAATTTACTTCATGGTTGATTTATGAGATTAAGGCAGTTGCCACTAGCACGGTACCTCTGTTCCCTGATTGACATCAGGTCATGGGATGATAATAAATGACATTATTCAGAAACCTTTGATTCCAAAGGGCTTAATTTGACCTGAGGGGACCTAAATCAGTAGCATAAAATACTACCTATAAATGTCTCTCTGCAATTTTGGAACAATGCAGGTTACAGCTGAACTGTTTTTCTCTAAACTGCATCCACACACAAACCATCTGCCAACACAAGCCCATGGCCTGATCCTTCTGCATATATGAAGAAACTGGAGGCAGAGCCTTATTCCTGTGGAAATGTAACTTGTTTCTCCTCTTCCTATTACATGTACCTATTCTCCAAATTTATTATGATCAGGTAACATATTTGGAGAAGAAACCAAGTTTTGGAGTAAAAAAAGTGGTAATACTTGCCTGATCATAATATGGGCACACCTTCAAAACCCTTCATGCATTTTCACTCATGGAAGAGCATAAACATCCACTCCAGTAGTAACTAACAGGGTTTTGGCACCAGTCCTTATTTTCTAGAGTAGATCTCTTATCTGATGGTAGCCCCGAGTGGCTGAGTGGTCTAAATCGTTCTCTGTTACGGATCACTGCCATTTCACCTCTCTCTCTGTGGGTTCGAGTCTAAAATTCTAAAATTCGGATATGTGAGAAAGTTTGCCAGTAGCTTCTTGTGGGTCAGTGGTTCTTTCCGCAGATTTCCCAGTTTCTTAGTCCACCATTAATATTGGCTGCCATGTATAGCCTATCATCTGCTGAAAAATGCCGTTAATCCCCACAACAACAACTTATATGATGTTTTAACAAGCAGACAGCATTTTACTGCTTTTGTTGCAAAAATAATGCCAGATGTGCTGAATATCTTTCTTTGCTTGGGAGGAGTAGATTAACAATGCAGTTGATTTGATTTTACATTTTACTCTAGAAAGTTTTATTTTGAAAAGAGCATGGAAAATGACAAGTGTTCATTCTCGATTTAAAAGAATTACAAATCTTGAATACAATCTTATTCCTTTTTTGATACAATCAAGACTTCATTTAAGGTTGAAGTATTCTCATTATGGATGACCTGTTCATGTTAGGTATGTTTTGGTTTGGTTTAGCATACTTTTAGGTATGTTTTTGGTTTGGTTTAGCATACTGTTTAGGTATGTTTTGGTTTGGTTTAGCATACTTTTAGGTATGTTTTGGTTTTGTTTAGCATACTGTTTAGGTATGTTTTGGTTTGGTTTAGCATACTTTTAGGTATGTTTTGGTTTGGTTTAGCATTTTACTGCACAGAATAGAAGGGTTATTTATTCCCAGGGCACTTGGGCAAATGAGACTTATTGTTGGTTTGAAATTGACTTCTGTTTGATTGCAAGTCTGACATACTAAACACTATACCACTACATCTCCTGTCACAAAGGCATCTTGACAACTTATTTACAAACTAATTAATTTTTGAAATAAAGTAACACATTGTTCACATGTAACTTACAAAATTAAGACTTCTAGCCTTTGTCAGGGTAAAGCCATTATATTAAGTACTGCTGGTTGATTTGAAGCTCAGTGACATATAAATTTGTTTTCTGTTTTTCAAATGCAGGTATGTATATAAAATTTAAAAATTTGTTTTAAAATTATTTGTTTCTGAATGATAATGATTCTGCATTAAAAGAGATGCCATTAAAGTAAAGATTTGCTGCTGGTTGATTTCAAGCACAGTGACCTATAAATTTCTGTGTTGGTTTTCATTCCACGTATATATATATATATATATATATATATATATATATATATATATATATATATATATATATATATATATATAATTTGTTTCTGAATGATAATGATTTAGAACTTGTTTCAAAATGATTTGTTTCTGAATGATTTGAACTGTCTTCTGTTTAAATATTTATATGTACTTGTGTAATTAAATATTCATATGTGCTTTTGTACAATGCACACCATACTGCAGCAAACCCAAAAGCAAGATCTGCTGGTGGACAGGATGCATACTGTACCAGTTGATTAGTGTTTAATACAGTTTTGCTGAAATTTACAGGTAGAAAGAAAACATAGGCTTGGAGCTGTCGATGAGAGAAGTCCACATTTTTTGCAGTTGGGTGTGCATTATTGGTTATAATATATGGTACTTTTTCGACTTGTTTTATAGAATATTTTATTTTCTATCACAGGCCGTAATCATAGCCTTCACCTCAGAGTTTATCCCCAGAATGGTGTACAAGTATTTCTACAGCAACCAAACATTGCAGTACTATGACTTTAGTTTGTCCATCTTCAATGTGACAGACTTTCAGCAAAAAAGTATACCTGATGACAAAAAATTAGCAATTTTTGGAAATGTTACAACATGCAGGTAAATTTCAAATTAAGTTGTCCTGAATATAGACATAGTGCATTTTTGTATTGTAAGTGTTCATCATATAGTTGATCAGTCGTAAAGTAAGGCAGCCATACTAAAATTGATAAAATGACTTCTGTGAAACTGCTGAGTAGAATTTGACAAAATTTGACAGAAATCATTTTGGCATTTAGTATATCAGTGATGCCAATTCACAATTAAATATAAAAAATGGAATCTGTATGCATAGGGTTAGAGGCACATAAACACAATACTGACTATATTGTGTCAAATGAAGTTGAGGTTGTCAAATGATAAACCTTCCAGAACTGATAAAAACATTTTGCTACAAGATGAAAGGTAAAAGGTGATGGTGTTAAAGTTCTGAAAAAAATATATAAAATATTTTTAAAAACGGTTAAAATTTAAATTCCTTGAAAAATAGTCAGTTTTTTAATATTATCCACATTCCCTCAAAAGTCAAGTTTTTCTATGGTGGTTTGTCATTATATAGTTTTTTAAATGCCTTAACAGAAAACAGAATTATGGAAGTTTATACACTCAATAAGAATGCCTTACCCAGGCAGGGTATGCACTTTTGTTAAGGTTTACCAATCAGGATGTATGATTGATTCAGATACGTCAGTTGATCGATTGATTGATTGATTGTAATTTTATGGCGCACCAGCACTGTTAGGCTATTAGCACCATACAAAAGGTTATATCCAGGATCATTTAAAAGTATTAAAAGGCTTTGTATCGACCATCGATATAAAAGCCAAAGAGTTAAAGGTAAAACGATAAAATGGTAATGGTAATAAAAAAATCTTCCAGATCAATGGGGGATGTAAATAGTGTATGTTAATGATGACAGATGAAAAGTATTTGAATGAATTCTATAAAAAAGTCACATTTATTATATCATAATGTTCTTCATGTTATGCACATTGTAGTACTGATCGTGTGTAAGTTGGCATTTGAAACACTCCATCATAAAGTGCTTAACAGTGAATGGCACATAACAAGACACACACTCTGATTGCTCTTCTCCTTTTAGTATATGGAGTGGGTTATATATGTGATGTGATTGACACAAAACCACCTTATTTCTGGGATTTATGTGAGGAGTGCCACTCTCCAATAGTCAGTTTCATTTTCCAACAGCCATAATTCCATATTTTTTGCAGATAGAGAATATATATATATATATATATATATATATATATATATATATATATATATATATATATATATATATATATATATATATATATATATATATATTAAGGTAAATGAAATGGAATCTTCCACTCAGAAAAGTTAGTAACTGGAATAATCACTCAGAAACCAGTAAGTGTAGAGCAGCTTTATCTGCCTTTTAATTACAATTGAAACCAATGTAACTATGCAGTCAACAGAACTACAGTGGTCCTCCTCTTGGCCAATCCTTCTGCACTGTGAAATTGGCTGTTTAAAATGGCTGGTGCACTGCATTCATGAAAAGTATGCATATGTGTATTTAGTAAGAAAGCTACATATAACTTCAAAGCATTTAATATCTTCATTTAAAAGCAACATTAATTATTAAAAGATTTTTGTCCTAAGAACAGACTTATTTGAATTTGACTTACATTGATAATTCTTATTCTTAAGCATTAAATGCAAGTGGGGTATTACTGGGTTGAACATTGCAAAATAAAAAGACATTCAGAAATGTCATTTAAATCTAGGTACATACATTAAATGACTTTTAAATGATTATCTTTCAATTTACTTCAATTTACTTCACTGCTGCACTGGTGCAGAATATTTTTCTTGCTGTCACAATGTTGTTTATTCGAATCTTCCCAACATAAAATTTTTCATAAATGAAGTGATAGATGTACTGTCATGTGATTTTGTTAGTCTTTGGTACTCTGTTTTGTTCAAGGTTAATGTGTGTCTATGTTAAATAACAAAATCTATTTTTAGCCTATGCGGACCATGTTTTGATCTTGACAATTATGTCTGGTCCTAATCATCAAGTACAAAAACTCAACTACTGTGTGAAGCCCAAAACTGTGTCCTAACATTGTTGACTCCATTTCCTGTTAAGATTGGCATTAATGATATAATATTAACCTTAGTGGTATACATACTTATGCCAACACTTCTTTCAGTAATGAAAACCTGACATCAGGAAGTAAACATCATTAAAGATAATTGGATTACATACCATACCATATGAATTAAATGCTGGTTCTGGACACATACTAAAATAAAATGTTGCCTCTTGTGATGTGTAAATTTCACATTTTTGCACTTAGTGCTGACCACTGGTTATGTTAGAAGGGTGACTTTTCTTGATGGGTACTTTTCAACACAAACTGGCAGTGTGAAGGGATTCAGGCAATAACATAGTGGGTGGCTGCTGGTCTGGGATGGGTGGGTTGAGGCTATTTTTGTGGTAGATCACTGTTCTAAATATAGAAAATGACTTCTCAAAAACCTATTAAATATGACAGAAGTTAGCCTGTCATGAAAGCTTTATAGATTTATACAAATGATACCAATTTGCCATCAAATATGGCTACTGTTACTGAAAATATAAATAAATGCCTTCACAGCTTCTTCAATAAAACTGCTTATTAAAAATATTTGGGAGAAAAGTGTCTGAGCTTCTATTACAAACAGGGAGAAACATTTTCACAACTTTATAACAACAAAAAAAATATATTCAACAAAATTGACCAGCTTTGCTACAATGCATCCTGGCATTGGGGCTATCAGAACTGTATCAGGTCTGGATGAAGATACTGAAACTTGAGAGGCCTTGAAAGAAATTTGTTTCACAACCAATAGCATTGAAGGAAATTTCCACAGAAAGCTTTCAACAGATCTATATTTCTTGGCCATCTGTAGTTGCATTAGGCTATTATGGAGATGTTAGCCAGATGAATGATCCCAGTCTACTTGGGTCTCTTATTGATTATAAATAACAGCTGATCAATCATTTCAAATACAAGGATTTTCTACAAATTTTGAGAGTACAGAACTTGTATCAACAGACTTCATCCAGTAGTGTATATTAAATATATCATTGAAGACAAAATATTATGAAAGACATTTAATAAATAATATAAATCTGTGGATGAAATTTTTAAAACATTTAGTCAGATTGGCACTTTGGCCTTGAAATGTTCTCTAAATCAGTGTTTGCTATAACAACCAACTTTTCAGTAGGAAAAAAGAATAAGAGAAAATTCTTGTTATGTATTGTGCTCTCTGTTGCAGATACCGTGATTTCCGGAATCCACCAGGTTCTTCTGAATACGAGTTCACTGTTGTCTTTTGGCACATACTTGCAGCCAGACTGGCCTTCATTGTTGTTTTTGAGGCAAGTCTTTTACTGTACCATAATTTGGATGGCATAAAAGGTGTCAGTGGTTTTTCTCAGGTAAAGCAGGCAGCAGTACATAATGTTTCCAGCAACAGAGGTGGCTTTAGGGTTATAACCACCTTTATGCCAGTATAGTTGCTATAGTTACCAAACATCAAATGACCCTTTGGACAAATGTATTCTTTGACATATAATTAATTTCACTACATATATTTTTTATTAAAAACCTATTTATTATACATGCATTTTTACTGTGAGAGGTTCCATCTATCTGTGCAATTCTGTCCCTATTTTTTTCTGTTTTCTTAACTCCTAGAACACTGGTTGCAAGAGAGACCATACTTGATCTGTTAATGTGAAGGCACAAGTCAATGACAATGTATATTTCAGATCCTGAATGCAACCTCAAGGAAAATTAATATGGAGATCAAAGGTTATAAAGTAATTTAGATTTTTTTTTGTAATCCAAGCTCCAGCTACAACAATCGATGGAAGATAATCATATTTGGTATGATGTTTCAGGAGGACGAGTCGATGGCAGCCAAAATTGACAAACCATGAATGCAGCCACATTGTGCGCAAGTTTATGATGGCTTCTATTTGTAAATGCATTGACTAATTGCATGATGTTTTCTTGCTGATAGTGGGAGGCATCAGTGCTGTGAAGATTTGTTGTGAAAATATTTTATTTCATACCACATACATCTTCATGTTTTTTTGTGTGTAATATTTACACGAATTTCTAAACATGTGTATGGATTACAGTAACCAAAATGATTCAGTTTCATCGAGACAATTAAAAACCTAATCATTCTTTCAATTTGCCCTTGCT
Organism: Potamilus streckersoni; assembly: GCA_016746295.1. Lineage (NCBI taxonomy): Eukaryota > Metazoa > Mollusca > Bivalvia > Unionida > Unionidae > Potamilus > Potamilus streckersoni. The sequence continues at coordinate 1,625,722 of JAEAOA010001107.1, read as the reverse complement.
GAATTGTTGACAACTTTTATGTACCACATACCATACCTCACAGAAGCTATGACTATTTCATTGGCTCCACATTTTTTGCCACTTATTTTTTATTTTTAATTTTTTCTTATTTTTGAAATAAAGCTTGATTTTTAAGTATTTATTTCTATATTGATCTGCAATAGATTATTAGGGATTTTCATCTTTTCGATCTTGCACCTAATATGGTTTGTTTAAATTAACGTTTGAACATACCAATTATTTTGGGGTGAAATGTTATAAATTAATATAATTTGTTTGAAAAATAACAATATATAGTTAATTTTCTTATTTTTTTAATTATTTCTACCTTTTTCAAAAATGAATAATTTCATCCATCAAATATATCATAATGATGGTCTCTTAGCAATGATTTTTTTTTTCTTTTTAAAAGAAAAAATTTGTAATCACTAAAATACACCAAAACTCAGTAAATAAAATGTCTAAGGTGTCCCAGGACTTACATTACACTGAAAAATTGCTATAATTTTGTGTCCCAACTTTTATAATTTATAAAAAAATCATTTTTAAAAATAACTTATGGTCTCCCAAGACTAAACATCATTTTTTTGTTTTGTTCTGTGGTAGAACCCTTGTAATTTAGAAGACAATCATTATTTTTGACAGTATTTTAGGATTTAGATTCCTGTTGAATCATCAGCTTTTTTTGCTCAACTAGATGTACAATACTCATTTAAGACATGAAAAAAAATGATAGAATTTAAAAAATAAAACCTGGACAGGTACTTGCTTAATTCAGGTTTTATTTTTTCTATACATAGATGGAACTTTGCAAAACTGTCTGTTTAAGACAGTTGATTGCTTAATGTGACCTACAAGATGGATTTGAGTATAGTTTTTAGAGATTTTTAAGAATCAAATTACATTTCAGAATAATTGAAACTGTACACAGATGCTATGACAGTGATTATCAACACTTTATTAGCTTATCAGCATCATTAAACCGTCTGTCAAGAATTTTCATGCTTCTTTTGGTGTAGAAAAAGTTCAGGGCAAAAGGAAATCCAACCAATAATTGGACAGGTGCTGAATGCACAGATCAATGCAATGCTTTGGAGAGACATACAACTCCTTGAAAGAACAGATCATTGCATTCTTTGGACAGATGGACAAATCCTTTGATGTACAGATCAATGCATAGCTTTGGATAGGTCCTTGAATGCACAGATCAATGCATGCTTTGGACAGATGGACAGGTCATTGAATGCATATATCAATGCATGCTTTGGAAAGATGGACAGGTCCTTAAATGCACAGATCAATGCATGCTACAGACAGATTCTTGAGTGTACATATTGATGCATGGTTTGGACAGATGGACATGCCCTTGTATGCACAGAGCAGTGTGTGCTTTGAACAGATGTACAGGTCCTTGAAGGCATGAATCATTGCATGTTTTGGACAGATGGACAAGTCTAAGTATTCACAGATTAATGCATGTTATTGACCAATCCTTGAATGCACAGATCATGATGCATGCTTTGGATGGATGGACAAGTCTTTGTATGCACAGATCAATGTATTTTTGACAGATGGATAGGTTCTTGAATGCACAAATCATTGCATGCTTTGGACAGATGGACAAGCCCTTGAATACATGGATCATTGCATGCTTTGGACAGATGGGCAAGTCCTTGTATGCACCGATCAATGTATGCTTGGGCAGATGGATAGGTTCATGAATGCACAGATTGCATGCTTTGGACAGATGGACATGACCTTGAATGCACAAATCATTGCATGCTTTGGACAGATGGGCAAGTCCTTGGATGCACAGTTCAGTGCATGCTATAGACAGATCCTTGAATGCACAGATCAATGCATGCTTTGAACAGATGGCCAATTAATTGGGTGCACAGATCAGTGCATGCTTTAGACAAAGGGACAGGTCCTTGAATGACAGATCAGTGCATACTTTGGACAGATGGACAAGTGCTTGTATGTACAGATCATTGCATGCCTTGGACGGATGGACAGGCCCTTGAATGCACATGTCAGTGCATGCTTTGAACAGAGGGACAAGTCCTTGAATCCATAGATCAGAGTACAGATAGATATGATCAGTTACAATCTCTCTGCAGAAATAGAGAAATAAGAAATATTGGAAAGAGATTACAATCCAAATCTTGAAGCCAAGATATTATTATTTGCTCCCAGCATGATGATATGAAAATCCAAAGTAGAAACTGGTTAACACTTGAGTGAATGTCCAAGTAATTTTAGGTTATCATTTTAACAAGAAACCTTTGCTTCATCAAAACTCAATGTCTTACTGTAAAATATCTCAAATCTACAACTGAATTAGAGTCATAACCCTTAGAGACTTAGATTGAAGGTATTTCTTTAATTATGTAGAAAAATGGTGTTATCAGAAACTTAGGATAATACAGCAGTGATGAACATGCTTTGCACCTCAGTATTTATAGGTTACTGCATTTGTATGGGAAAATGGGAACGAGTTTTTAGAATGGCTATACTGCATGAGTTCATATTTTTCCATTCAAACGCAGTAACCTTTTTATTATATGCTCATTTTTGTTTCATTACCAAAGACTTATTAAAAATTTTTACAACCAAATATATTTAATAACAAAATTTATTATAATAAAATTTTATTATTAAAATAATAATGTTCACAATCGTAGATTCTTTTAATACACAATAATAGTATTCATGTGCATCCTACTGACCTTTTAACTTTATAGCATACTGTGCACTTATGTGTTTCAAGCGCAATGAGTGCAATATGAAGGTGTTCATTATCGAGGGATAATGAACGATTCTGACATTGTAAAATTAACGGAGAAAAAAAATGAGCATATAATAATAGTGCTTTTCTTGTGGTTTTCAGGATTCTTACACCTTATGTCATCATATAAGCTGGTTAGGGTATAAGTTGTTAGAACATGGTATAAAAATGATTTAATATCAGTAAAGTGTAAACTTATATTAAACTATATTACAGAACCTGACTGTGTTCCTGACATGGTTGATTATGTACCTGGTGCCAGACATGCCATATGCAGTCAAGCTTCAGATGTTGAGAGAGAAATACCTTGTTAAAGAGGCACACTTTACATCAGAGACCATCAAACAGAATAGTGGTGAAGAACACCATGCCAAGCAGCCTCTTTACTGATCACACCCATCCTCTCTTGCAAGGTTCATTTGGGAATAGGTGCACTGCACAGGGATGGAGTTCTATGTCATGGAGGGGCTATCTTCTGATCTTCATTGGAACAAAGACATGTACATAGCTAGTTTTAACCATAATCTTTTCATTGTAAATTGCATGAATTTTTAGCAAATCATAGACATTATTTACTCATGCAAAAAATATTTTTACTATTACCTTTCAAACACTTAAATGTGTTAATTACAGTTACAAAGTGTCCTTAAAATTTCTGCAACATACTCAGGTAGGAAGATGTATATACAGTTTATTTAATTAATCTTACCTTTATATGACTTAGATTAGTTTGGCAAACTCACCAACATTTTCACCTGACATGACTTTTGTAAGCTAAACAATGCAAGTTGCTTTTCAGTTAGGTATTTGTGTCGAGTACAATCACTTTGTTAATATGGTTATATATATATTGTTAATTCATCTGTTGCTCAAGATAAAACCAGATTTTGTGCCATGAATATAGTAATTCAATTGCAATTTCAATATTTATATAAAACATTGGATCAAACTCAGAAGAAATACAGTACTTCCTCACACTGTCCTTGGAAATCAGATTGTGTGCTGCCTTCTAGTTTGACCACCCCAATAAATAAATAATATAGTTAATTCTAATACTTCTTAATAAAATTTTATCCATGGCGACTACCTTGTTACTTCATCAGTGTTAGTGAATTGAGCTATAGTAATATTCAAAAATCATACATTTTCCATGTCAGTTTTTTCAAAAGTACTTGTGAGAAATATATGACTTTAAAAAAGAAATTTGCTTTATGAATGATCAGTTTTATGACAATATTTTTCCTTTTCAAATTTAAATTATTTTAATTCTAATATTTTTAAAAATTTAAAATCTACACAAGATTATTTTGTATACTAAAAGATTGAATGTGCTTTCATTTTAATGATGCTAATTATAATAGTAAGATATATTGATATAGGTTATTTTAGTTGATGCAAAAAAATCCCACATAGAATATTTGAAAAGTGGATTTGGAAGAAGAAAAAGTAAATTGCTTTATTGCTTTAAAATGAAAATGAGAACATTCTTAGGTTGTGATATAATGGGACCATATGTTTTTTAAAGGCAATGTACTAATATGCTAGACAGTAAAAGACTGTAGATTGTGAAATTGGGTTTTTAATGGTTGGAGTAGTCACTTTTTCTCTGTCGGTATCATTTGTCCCCATAAATTTATTTTTAAAGGCAGGATCGTGAAGATCCATTTATATTTAAAATGCAGTCTTAACAATGTAGTAAAATTAAGGGAAAATTGGTCACTTATATTTAAAATTTTGTTAAACTTTAAATAAAATTCAAATTAATGCTTTTGATAGCCACAAAAAATTTATTGTGATATAAATACCACCAACTGGCCACATTTTTTTTGTTGATCTCTAGATTGCCAAGTATATCTGATTCATATTCCTGAAACAGGTGATCCTTATGAGCATGGTCTGATAAAGGGAGGTATTACATGGTTGTCAGATACAGAGTTGAAATAAGCAGATTGGTTACAAAAATTCTTTGATTTTGTTGGTTACTTAACAAAGTAATGGAGCTGTTTTTTGCTATCAGAAATGCAAATCAAAGCAATTCCTGATGTGTATGGACTTTAGATTTTGTTAGTTATTAATAGATCTTAATGACCTATGATTGCTCATTTCAAGAATTTCATGTGATGTGATTTCAGTTTAATGTAAAATATTGCTTCATATGAAGACATTTATCTGCCAGACTTTGAGTTAGGTATTTGCAGGAAGACATGTTTTTACCAGATATTTTCTTTTGATTCTTTACTTTAAATCTGAAGTAATTTAAAACATGCATTTAAGAAATTTATTTTTTCTGTACATTTTGTTAAGATTATTTTTTTCATGTAATGGTATTTTTTATTTGCTGTGTTAGCAATACACATTTTGCTGCATTTGTTGTCTTGCTCCAAGTTGGTTGTAACTTTTGTGTAATGGTAAGTGTATTTCTTTAAAAAAATATGTGATTACATATCCTAGAATAAAGCCAGTTTTTAATGACCACTTTTGGATAGTTAACTCCTCAGGTTGTGATAAAGAAATACAGTGTAATTGAAGATAACATATAATTATTCTAATTGTATTCAGCATGTGGCTGAAACATTGAGTGATTTAAATACATCAAGTTAAAAAAGACCATGTTTTTCATTAAATTAAATTTGATTTTTATGATGAACTTCTTAAGATTGTCACAGCTAAAATCAGTGTTTACTTTGATATTCTTATATGGATAATACTTTACATGTTGACCGACATTAATTATACTTTAAGTGTTCTTATGATTACATAAAGGCAAGCTTTAAAACTCAATCTTCTGTAACAATATAATTCACTCGAAGTTTCTTTTTTCTGAATTCTTGTCCATTTCAGGAACTTGTTGTTTACTGCTTTTACACTTTTATCATGAGTGATCAATTTATTTGTTAACATAAAATATTGCAAAGCCTTAGCTGTTACCCTGTATAAAACTGACTTGTCTGTTTACCCTGTATAATATTAACTTGTCAGTTTAGCCTAAATATAAAACTGACTTGTCTGCTTGTCCTGTATAATACTGACTTGTATGTTTGCCCTTTATAATATTGACTTGTGAGTTTAATCTAGAGATAAAATTGACTTGCGTACATGAAAATAACTAGCACAGTATGACTTGTATACTTGAAAAAAAGAGCTCTGTATGACTTGCATCCATGAAAAGAATTAGCACAATATGACTTGCATATGAACACCTTCACACTGCAGATAATTATCTGTGAAATCCCTTAGATAACACTGCATGAACACTGTAGAACTACTTATTATACTCACAAGTTGAGTCCAACTACAAACAACATAGACCCAGATTTGCCACCATATAATGTACTGGCATATCAGGATTTGTGTTGTTTTTTTTATACTGATTAACCCTTTAACTACTACAGCTGTTCTGCAGTTTCGCTACTGCTGAGTGATAGCGCATCAGTTACTGAGACTACTGATACTGTTTGCTAGGCTGAATACTAGAGCATCGTCATGGCTGACTACGGAAACTGACAATAAAAACTTGGTTATGTTTATATTCATTATTTCATTAGTTTTTGCTGGATTTCAGTGAAATAAAAAGCAGCTTACCTTGTATAATGTCTGTTATTCATATATTTCCATTTTATTTACTCCTACAACAATCTGACAAGAAATCCCCGTCACGTAAACTGTTTTGAATCGCACAAAATAAATTATCGTCATTTGAATCAAAATCACATACATCTAGTGTTGAAACGGGACTAACATCATTATCTGATCCATTTACTAAGAATGATCCATTAAACTCTTCGATATTGCTTGCACTGAACCCTTTAAAGTCACAAATATCTGACTAGGAATCCATTTTTGTTTATCTCAACTACACGTGTTTTGTACATTGCCGGAAATTTCCTTCCCGCGTGTCTAAATTTAACCTCTCAGCTTTCCAACTGGTATCAAAATGTTCAGTAACCAATCTTCTCATTGGTTATGATAATGAAAAATAAGTAAATATCTGTATTTTCAACCAATCAACGTTTAGTTAACATAACAGTTACGTCCGCATATATGCGACACTGGGGTTTTGAGTACAGCAGAACTACGCGCTCATAAGCGACACTGGGGTTTTAAACAAGGCTTATCGACACTGCATATATGCGTCAGTGGGGTTCAGGAGCTATTTACAGGTGACGCTCAGATGCGATAGTCGTATTTAAAGGGTTAATCCTATACTGGCCACTATGTATAGCCTGTCTTGTGCTGAAAATGGTGTTATGCCCTATAACAACAACAAGACTTGGGTAGAATTAATACACAAAGACTAAATCTGTTTGTATGTACAATGGCAGATCTGGCCTGGGAGATAATAAAACTAGCTTGAATCTGAGACTTCCACAATGACATGATCAGAAATTATTTTTCTAATGTAACATCATTTGTGATTGGTCCAAACAAACTCTCTTGAACAATTAAAGCTATATGTTTGAATATATGCTCCTAAAAGTTGCATGTGTTATTACGCAAAGAAATATATTAGTTTCTTTTTTGTTTAGCTAATACTTCCCTCTCACATAAAAAAACAAGAGCGACCTAATTTGTGTTCATTTGTTATGCGATGAATTAGAGGATAACTGTACTGTTAGTCATTATACGGCCACAAATGTGATTTTTTTTTCTCCATGATGTTTTTATTGAAGTCGATGAAACATTAAATTTGTAACTGTATAACCACTTAGATACCTTGGCAATCTGAAAATATAATTATTTTATTTTTTATTCTAATACAGTTTACCTTCATTTGTCTTCAAAATAAATATTGAAAAAGCGTCTTTGTCCTAAAGACTATATTGTACTTGTTTACAAATCAAGCCCAACCACACAGACCCAGATTTCCTATTGCATAATGCACCAGCAGATTTGGGTTTGTGCAGTTTCTTACACATAATAAGCAGAACAATCAACATAGACCCAGATCTGCTGGCATATCATGGAAGGTTTTGTATGAAGTTGGACTCGACTTACAAGCGAATATATACAGTATATAAAAAAGACAATTGTGATATTAAAGTTTTAATTGTTAATAAATTTTAATGTTCAACTAATTAGCTTATCATATTCACAGATGTCTTAGAATCTGAATAACAAAAAAAGGTAACATTAATATCATTTAATTTGTCCACGGCAAATGACATGATCTGTTATAATAGCTTCAGAAATTGTGCTTGAGTAGCAAAATTAAGTGAAATGCCACATTTTGTTAAGATTTCTTGTACAGATCCTTATACTTCATACTTCTTGTTCTCTTATTTTCATGTACTAAATTCTGCATTCAAGTCAGTTTATCAGTGTTTAGATGTTGAATTTGACTTTAAAGAAAAATATTTTGAAAATTCCGTTCCATTTCACCACATCATTTTTTTTTCTGTAATTAGACGCAAAGCTTAGTTATAATACTTTTGATGTCCACACAGGAATAAAAATATAATTTTGGTCAAAAACTTGACTTTTCTAAAGTTGCATGACTGGTGAACAAAGAAAACAATAAAGTCTATTGTTGATTTTCTATTTTGTCTGTTAACCTGTGCGGCTTGTCTAGTCTTATATTTGTCAGTTCCATTTTCACTAAAGAGTTAATTTTACTATTCATAGGTTACAGGTTTTTTGAATATTTTTAATAGTGATTGCTTGCCATAAGTTGATTTTTTCAGAAACAAAAAAGGGTAACTTTTATGCTCAAAAGATTTAATTGTGCTTAGCGATATACAGTTCTTTGCTGTGTTAGTGTAAGTTTTGTTGCTAAATATTTATAAAGTATAATTTATTATCATTATGTTGGATTATGGTTATCATGTATAGGAAATAAATACATTATGAAAATTTTTATACAGTGCTTCCTCCTTATGCCTTTCATGGGAGCCCCAAAAAAAATTATTCACATTATAAGTGATGAAACATTATAGTGGGGTTATTCTATAACAAAGCTTTGTCCTAATATATACATTAAAAGACAAAAATAGAGTATTTAATGATGTGGAATCACATTAAAATTGGTTTTGTGGGCCAAAAACTCGGTTAATTTTGAAACATGTTGTGAAGACAAAATTAGACCAATTTTACAGGATTTTTACTGATACCTACTTTATAATAAGGCTGCAGTATGCTGAGGGTCTTTATAGTGAGAGACCACTGTATATCTGGTATTGAAATATAGTAAATAGTAGTCCTTGTCAATCATACTGTTGTGTAGAGTTAATGAGTAAAACAGTTTATACTCACTAAGTCAAGACAAACTGCAAACAATAAGGATCATGATATGGGCTCTTTACATTTTGCAGCTTGACTTGTATGCAATTATAGACAGTATCCAGAAAAAATTGGGAGATTTTGTTCAGATAATTGGTTGTTGATGTAACTAATTGTGTTATACACAATAACTGTATGCCTGAGACACATGCCATTGGTCCGGTCAGTTAGTTTGGATAGCTGACATGTGCATATTCAATTTTACATATTTACTATATGGGTTGTGCAGCATTCTTCATGGTAGTCTATATTTTGGACAGTTTTGATGTAAAAATATACTTTGTTCATACCAGTCGTTTCTCTATGCTGGCGTTTTTTCAGTCAACAAATTTTCTTTCTAGAATTGCCACAATACACTTCTTGCAATATTTAATTTGTTCTGCATGAAAATGTTGCAGATTTATCAACCAACATATCTGCACTTTTGTGAAATAAAATTTAAAACCAGACATAACTGACACTGGGGTTGAGTCATAGGTCATTGCTTGCATGTTTGTACTTCACTGAGCTTATGAACATGGTGTACATATACAACTGAATTTTGACCTGACTTTTTATTTAGTTGCACTGCAGTGAACATGTTAATAAGTTAATAGCACTTGTGACATAGAGTTCAAGGTCAAAGGTCTTGACTGGTTTTATCTGTACTAGGCTGTGAACATGATAAAACAAATGAATAGATTACTTCCTTGCTCAGGATAATTCATGATCCTTGGTAATTTCCCATAGTCCGAGAATAAATATCTTAAAAGTTTAAAATTTTCAGCAATATCACACTGCTTTCATTAGCTAGTAATGTTGATCATGTGACCTATAATGGTAGCTGTTGTTGTAGTGTTTAGCACCATTTTTCAGCACAAGATAGGCTATACATGACAGCCAGTATTGTGGAGGAAGAATCCAGGAAAACCCTGGAAAGAACCACTGACCCACAAGAAGTTACTGGCAAGCTTTCTCAAATACCCACAGTGGCCAAATCCAAGATTCGAACCCACGCCAACAGAGGTGAGATGGCAGTGATCCGTAATGGTGAGCACTTTAGACTAAACCACTGACCTGTAATGGTATGACATTGCTGTCAATTTTGAACTCTTAAGATATTTACACTCTGCATATAGGTAATTACTAATGATCATGATAAAACAATTATGTGTGGATTTTATCAAACCCATGTTGTGGATATATGTGATGAATACCATAAATGATGCCACTTAAATGACAGTTTTTATAGATTACAATAATTATGGATTTCACCAAACTTAGCATGTGTCTATATACAGGCATTGTTTGAGACAAGTTCTCAGATTTTCTGTCAGTCTGAGACAAGTTTTCTGATTTTTTACCAGTAATATCAACTTCAAGCACAATGGCCATGACAAAGAAGTTTTAGTGCATTTATAGGTATTTTGTTAACATTATAACTTAACTTATGTAAGAAAATAATTTTCTTAAGATATAAGATATGGTGGACTTTCTTCATCAAATGCATTACCTGATCACATTACATTAGGCTACCTCCATATCCAACCCACCCGGAAAGACGGAAAACATATTTCTGGCTATAATATAGACAAAGGTTAGCAACTCTTACACATTAACCCCCTTTCTCTTGACTAGTTGGTTACCATTTTACTGAGATGTACCAGTTTTTAATTTTTCTGTCATGCTGTAGATATGTTTTCCAGAGAATCCATTTAATTATATACCTAATTCTCTTTTTTCAGTCATATAATGTTTACATGATGCATGCAACATCTTTTGTGAATTTTGGTGAATTTATTCATATTTTTGCAGTTATCATACAGTTTATTTTTTTACTGTCACATTTGATTTTGATCAGTCACATTCAGTTTAACTGGAGAAATGTTTTGCACTGAACTTTTCAACGTTCACACAACTCATTTTAATGCAGTTTACATTATTTTATTTCTATATATTTGTTGTATGCATTTGTTGGTTCCTCTTTATAATTACAAATTTTCTCTTAGGAAACACTTTTATAAACAAAAATTTTCTCTTGTTATACTGTGCTAATATTAGGGCAAGTTCATCCTTTTAGTAGAGTGATCATGACATTCCTACTTCACTTACATATTATTTTTGTAAATTTTGTTTCTCCAAAAATGCTTACTTGATCATGTAAGAACAAAAATAACCCCTCTCACTGTCCCATGCAATACAAGCATATTGTACAGTTTTGCCCAAGTAAAACTGATACATCCAGTTATAATGGTAGCCAACCATAATATAGAAAGAGGAATTACACTGTAGGATTTGCTTTATAATATATATATATATATATATATATATATATATATATATATATATATATATATATATATATATATATATATATATATATATATGTAGACATAACAATGTTCTTCAGTTTTTCCACAAGGGGTGAATTCAGAGGTAGCAGAGAAAGGCATCTTAATGTAATGTAACCGGGATAGTATTATCAGAGACCTGTAGTTTGCTAAACAATTTGCTCTCTCGAGAATATCAGCTAGTTTGAATACTTGACCATTAAATAGAAATAAAGTAAGAAGAAATGGTTGAATTATGGATTCTTGGAAAAAAATTTCAGCCAAAAAAATTGTTGGTCCCTTTAGTGGACTCCTGTTGTATTTGTATTTTAATTGCATGAATGAAAAATCTTTATTCTACATATAGCATTTCTTTTATTTGTACAGTTTATTGTATCTTAATATAACACTAGTTACTGTAGAACTATTGAATTGTTTCAGTGCTATTACTGTGTGAATATGGAACATGACTTAAGTTACTACAACTTTAATAAAAACTATTGGAATTTAATGGCATAAAAAAATAATGGTTTTAAACCTTTACAGTGTATATTTCAGCGCTAGTAAGTTTACTTGCATCTACTCTTACATGAAATCTTGTTTTTATTTTTATTACCAAACTAATACCTTGACTGAATTTCTACAGTGAGCTCATGGATGTAGAAGTTCTGCTGTGAGCCAATGGATGTGGAATTTCTAGTGTGATCCCATGGATAAAGAAGGTTTACTGTGAGCCCATGGATGTAGGATTTCTACTGTAAGCCCATGGAAGTAGAATTTCTTTAAACATGATGCAACAGCTTACTTATAACTGCAGCAGTTACATGTACATATAACAGTTTGTGAATAAAATTTTAATTATTTCAGGGGTTTGTTTTAACCATATTAAAATGGATATTTTCAGTGTTGTTATCAATGGCCTTTAATTTTGTTGCTGTTTGCTTTGTTTTTCCTTTCTATGTTACTTATTTTTCTTTTTGCTATAAATTTATCAAACTTGCACTGACTCTTCTAGGAAAGTAAATTGATATTCATCAACATGGTGAATTATAATTTTGTATTGATTAAATTTCATGTACTTTTCTATGAGTTTTATTTCCATGAAACAAAGAAAAATAATGTGCAATCAGAATTGTAATATTAAATTTCTCAATATAATATATTGTCTTTCTGATTCATTTCACAAACCATACACACACACACACACACACATATATATATATATATATATATATATATATATATATATATATATATATATATATATATATATATATATATATATATATATATATATATATATATATATATATATATTAAACTGCCACCTTTTGCAACTATTGCAGATTTTTTTCCACAACCATGAAATATTTTATGTAGAAGACATATAACATTCTTTATTTCCATATTGAGTCTTATCATTTAGAAGGCAATCGTCAAATTCAGTTTTCATATTCCAGCACAATTCTGCAGATTTATGGCCCATTCTTGACCTTTGCCCCACAATTGCATGTTATGGACAGGGGTAATCCATCTCATAAAGAAACAGTTTAGCTTACCTTTACCAAATTTTAAAATAATTTATGTCCAGAATCTGATAGCTGAACTTGTTACCACTCTTTGAACCATATTTCTGAGTTGATTTTGATCACGACTAAAATACTAGTATATACTTACATCTTCAAAATCTCGATTGAGCTCAGTAATTGGCAAGATACATGCATATTATTCAGGTTAAATTCCATCAGCTAGGCAGAGCTTGTCATTACTCATGCCCATATTTTTTAACTGATTTTGATAAAACTTGGACTTGTGAAGATCTTGAAATAGTTTGGTAATCATTGAGGTACATGTGTATTAATGATATTAACCACTGAGTTACATGCATATTAATGATGATAACTAGTGAGGTATGGGATCATCCATAAAGGATGTCCACAAAGGTGGAGGAAGAGAGGGGTTTGATCAAATGCAGACAAGGAAAAAGAGGGAGTGTAAAGGACCTTGCAGATGTCTGCACAATAGTATTTATTGTTATGATGTTCTGTGTTGAACAGCTGCTTTAGACCTACTGCATGTATTACAGTATGTTTTGCGGACATCGTTAATTGGGTGATCCCTAAGTATAAATTATTTGTTAATTTCAATTTTTACGATTTGTGGTACAGAATGTATATGAACGAACCATAGAGGAGTCTATAATGCTAGATGGGGACATCTGGGGTTAACCACATCTGAACAAAGGAAGAGGGCTATGAAAGTAGATATTATCTGTGGACATCCTTTAGGGACAACCCCTATGTGCATATTAATTATGATAACCAGTGAGGTACATGCAGATAATGATATTACATCTACTTGCTCAGCTTGTTCTTACTCTGAACACCACATCTTTTATCCAGTTATGGTCGAACTCTGAATATATGCTTGTACCATCTTGGATGAACTTGATAACAAGTGAGATCAATGCATATTAACAAGGTGATTTTGAACATGTTATGCTAAACGTGTTACTATTCTGGATGACAAATTACTGTATGAAACATGACTTAAATCTCAGATGAATACAGTACTGAATGAGATCCAAAAATTTTACGAAAATTTTAACAGAGGCAATTGCTAAATTGTGATGAAATTCATCAAAACAGGTGAAAAACTACCATAGTAATTAATAAATTAATATTTGGTAAATAAGTTTATATCAACAAGGTATAAAATGTGATTTATTATAAATGTGACATATGCATATTTATGAGGTGATCTCGCATTCGAGTTGTTTACCAATCTAAAAGCTGTATTTTTACAGGATATGATCAAGCTTTGTGTATATATCATGAAAATGGCAGTTAAATATGATTGTGAGCAAGATCCAGGCATATCGGCTTGACTGAGCATGTCTACACTGTAGCAACTTTATTACTTCATGTCTAGGGGGGGCTCCAAGTGGTCTAAAGTGCTGACCGTTATGGATCACTGCCATCTCACCAGATTTGGCTAACATGGGTAAGTGAGAAAGCCTGCCAGTAGCTTCTCATGGGTCAGTGGTTCCAACCTGGGTTTTCCAGGGTTGTTCCTCTACCATTAATACTAACCGCCATGTATAGCCTATCTTGTGCTGAAAAATGGTGTTAAACCCTATAACAACATCAACTTCATGTCTGATTAAATTTGGATTTTAAAAATGTTTTATACTATCATATTATCAAGATATTGTAGCAAGGTCTGTGTATATTAATGAAGTTGTCTTGTATTGGGTTACTGCTGAAGATTCAGTTTAATATTACTCCAGTTTGATAAATAATTATATTTTCATTATGACGATTTCTATATTAAGTAGGATCTGTGCATATTAATCTTGCTTCTGACTGATGGTGCTTGTTACCTGATCTACAGACTATATTTTTTTATCCCGTTTCAAGAAAATTTGGTCAAAGGGTCAACACCATAAAAATCTTGAATGACTTAGATTATGAGTTTGGGGCTGCATAATAATTATGCTATTTTCTTTAGGAAGAATTTTGATCAAACTATAACAAAATAGGTCATCTTGATATGAAGATTTGGGAGATGGTTTATATAGGTTGTCTTATAATAAAACGAGTATGTCTAGTAAAATGGCCAATTGTAAAGTAATATAAGCCAGGTGAGCAATATAAGATTTCAGAATACTCTCACTGTATTCCAGCATTTCATAGAAGATCATAAGGCCAGAAGACCAGGTCTCATTTTTTTTAGCAGGTCAGTATTCAAGATCAGGTTCTGTAATCCAGCATATTTGGCCATGAATTCCATCAAACCTAGTCTTGTGTTCCAGCAGACCAGGCCTTATATTCTTTAAAGGTTTTTTTTGCTAGGCACTGGAACAATATTTTTTCCTTGCAGTCAGGACTGAACTGGTTTTCTGCCCCCAACCCCTTTGCAGACATCAGTTGGTGCAATACATGCCCCATGGCAACCACTACAGTGACTAATTTCATTAATTATTAATATATACATTGATAATTATTTGTAAAAATGGGTGTATTTAGCTAAAACTTAAGGGAAAAAAAATAATATAAAAGCTGCATGGGCTCAAACTGCAGAGCTCATATTACAAAGAGTAGAACAGGATGTTGTTGTTCTGGGGCTTAATGCCATTTTTCAGCACACAATAGGCTATACATGGCAGCCAGTATTAATGATGGAGGAAGAAACCGGGAAATCCGCGGAAAAAACCACTGACCCATGAGAAGCTACTGGCAAACTTTCTCACATATCAAAATTCGATGAATCTTAGACTTGAACCCATGCAGACAGAGGTGAGATGGCAGTGATCCATAATAGAGAGCACTTTAGACCACTCAGGGCCCCTACAACAGGATGTGTGCATTTGCCATGGTGGAAAAGTGTGGCTGGAGTCGGAGCCAAGAAAGAATGTGCAAAGGCTGAAATAAAACTAAAAAAGCTAAATAAAAAAAAGAAAACAGGCAAGGATGCAGTTGACATAGCTCTTTGTGCACTGCACCTATTAAATTTTCTTTTAGAGATTAAGTTTGCCACAATATACCAATAAGAAAGGACAAGCATATTAGTTTACACAACTACTGCAGTGTTGGGCAGTTACTAACAAAATCGATGCATCAATAGACTTGCAGCTCATCATATAAAACCAGTGTCCAGTTCCAGCTTCTAGACACAGAGTTGAGACTCGTGTACCAGCTGTAGAAACAGGATTCAGCCTCCCAGCTTTTAAGCACAATGGCCAGTTCCAGCTCCAGCGCAGACAAACGAGTCACATGTTATGGCCCCACCAAGATTTATAAGTTGGAGGGCTAACCTCCTTATAAATCTTAGTTGAGCCTTAGCTGATACAAATGTAAGAGACTTCCAAGCCCTAGTGCCTCCTGAGACTTCTAAGCCCTAGTGCCTCCTGGGACTTCCAAGCTCTAGTCTCTTCTGGAACTTCTGAGCCTTAATGCCTCCTGGGTCTTCCAAGCCCTAGTGCCTCCTGAGACTTCTAAGCCCTAGTGCCTCCTGGGACTTCCAAGCTCTAGTCTCTTCTGGAACTTCTGAGCCTTAATGCCTCCTGGGTCTTCCAAGCCCTAGTGTTTTCTGGGACTTTTGAGCCTTAATGCCTCCTGGGACTTCCAAACCCTAAATTCTTCTGGGACTTATAAGCCTTATTGCCTCCTGGGACTTCCAAGCCTTAGTGCCTTCTGGGACTTATGAGCCTTAGTGCCTCCTGGGACTTCCAAGCCCTAGTGTCTTTTGAGACTTCTGAGCCTTATTGCCTACTGAGACTTCCAAGCACAAGTGTTTTCGTTGACTTCTGAGCCTTATTGCCTCCTGGGACTTCTAAGCCTTAGTGCCTTCTGGGACTTCCAAGCCTTAGTGCCTTCTGGGACTTATGAGCCTTAGCGCCTCCTGGGACTACACAATACTATGACCTGATGAGATGGAGCAGGTTGTTGGTGCTGCAACTTGTATAATCACTAAAAACATTAAAAAATACATGTATGTGCCAAGACTGTTTGGAACTTCGCTTACTGCTGTGTACTGGACCACTATCAAATTAATGACAATATCATAGCACCACTCACAAAGAATGCAACCTAAGGTTGCAAATTTACCAAGAAAAAACAAAGGCACCAGTTGTAATTCATAACTTACAACAGTCATTTAGTCATGGAAGCCATTGGAACCGCAGAGAACATTGGTGTCTTAACAACATGAAAAAGATACATGGCGTTCTGGCTAGTGTAACTTCAATGTGTTGGCAGCCAGCAATTTTTTGAGCAGCAGTTCAGACAAGCTGGCAGTCAAAGTAAACTTTCCACATTAGAGTCCACCACATGCCTGGGGATGTTGACCTTCTGAAAGGGTGTGTATACCCATATTAGCATACATACAATTTGAGGGAATACAGCTGCTCTCAACTGTCACAGTCTACAGTAAACTAAACTTCTTGCATTTCTGAAAAACACTATGGTCATGTACAAATTGCATGGTAGACATACAGCTGCAAAACCATGACTGATTACTATGACCTCTACATGCACATGGACATAGCACTACTCACAGATGTATTTGAGACCTTTCATGATGCTTCAGGGAAAAAAAAACCTACAGAAGCCATTTACTACTTTTAATGATGTCCTAAAGCAACTGGGATCAAGCTCAGGTTGCTGACAGTTTATTGAGAATGCTATTCTATATGACATTTCAGTGGTAGAAAAGCACCATGCTAAAGCCAACAATTCAATATTGCAAAGTTATAACAATAGAAAACCCACAAATTGAATGACCTTCCTAGAATGTAACAACTTTTCATACTTGGGCCAAAATGCAAATATTTTAAAGAGGGTCTTTTGAGAAACAATCAGTATATGTACCAAAGCACCACAATCTCAAAAATAACATCCTTCTTGCAATTCTCATGAGCAAAGCACAATTCCTATTCCTAGTGTGAATCCACCATATTGCTGCTTGACAGCAAAAGGGAAAGTGATGTCAAAGTATTCTATATTTTACCATTATTTTAGCTTGTTTGAATGAAGCATTGCTGCCTCATTAACTATCCCCTAAAATTGGTATGGTCCACATAGAAGTAGAGGGTCATGAGCCACCATCGCCACAGTCAATGTTTTTACTAATTGCTTTTGCTACATGTATCCCCCACACAGCTACAGCCTATGCTGTTACAGTCAAAGTTTCCATAGACACAAAGGTATTGATAACAAAGCAATCAATGCCTATTTTAAATAATGAGCCAACTATGTGGGTGCATCTTTTCCATCTCAACCGACTTGGCATGATAGTCTTTCACAAGAGCATTGGGTCTACCTCTTTAATAAATTTTTTTACCCACTAAACAAATCTAATTCAGCTCTCCAAGCTGCTTGGTTTTGGCCACTTGCCTGACCGGGTCAAAAGAACTGTAATTAATTATGCTGAATG
This sequence comes from Potamilus streckersoni, assembly GCA_016746295.1. Classification (NCBI taxonomy): domain Eukaryota; kingdom Metazoa; phylum Mollusca; class Bivalvia; order Unionida; family Unionidae; genus Potamilus; species Potamilus streckersoni. The sequence goes on along the minus strand of JAEAOA010001107.1, from coordinate 1,607,413 downwards.
CTCCTCTCTCTTCAGCCACTTGTACTGACTCTTCAAAAGTCAGTGCCCATCTGTTGTGGCCTTAGGCCAGAAGTTAAACCTGGTTGTGGCCTATTCCCAGAGTTAAATATTTTAACTGGCTACAGTGGTTGAACCATAGGCCCATTCACCTGAACTGGCTAATTATGTCTGCTTGTAAATCCATCATTTCTTCAAATCACTTTGAATTATCAGCCCTTTGCAATGTATCTCAATTCAGATGTATGATAGCTGACTTCATTATTGGTATATCCTCAATATTTTCTCAAAGAAAATTAATTCGCTAAATAAAATCTAACCATAAATAAATATGACAGGTATGGCCTAACAGCTGCTTTGCAAATGGAGAGAGGACTGGGGGTGGGTGGACACGGAATGCAGAAAATCTTGAGTGTAAGGCAAAATGGTTGTGGCTGGTCTTAAGCACAGGGACAAAATCTTTTGGCCTTGGCCCTAGTTTTTGATACCCTGTTTTGAGAAGTATGGTCAAAACGCCCCTTATACATCTACTGCAAAAAATTTTAAGAGGGTATATTATCTCATTGAAATTTGGCATGCAAGTCAAAAGAACAAAGCGAAGAAAATCCTCAAGCTCAAAAGAGTCAAGCTTTATTATAATAAAAGTTTATAAAGTCCATTTACATGTTCCCCATCTTTTTGCAAAAAAATGGCTGGATATATCATTGATTCTTTAATCATTCTGTCCATCCACCCATCTCATGTTTGTTTCTGCTCTGAAATATTAAAACAGTTTGAAACTTTGTTATGATTAAATATCATTACTAGAGGGTGTGTCACCTACACATTGAGGAATCTATCTTCCATACAAAGATAATTGGTAAATATTTTACATTGGGTGTTTTTGTTCACACTTTTTCTTCTGCTTTGTAACTTAAAAGGCACTTGTGATAAATATATGAAACTTATACTTTACTATCATTACTAAAAGTTATGTTTCATATATACTGGGGTATTTTCTTCAAGGTCAAAGTCATGAATCCATGACCTTTCTTGTTTACTCCTGAGCATTAAAGCCATTAGAAACAGCAATGAAATGATGACCTACCTACTTTGCTTAAAAGTCAAGTGAAACTGCAAACAACAATGATCCTGATCTGTCATAGCATAATGTGCATGCAAATCAGGGTCTGTGCTGTTTGCCTGATTAGTCCTAACTAATTTCTCAGACTCAGTTTGGTCGGTGCATTATGCAATGGCAGATATTGGTCTGTGCAGTTTGCAGTTGGACTCATCCTATAAGCAAGTTAATTATGGTAGATAATATCAATGACTGACATGTTGTATACAACACTTTTACCCCTCTCTATTTGACAACTCTCACAGGTTAATATTTTCAGTTTTCAAATCTGTTATGTAGATCCAATAATTTCAAAACTGTTAGACATAAACTGAAAGAAACTTAGTATAGTTCAGTACCATGACAAGAAGGTATATTGCACGCCTAATTGACTGTCACCTCTTCAAAGTCATAGTCACATGTCAATAGTTCAAGTTCGTTCTTTTTCTGCTTTAAAATTTAAATGCCAGTTGTGATACAATGAGTCTTGGTACACTGATGTTAGTCAGTTTAAGAGCATATCACTGGCACTAATGAAGGCTATATTCAAGGTTCAGGTTACTGCTAATTGTGTTTACTCATTCCTATTATACATCTTTGATGACTCTAAAAACAGAGCTATAATGAAACTTAATTTCCATTTCAGCCCAGTAGCTCTGTCACAATGATGTAAGGCAGAGTTAATTAGCTACAATTTTTTCTTCACTCTGCATGGGAGGCTGGGTACAAAACAAATACACTGACATTTTTGAGCTTTAAGTTTGAAGTTGAATTTCATGCTTTAAAGTTATGAAAATAATGGGCTGATGGTGTAGGAGTTGTTTAGGGACTACTTATCCTTTAATTCATCCATATTAGATCATGGTCTGGTTATTACTTGTCCTTTAATCCCTCAAGGCCTGGTGCATGGTGGGTTTTTTTTGTGTATGATGAATGTTTGGCACCTTTACAAACCTTTGTTTGGCGCCTTTCAGAAGGGTTGGCACATATTTTGCAGTGGCACATGTGGGCATCACACACTTTGTACATGCAACCAGCTGGGCCTGAATCCATTGATGTCAGATCATGATCTGATTATTACTTGTCCTTTAATCCATCCATGTCTGATCACTGTGTCTGGCTATTACTTGTCCTTAGTCCATCCATGTCTGATCACTGTGTCTGACTATTACTTGTCCTATAGTCCATCCATGTCAGATGATTATTACTTTGGTTATTATTGTCCTTTTGTCTGTAACTCACATCTTATCTCCTTTTGGTGATTACTTTAAGTTTAGTCTATCTATATCTGATCACTATGTCTGGTTATTACTTGTCCTTTAGTCAATCCACATCTGATCACTGTCTGGCTATTACTTGTCCTTTAGTCCATCCATGTCTGATCACTGTGTCTGGTTATTACTCCTCCTTTAGTCCATCCATGTCTGATCACTGCATCTGGCTATTACTTGTCCTTTAGTCCATCCATGTCTGATCACTGTGTCTGGCGGCTATTACTTGTCCTTAGTCCATCCATGTCTGATCACTGTGTCTGACTCTTACTTGTCCTATAGTCCATCCATGTCTGATCGCTATTTGGTAATTACTTTAACTTTAGTCCATTCATGTCAGATTACTTGCAGATGATTACTTGTCCTTTAGTCCATCTATGTCAGATAAATGTCTGGTTATTACTTGTCCTTTAATCCATCCATGTTATACTTTTGTGTCTGGTTATTACTTGTTCTTTGGTCCATTTATGTCAGTTAAATGTCTAATTATTACTTGTCATTTAATCCATCCAAATCAGATTACTGTCTAGTTATTACTTGTCTGTTGGTCCATCCATGTCAGATTACTGTATCTGGTTATTACTTGTCATTTAGACTATCCATGTCAGATCACTATATGGTGATTACTTTAACGTTAGTCCATCCATGTGAAAACTCTCTCTGGTGGTTACTTGTCTTTAGTCCATCCATGTCACATCATTGTCTGTTTTTTACTTGTCCTTTAGTCTATCTGATCACTTGGAGCGATCGTGTGACAAACAACGAGGTGCTTCAAAAGGCCAAAATTCCCAGCATGGTCACACTCCTCCGCCAACGTCGAATCAGATGGCTGGGTCATGCGCATCGAATGGATGATGGACGGATCCCCAAAGACCTTCTCTACTCTAAGCTTGCCTCAGGCAGAAGATCAATAGGACGGCCACATCTTCGCTTCAAGGATGTCTGCAAGCAGGATATGAAAGCTCTCGGAATAGAGGTCAACACCTGGGAAGAGCTTGCCCTCGACAAGTCCAGCTGGCGACATGCTCTGTACACAGGTCTGAAAGCCAGCGAGGAAAAGTTATGACAGCTCGCTGATGAGAAAAGATCTCAGAGGAAGAGGATGCAGTTCCAACCAAGACTCGAGTCATACTTCAAGTGCAGCAACTGCAGCAAGGATTGCCACTCCCGTGTGGGACTTTATAGTCACAGAAGACGCTGCATAGCTACAAACTAGGACACCTTTCATGGGCGCATTTTCATCGTCTCTCGAGACTAACGGAAGCCAACCATATATCTGTTAGATCGCTCTGGTTATTACATATCCTTTAGACCATCCATTTTGGATCATGTTGGGGTGATATATGCCCCATTTGAGAGAGAAATACTTCACACCACACAAATAGAGCTTGATAGATGAAAATCAAATATGAATAATCTTGAAGCAATATGCCACAAAATCAACAAGGGTATTCTCATCAATTGGTACTGAAGGGTGATCACACCTATGATCCCAGTGACCCAACATGTCCAAAACATGACTGAAGGCTTTCCAACCAGATTAATAGACCGATTGTGTATGTGAGCTATGTGCTACTTGTAGTAAAAGGTCCACAGTTTTGTTTAGTAGAGTATCAGTTCCTCTAAGACTGGGCATGGATGAAGATTTTTTTCTGTAGCCGTTGCCATATGTCAGAATTTTTCCATCTGAAAATGAGAGAGATCATCTACAATGAGGTTTACTTTCTCTAGGACATATTCAGCTAGAATTTTGCAACAGTATTGAGCTGATATCAAAGTTAAACACCTGAGCAATTTCAATATCATGGGAGACTTGGATCGATGTTTCATAATTATCTCAACTGTCCTGATATTGTCACAATGGAACAAAATTTGTTTTCTCTGCCACATATGGCCCCATATATGGGCTGCAACTATAATGGAGTATATCTCCAGCAGGGCCATAGACAGCTTGTCTGTGCTAAGTATGTCTGAATTGTATGGCCATGATCCTTGCAACCATCTGCCTTGGAAAAAAACTGCCAAATCCAAGAGTTGAAGTTGCATCAGTAAAGAGCTCAAAATCGGTAGCAAAAGTAACATTAGAGTCCAAGAAAAAAGAAATTCCATTCCAATGAACCATAAAGTCAATGCACATCTTTAGATCCAGTATGTATTTAACAACCTAGTTTGCATAATTGTAGGCTTTTCCACTGAATTGCAAAAAGATGATGATAGTATGTACATGCATGTACTGGAGAAAAGTAACTGCTCCAGTGGTAATTGTCACGTGGATTTAAAGAATACAATGTATCAAATTCTCCTCAGCATTAACTGCAAATAATACTTAAAGATTACCTCCTAATGAAAACACTTAAGTCATTTCTCATTTTCAGTTTTCACCCTATCCATTGTGTAATATTACACGCAACCTCATCTGATGACCCAACCAACAATTCTAAGTACATTTTTAATCTGTTGATTATTGAATGCAGCATGAGGTTGCACTTGCTCACACAAAAATGATAGGTAAACGGTAAAAGTTAACTCATGTTCCTGAGAAAATGTGTCACATGGACATGTATATTTGGGTTGCAAATACTAAACTGGCTAGCCTAGCAGTAGCTGTATATTGGATATCGATGTGTATATTTTATTCTGTTGGAACATGTTAAGCAAAGAATTTAAAAGTGACTGGCAGAAAGAAACCCACTAGTATGTGTGGTTTCATTTCCCTTTCTCCTATTTTGTTTAAAGCAGAATATCTTTCTCTTTCATATTAAAATTACTATGATTAAACTTTGTATATTTTGTGAATTGTCTCAGCATTCTTTGCTTGGAAATCTTTAATCTGTTGCAGTAAACGTACTGCAGCTGAATCAACAGGCATTTTCCACGCACTATAGTGGATATCTATGATTAAATAATTATTTTGCTGTAACTTCAAACTGTGGCAATAAAATTTAATCCATCCACTACATGCCATAATGTGGGCAATCCATGATGAACAAGATATCATGTCCATGACAAAGACATTGTAAAAAGGATTAATGCCCACTCTGGGAATGTGGAATTTTACAAAAACATGATGCATGTACTGTGATGGATATGCAAGTAAATTATTTGGTACTGAAATACATCATTCACTATAAAGGTTTAAAACCATCACTCTATAAGCCATTAGATTCCAATAGTTTCTATTAAAGTTGTAGTAACTTAAGTCATGTTCCATATTCACACAGCCCTGAAACAATTCAATAGTTCTTCAGCAACTTGTATATTATATCATAGACCATAAGCAAACTAATGTTATATTAACCCTTTACCTCATACAAGCGCCTTTTGGCGCCTTTACTGCATTCGCATACAGGTGCCTTTTGGCACTTCTACCTGATTCGAATACAAGTGCCTTTTGGCACCTCTTTATACAGCAGCCATTTTGAGCGGGTTTTTGTAGTGCCACCTTTGGGGAAAATCCCCTATTAGATACTACATTCATTGATGTGAATGATGATTATGTCAGATCACATAGTAACTGTTTATGCTCTGGTCGAAATCTGCTATTTAAAGTAAGTAGGTCTTAACTGTGTCTCTCCAAAATGGCGGTCACGGATATCATTCATTACTTGCTTGAGTTTTTATGATTAGAATCACAACTATGAAAACTTCAATAACTTGGGTAAAGGCTTTGATACTGATGTAGGAAGCCATTAGTTGTTATAAATTATCAAATTCAGCTGATTTAGTGATGTAGATGCAGACAAAGAACTTGTAAATTTTGAGTATGAGAAATGGCAGTTACAGTCTGTCATGCTGCTTTACTGACTTGATGGTGAACAAATTCTCTCAAGATTTCAAAGCACATAGAAAATTCTTTTGTGAAATATAATTATACAGATATAACGACCGTATTTTACTCTAAAATTTTTCCATACATAATAAATGTGTACCAAAAACCTAAAATGGTTAAAATTGCTGTTAAACATAACATACACTTCACTGCTTAACAGGCCTATGTGTAGCACACAGCACTGGGTAACTTTGCTACATCTGTAGCGAAGGGCTAAAAAGCCATACACTCTATGAGGAGAAGGGTTAAAACAGATCTTTGTATAAAAAGATATGTCATGCAAATATAATACGATTTGGTGAATGAAAATAATTTTCAAGACTCCACATAAGACAGTTTCTTAAATATATTCAAGAGAATCTCTGTCATATCATATTTGGTATAAAAAATATTTACTACATATCAAAGTTCACATGTTCATAAGAAACTTGTGAGTGACCTACAAATGTCTTTGCCTTGGATATCTTTGGCAGAGATATCAGAACATATCAAAAACAATGCTAAGTTTGGTTATCTAAAATTGAAAATTAAATGTAATAATTTTTGGGAAAACCTCTTCTTCATTGACATCATTCAAATATTTAAGGAAGATCAAACATTTTATTTTCAAAAGAAGCATTATTAACAAATATAGAACAAGAACAAATTAAAAGTTAAACACTTGTATACTATAATGTGTTTTTAATTTGACCTTTGGAATTACAAGTATTTGTGTGCAAAATTGTCAAGTTCTATGTGCATAGCAGATATACCAACTGCATTAAGTTATTAAATATCAAGATCTTGTTGAGCATAAGCAAATATGTTTCCTTTAGGAAAAGAGAAGTATCAATATTTCACAGAAATAAAATCGATTTGGAGCAGGACAACAAATGCAGTGCAACACACATTCTTAGTATTTCAATGAAATAATCAGTAACGTGTCAGAAATCTTAATGAGATTACAGAATTTTGTTTTTGCCCCTCCTCTTCCTCCATTAACATTCAACATATACTTAAAAGGAAAATGCAGATCCTTCTGGTAGCAAAATACCTTTTTTCCCATTCAAGTGAAAGCACTTAATATGAAATTCTCAGAACTATACAAGAAATCAGCAAATGACTTCAAAAACAATTTATAGTCCCAAAACATTAGACCAGTCATCATCAAGAGAGATCTCTGATTTACATTTCTGGTAGCAAAAAAAAAAAACCTGCTAAGTGACATGTTTGTTTTGAAAAGCAAACACAAAAGAAAAGAATTGGTGAATAATCTGCTTATTTCCACTAATGTGTATCTGATACCATATATATATATATATATATATATATATATATATATATATATATATATATATATCTATATATATATATATATATATATTACCTCCCTTTAGATCATGATCATCAAGATGACCTGTTTCAGGAAGATGAAACAAATATACATGGCAATCTTAGATTGAGATAAAAAAAAATGTAGCCAGCTGGTGGTATTTTTATAACAATAAATTTTTTAGCTACCAAAAGAATCCATTTTGATTTTATTTAAAGTTGAACAAAATTTTATATATAAGTGACTACTTTTTCTTTATAATTCAATGCTATTAAAAACTAAGACTCCAACTTAACTAGTAATTGTTCCTCATGATCTAATTAGTCTTGAATACTAGTGCATCACCTTAAAGAAACATATATGGTCCCTTTACATCCCAACCTGAAAAATTTCTCTTTTTAATCGTAAAGTAAGAGACCTATTTACTTTGTCTGCTTATTCCAGTCTCCTGTTTCAACCATTTTTTAATCTTTCTTGCCTTCATTAACATAAAACAAGCTATATTATCATATTTCCATGCTACTGCTACACACAGCACAATTAAAATCAAAGTATGCTTTCTTTGAGCATACAAAATAATCCTGTGCAAATTATAACAATGTTAAATACTGGAATTCAAATAATTAAAATTTGAAATGGAAAAGAATAGCCAACCAATCCAATGATTTATAAAGACATTTTGTTTTTAAAGTAATTTATTTCTCACAAATATTTCTGAAAAAAGAAGTAGCATGAAGAACAAACCTTTTCTAAATTCTTAAAATGCATTTTTCATAAATGTTTGTACAAATTCATTACCCCTCACTATAGAATCCTTCATTACAAAATAGTTCATGTTATAAGGTTGGTATTGACATGGTTCACATTTTTTTTATTAAGTGGTAACAAAATTATCTATATTCAATTATATGGTGGTTTATTTATAAAACAGTCTACTATATGAACCCAAGGAAAGCAATGATGAAGTAATGAATTTGTTCCATTTGATTCAATGTTTTAAATAGATATGGCAATCAGCATAGGACTTGCCAAGTTCAAAGAACGGGATTGAGTTTTTTATTGAGCAAAAAGATAAATTAACAAGAATATATCAATAACTATATTAATAAAGTGATTGTGCTCAACAATGCTACCCAAATGCAAATTAACTTGCATCTTTAAGCTGACAAAAGTCATGTCAGGTGAAAACAGTTGAGTTTACCCAACTATTATAAATCCTATGAAGGTATAATTAATTAAACTGTATATATATTCTCCAACCTGAGCAGCATTTGCTGTGGAAATTGTAAGGACATTTTAGACGAAAAATATCTGAAACTAAACATATTCATGAGTAAGTAGAATCATTGTAAAATAATTGTATTCCATTTTAGCAAATAATATCTACAATTTCCTTAAAAATTATACAATTTACAATGAAGAAGGCACAGTTGAAATGGCTATGTACATGTCTTTGTTCTAATGTAATAATGGGAACAAAGTCAGAAAAAAGTTCCTCCTTGACATCAGTATTCTGTCCCTGCACAGTGCATCTTTTTCAAACCAAACTTTGCAAGGAAGTATAGGTTTAAGCATCAAAGAAGCTGCTTGGCACAGTTTTCATCTCCTATTTAATGGTCTTTGAGGTAAACAGAGAGTGCCTTCTTAGCCAGGTATTTCTCTCTCAACATCTGAACCTTGACAGCATGTGGCATGTCTGGAATCAGGTACATAATCAACCATGTCAGGAACACAGTCAGGTTCTGTAATATAGTTTAACATAAGTTTACACTTTGCGGATATTAACTCAGTTATATGCCAAGTTCTAACAACTTAAACCCTAACCAGCTTATATGAATATGACATAAGGTGAAAGAATTCTGAGAACCATGTGAAAAGCACTAATCTTGGACAGACCATTACATACCAAAGACCAAAGCAAGTTCATCACTAGTGTTATTAAATGTTTTCACAATGCCATATTTTTATGCAACTGAAGAAAGTTCAGTGAGTCAAGTCTGTAATAGTTACAACAAAACATGTTGTTTTTTTTGGCTCTAAGACATTGAGTGTTGACAAGCAAAGCTTTAGTTCAAATAATACTCTAAAATTTAATTAAAAAAATTATTTGGACATTCACTGGAGTTCTAATCTGTTTCCACCTTGGATTCCCATTGTTGTCATGTAAGTGGCAAAATATAATGTTTTGGCTTTACAATATGTTTAAAATATATCTGATTTCTGCAGAGAAAATTAATTTGTCCTGTCTATCAATACATTCAAGGGCCTGTCCATTTGTCCAAGCCATGCTCTGATCTGTGCTTTCAAGCACATGTCCATTTATTCATGTATTCATGGACATGTCCATATATAACACTGTTCTGTGCATACAGCATCTGTCCAGCTGTTAGTTGGGTCTCCCAGCACCCTGAACTTTCTCTACACCAAAATATGAGTCAGAACTCTTAACATAATGTTCAATGAGGGTGACAAGATAACAAAGTGCACATAATCTTATCCCTGTTATGGCATCTGTCTCCAGTTTCAATTATTTGGAAATATAAATTTGATTCTTATATATCTTTGAAAAGCTTAAAGCATGTGTCATACCCTCAGGTTTTGATGTCTCAAATTTAAATGTGACCCATTTCTGATGGATGGAAATTACATCCTGTGCATTTTTATGATGCATATTGACTTTAAGTCTGAGAGCAAGATTTTATTACCCTTAATATGGATCTGGCATAGTTTTTTACTAAACATGCACAGTCCATAACAAATAAACTGTATGTGCCATTGAATGACATTTGTTAGTCTACTGTTTATGCCTTATCAGCCAATATCACACCTATGTAAATTTAGTATGTCACTGGGCAGAGTTAACATACATTGCTGTTATCGAGTTTTTCATCATATACTTGTACTCAGCAGTAGGAAACAATATCATAATGATCATAATGATGTTCTAATGAAATTGTCATTATATATTCAACAATGGCATACCATACAAACTGAATCCTGCCAGAGGTGACCAAGAAAAATATTGACTTGAATGCATGCTTTTACTGCATTATGTATATTATACTGTATAAAATGTTTATAATATATGACATCACTACAAAATGTTTCGAAAGTAATCATTTTGATTTTTAAAAACCTATATAACCAGCCTGGTGGAGTACAGGAGATATGTAAAACTCAAATCCCAAGTAATCTATTGATGATCAGTACATGAAAAATAAATTTAAAAAAATGTAAAAATTAAATAATTTATGAACAGGTTAAAATTATAATTGTATCAATATCCAATTGCATCATTTTCAGAAACTATTTAAATGTTTAGAAATTCTGTATCCAACTGCATCCTTATCTGCACAACACTAAGTTGTTTGTGATATGAATCAAATGTTTTCACAAATCTTGACAGTACTTTGCAACCAGCAGCAAAAACAAAATATCCACATCTTGCAAATATTCAGATAGATGGAACCTGTCACAGTAAAAATGCAGATATATAGTAAACAACTAATGTTAGGTTTTTAAGAAAAATATGTGAAATTAATTATACATTGGAGGAAATGTCTGTCTAAGGTGACATTTGATATTTGAAAACTAAACCAAACTAGAAAGCATGAGGAAGATACAAAGGGCCCCACAGTGAAACAAAACAAAAAATAAGTGCCATAACTATGGCTGAAAAGAATAAGACTAAACCTATAAAAACATACATGTAAGTCTACAAGATACTGTTCATACCAAATTGCATCAAACCAAACTAGAAAGCATGAGAAAGATACAAAGGGCCCCACAGTGAAACAAAACAATAAATAAGGGCCATAACTATGGCTGAAAAGAATAAGACTAAACCTATAAAAACATACATGTAAGTCTACAAGATACTGTTCATACCAAATGGCATCAAATGATGTTGAACAATTTTGGAGTCCTACTTGTTACAAGCAATAATCAGTGTGAAAATGTGAAGTTATTTGTCAAGACATTAACTCTGACCTGAGTTATTGACCTGATGAGACAAAATCCACAAAAAGCACAAGACAATCGAATGCACCAAACTGCATTAGAAAATATACTAAATGGTTCTTAAACTATGCTTGATGTTGGTCACAAGAAAGGGTTCCCTGGAACCTGGAACATATGGCCAAAACAAAGATCTCAATACATAAGTTCAAAATAAATCATAACTGATGTTTTATGTATGATGCTGGCAATAAAGTCATACTTATGTTCTGCCAACTGCTTTATCCAGGATTGACAATAGATGAAGAATGGGGTATTACCTTATAATACCTTGTATGTCATCTATATTATGGTACAGTAGAAATCTCACCTCAAAAACAACAATGAAGGCCAGCCTGGCTGCGAGTACATGCCAGAAGACAATAGTGTACTTGTACTGATCATCAGAACCTGGTGGATTCCGAAAGTCACGATATCTGCAATAAAATGCACAACATATAACAAGAAATTTCTTTCTTGTCTTTTTTCTATTATTGGAAACATGCTTGTGCTTGTTAAAATAAAAGTTCTAAGGTCAATGCCCCAATCTGATTAAATGTCTTAAGGTTTCCACCAAAAATTTAAATGTCTTTCATATTTTTTCATCTTCAATGGTACATTTAATAGACACTACATGTTAATGAATTTTATGAGTCCTGTTGTACTCTTAAAATCCTTAGACATGAGAAATTCTCAGCCTTTTTTTGTTGGACCTATTTTCATTTATCTGGATAACATTTACCTCAGAATATTATTGAAGGCAGCTGTCCAAGAAATATGGGTCAGCTGGATGATTCAGTGGTGTCATTAGGGGTGTGTGGACCACACCAGGAAACACCATCAGAGGTGGGGGTGGCACAAAAAATTACTATCTATACAATGTTTTGAATTTTTGTGCAGGAAGGGGGTTTAAGGGGGTAGCATTATGAGTTACTGCACTGGGTGACACCAACCCTAGTGACACCACTGGGATGATTCCTGTGAAAATTTCTTCCCATGCTTTGGATTGTCGCCATTATGAAAACAATAGTGTACAATAACAACTATCTGCTGAATACTTGCTAAACAAAAGTACAATATGATGATTATATTCAAGACACATAAATTGCTTTGAAACTCACCTGCAGGTTGTGATATTTCCAAATATTTCAAACCTTTTGTCATCAGGTACACTCTTGGGATGAAAGTCTGTCACATTGAAGGTGGACAAACTAAAGTCATAGTACTGCAATGTTTGGTTGATGTAAAAATGCTTGTACACCAATTTGGGGATAAACTCTGATGTGAAGGCTATGATTACAGCCTGTGATAGAAAAAAAATTTATATAAAACAAGTGGAAGAAGTACCATATATAATAACCAATAAGGCACACTCAACTGCAAAAAACATGGACTTGCACAATACATTGATAGCTCCAAGCCTACGTTATTCTTTCTACCTGTAAATTTCAGCAAAACTGTATTAAACACTAATCAGCTGGTACGTTATGTATCCTTTCAACCAGCAGATCTTGCTTTAAGTTATCTGCAGTATGGTGTGCATTGTACACAAGTACATATAAATATTTAGACAGAAGACTGTTAAAATCATTCAGAAACAAATCATTTTGAAACAAGTTCTGAAGATGTTGAGCATGCTCAAAAGCTTTATTCCATCTCTAATAGGGTGGGATAAAATGCTATTGAAAGATAGGAAAATACAAACAACTCTAGTATTGAGGCTAGTCTATGGTATGGATGAACTAACTGTACATATATAGATACCAAAGAGGTTCATATGTCAACCTTTCACCTTGGCTGTCACAGACTCAACAAAAAGTGGGGGCTCATTGAGCTAGGTTTGTCACCAGAGGCATCATAGAATATAACCCTTTCAATTGGATTCTATATAGTGGCTTAGTGGTTAATATGCCAGACTTGTGACCAAAAAGATGTGTTGTGCAATCCTACCAATGGATCTGTCCTAGTCAGCTATTTTGGTATGTTTGTCAGCAGCACACATTCTTCATTTGCCCTGGCATTAAGAAACCTTTTTCTGCAGTAAAACAACCAATCAAACCAAAATATATTCTTCTGTCCAAACAGCTTCAGCATTTACTGTATGTTATAAAATAAATTACTTAACATTTATTTATTTCTGCTAAGTAGTTAAGCATGTGAACCAATTACAATAAAAAAAAGTGTTTGTCCCTTTTATTCATGTCATTACTGCTGAAACAGGTGTGCATGCTCTTCCAGGAATGCAACTTCAGGGCAGACTTGGAAGATATGCCTGATTTATCAAAGAAATATATTTTACTAAAAATCTTGGTTTCTCTATCAAATATCTTACTTCAGTATCATATATTAAGAGAACTGGTAACAGGAGTAGAGAGGAGACAATTTCATCTACTTACCCTGAAGATGGCCCTAACTCCAGTCTCTTCAAAGATGTGCAGAAGTTTCATGCCATGTGTTAAATACAAGAATGGGTTGGCACAGGGTTTGTGCATGGATACAACTCAGAGAAAAACATTCAGCTGAAGCAGAGTAACCTATATTGTTCCAAAGCTGCAGAGAGACCTGGATCATATGTTATGCTGCTGACTTAGGAGCAATCAAGTTGAACTGAGCTCTTACAGATGAATAGCCTCTAAAGTAAGTTAAGAATTATCATCCCATGACTTGAGTGATGCCAGTCAGGGAACAGATGCTCTTGAGTACTATGCTAGCAGCAACTGCTTTAATGAGTTAAATATACATGATACCAAGAAATTCATCAGGTTGGAGATGTTTTTGCTCTGGTCTAAATCCTCCCTTCTTTCATGGCAAAATAGTTATAAAACCAGAAACAGTAGCCCTTAATTGTGTCAAGCCTAACTTTTCTTTATAAATATATATTAGAAAGAAAGCAAATTTTTGTACCAAGGCTACTTAGAGTGACAGCTGTGTCTATGCTTTTATATTGGGAGAAATTATCTGCTTCCTTTCACAAGCTTTAAACATTTGCCAAGGTGGTTGTTGACTTTCCCAGTAAATCTGCCCACCAATTGTATAGAGAAATATTAAACTCAAAAGCATCGTTTCATATAGAAAAGGAATGAAGGTTCACTAAATTTGGATTTGGACAGAAAACTTGAATGTACAGCTGTTTTGGCAGGTGAGGAGTAGGCCGAACCAACCTGAGACTATCCTTTACTAGATTAAGCAGGTTGTCCATGATTATGTGGCCTGATGGAGAGTGATAGCATTAGGTGTCAGTTGGATTCTTTTGTTTTCTTTCTGAAAATTTTTGGATGCAGATGGTACAAGAGGAAAGATGTGTTTATTGAAACCATTCCATTTTGGGGGTAGGGTGTCTGCTGCCTAGGCTGACATAGGTCATGATCCAGCATGTAGGAAGCCAACTGAAGGCTGGTGAGTATACAAATACAATGTAGTTTTAAAAGGCTCATATGCCCAGAACATAATTTTTTGAACCCTTGATCCTACCTTGAATGTTATAGACTTTAATGTGGATTTGTCATCCCAAAAGGAAATGAGAGAGATCTTGAGACATGGATCTCTCTTGCCTGCTGAAGTAATTTATGGGAGTCAAGGTGACAGGCAGAATGAGGGCACATTATACATATAACATCTGCATCTTTGATCAAAAGATATTCATTATTTTCTTTATCTCCATGAAAATATATGACAAAGACTCCCTGAGGGGCCAAATCCTGCTTACTTGGAAAGAGGGCAGAAGGTAAGCACTGTTGTGAGTTAATCTTGCCAATGTACAGATCATGATTCCTTAAGTTCAGCCTGCAGTGAGATATCAACCATGTTCTAGAAGAGATCATGCCCTTTGCAGAGATTCGATTCCACAACACTGATCCCTGGGCTGTAAAGGCAAAGTTTTGGTCACCACTGGGATAAAAGGGCAATTTGCAGTGCTCTCACAAACTGTCAGAGCAGGGCAAAATTGTATGAAGTTTCAACTGATTATAAGATCCTTTGAATAAAATCTGACTCTCAGTGCAGATGAACACCTCGGAGGTAATCCTCAACTTGTTTTAGGATCTCAGAACACTCTTCTTGAGCTTAAAAATCCCATCACTATCTGGAAATATGGCATATATAAACATTATGGCTGAATAAGAAACTATGAGTGTCAGTAATTTTTTATACTACAACCTTCACATGTTTATAAACTCTGAGTATGTGTTTGGTTCTGGGATTTTCAGGAAACATTCCTTGTTATATTTGTGATAATTGTTGATGCAAAATCAGTTGTTTTCTTGGAGAAAAAGTTAGTTTTGCATGAAATATCTTTATGTAAAACAAACACACCCTTTAGATTATAAAATACAAGGCCACATTTTACTACTTTAGGACAAACTGACACACTTGTGCATCAGAAATGAAAATATGTATAGACCTGGAATGAGCTGGCATCAATTTGCATAGGGTAAAATATAAGAGATAAGTTGAATTGAATTCACCTTTTAATGAGCAACCAATATGAACAAAAGAAATAAAGCATTTAATTTGCTTCAAGAGCAAAAACTGGAGATATACAGCCTTTCATAATTTTCTTGGTTACCTTAAAATTTTCAGTTGGTGTTTCATTATATAGCATTGCTTTATATGGGAAAGTGGGCTGCTGACTCGTCACAATTGTCAACTGATTTTCTAAACAAGGGAAATCCATGCATGTATTCAGCAAATGTTAATGAAAGACATACCAACCTATTTTTATAGTCCATAAACTTTTTACTTGTTGACAAAACAAAGTATTTATAAAATAAATAATGTGAAATGTCATTATTTGGTAACACTAACAACATTTCCCATCTTATCTTTTAATGCAAAAAAAAATGCTTTCTGCTCAACTTACATTTGTCACAATAGCAATTGCTGTGATTCCTGTCAATATTCCATACCAAATTCCTGAAAATACAATATACCAATTAGTCTGTAATTCCATTACACAAATGTGGCACAAAAAGCCCACAAAGTATAGCAATGTAAATACTAAGAAACCAACTCCTGTACCATGTGAACCACTCTATTACACTGTAAAATGTACCTCATGTAAGTAAAATGTATCACATTTGTGCCATGTGAACCACTCTATTACACTGTAAAATGAACCTCATGGAAGTAGAATGTATCACATTTGTACCATGTGAACCACATTATGACTATAAAATGAACCACCTTGAAATAAAATATTTCACATTTTAGGATTCAGCATTCCAAAGATTAAATGCCTTGCCTATCTGACTAATTGAATGTTAGACCATAAAAGTTAAAGTGTTAATGGATCTAAAATCTAGGGCTGTAAAACAAGCAAGCCAAAGACAATGTTCCATATGTACATAAATTGAATATACAATAGTAAAATTATATATATTTCACAGGAAGATGCTGAAATGTATCAGTAATTTATTTTGTCACAGTGGTGATATCACTTACAAAACTGCTTACTTTTCCTCATTTGGGAAACACATTTACTCATATGTAACAGTAGATTGTAATACCATATTAAGTATTAATTATATATATATATATATCCAAAACTGAACATTTAGGTATGCAATAGGGTGCCATAAAACACTATCTTAAAACAACAGGAAATAGATTTCAAATATTAACCTATTTAAAATAATTTTCGACATAAATCATGTGAATTATCACTGACAAAACTTATATGACCTGTTTCTATTTGTTATTCAGTGTCAACATTACATGTTAAACTTAAAACAAATGGTAAAACTAATACTAAATATTTTTCAATAAGCCAAGTCAATCACACTCTGAACTATGTCTGAAAATGATATCAAGGAATAGATGAATGCTGATGCAAACTAAAATTATCCAAATTTGAGTACACTGTTACCAAACAAAAATTCTACCCTTACAGGGCTAATGATACTGCATTCAAATGCAGAATGGAACAAAATAAATAAGCAAATTCCTTAAGCTCACAATCATTAAATTCTTTAGCTTAATGATCTTACACTCTTCTAATCTGTGATGATTCTACAAGAAAGTTTTAATGAAAATAAAAATCATGTAATTATTTTGCATTAAACAGTCATTAATTTGAAAGACTACACAATCTGAAACAAGATATGTTGTAGATAAATTTGCAACAAGTCACAGACTTAAATATATGTAAAATGGAAATGGAAAAAACTCCATAGTAGTCAACAAATTTTGCCACTATCATATCTAATAGAGCAAAAATCAATTCAGAATATATTAAGAAATATTAAATAAGTGGAAACTGTATTGTCACAAGTCATGAAGTCATGAGTGAGAAAACAAAATGTTTCCACTTCACAAGCTGATGTAAACACTGTTCAGTTCAATGCAGCAAAAAGGACACACGGAGGGGCATGATCAGAAAACATGTATTCTTCATGCATCAAAAAATAAAATTTTACATGTTACTAAACAGTGACAGAGACACTGAGGAACATGATCATAAAAGACATATCCTCAATTTATCAAATGATTGAATTTTATGTACTGACTTATATTTAAATGTTTAGGATATTACTTCTATATAAAATTTACAATTCATATAAATTCTTTATTTCTACAAAGTTACAATAACTCAAGTTTGGGTGTATATATATAATCATTTTTTACTTACCAATATCTTGAGCCCTGGCAGCAAATGGACGTTTCCACATGGTGACAAACTTATATGCATCTATTCTAATCTCAATGATGTTGTTAATGAGAGCAAAAAGAGGAGCCAAGGGGAATGCAGCCACAAATATTGTGACAAAACCATATTGAATAACTGAAAAAAACAAATCCAAGGTATGAAATAAACTTTTGATTTGTAATAACAGAACCCAGGAAATAACTTTGCAACAAGCATAAAACTATTACATGAGTGTTCATTAGAGAAATCAATTTATGACGTATTTGAATATTTCTACAAAGTTCCAACTTGTTATAAGTATTAAAAATATTTTAATAAATTATAAATGCATTACAAATAAATGAATTCAATAACAAGTTACCTGAAATGAGTCACATGCCAGAGTTTTATGTCTATAATGTCTTACCAACATGAGATACAAAACTTCACTCAAATATTCAAGGTGACATTGCTATGTCTATCTGTATGTCACAATGATGCATTCTTGATGACATGATGTTAAAATACATATATCAATTATATGCAATAAAATGGTCTCTTACCCATTTCAAGATACTCATAAAATAGTCCAAGTCTGGGCATATCAGACAACATGTAGTCCTGCTCCCAGCGAGTGCATACAGTTGAGGATTTTGTCTTAACCGAATCTGATGTGAACCAATGAATGATCTTCCTGTTACAGAAATAAACAGTAAGTCAGCATTATCATGGAGTGCGCTTTGCTTCCTTTAACATAACAAGTCAACATTATCATGGAATATTCTTTGCTCCCTTTTAAGCAATAAGTCAACTTTATTATTGAAGCAGCCTTGCTCCCTTTAAGCATTAAGTTGACATTATCATGGAGTATGCTTTGTTTCCTTTAAACAGTAAGTCAACATTATAATGGAGTATGTTTTGTTCCCTTTATGCAGTATTGTGGCAGGGTCCAGTTTTCTCATTAGGCCCCTGGCATATTTCTTAACTTAAGGCCATGGTGTGACTTTCTCAGCTATTTTTGTTTTCTAATTAAAGATATGGATATATTTGTGAACTAGGCATTTCAGGCTTGTGTTGTGCTTGAAATTGATGTCAGGCATATACATCTTCCATAGTTATTCTGCAATATCTTGATAGTGAAATACCAATAGTTGGCTAGGAAGAAGAGCTAGCCTCCCATAGCAGTTAACACATGGGTTTGGGGAAAGGAGAATATCTCAAAAAACGGCTTGGATGACAACTATTTTCAACTGCATCAACCTGTTTAGTACACACTGTTTTGCAGAATGGTCATCTAGGAAAAGGGCTTGTGTTTGCACTGTGAGCACCACATGGTGTCAAAAATGACCTTCGTACATGAAAATTGCAGGTATTAATATGGGGTTCGGGTGCATAAACTTATTCTGCTATGAACTGCCAATGACTTCTCTGGTCAAGTGGATATTTTTATGCTTTGTTTTAATATAGGTATCTCAAAATATGGACATTCTTGACCTCACTTGTGTATTTGATTTTTTATGATTTTTTGTACTAGGTCACTGATTGCGGTATTAAATTTGTACATAAAAATTGGCCCCTGCCCCCTAAGTCAACATTATTATGGAGTATGCTTTTCTCCCTTTGAACAGTAAGCCAACATTATCATGGAGTATGATTTGCTCCCTTTAAGCAGTAAGTCAACATTATCATGGAGTATGATTTGCTCCCTTTAAGCAGTAAGTCAACATTATCATGGAGTATGCTTTTCTCCCTTTAAACAGTAAGCCAACATTATCATGGAGTATAATTTGCTTTCTTTAAGCAGTAAATCAACATTATCATATAGTATGTTTTGCTCCCTTTAAACAGTAAGTAAACTTTATCATGGAAGTTGCTTTGCTTCCTTTAAGTATTAAGTCAACTTTATTCTGGAGAGGGCCTTTCATCCTTTAAACCTGGGTGGTCCAACATCTTCAACACCATGGGGCTAAATGGACCAAAAATGTAAAGTCTGTGGGCTATATATGTATTTGGACTGCAGGTCTATAGTTGAACAACTCTGCTTTAAACAGTAAGTCAACATTATTTCGGATATTGCTTTGCTTTCTTTAAACAGTAAGTCAATATTATTACAGTATATGCTTTGATTTCTTTATATAGTAAGTCAACATTATCATGGAGAATGCTTTGCTTTCTTTAAACAGTAAATCAACATTATCACAGAGAATGCTTTGCTTCCTTTAAACAATAAGTCAACATTTCATGAATACTGCTTTGCTCTTTTAAACAGTAAGTCTACATTTATTGTTATTCCATTAAACAGTAAAATTCTTACTGCAAAATTATTTTGAAGTTTTAATTTGAAAGTTTACTTGTTGTCATTTGAGACTATGAATATCCCTACTGCAACACTCTGACCAGAAAGTAATCAGTGATTATACAGTTCATCCCTACAAAACCTTTCATAGTCTCCAGCAGCCATTGTAAACTTGAATTAGTTTAGACTAAAGCACATGTAATCTTGACAACAATATTTGGACCCTTTCCCTAATTAAAGAATTTATTGCAATTTGCATATCACTGTATTTTTAAAACCAATTAGCTCTATATAGCCAGTATTGTGCTGACATGATAAAACCACATACATACATGCATATAAACAATCTGCTTCTGCCAGAAGCTATCATCATTGTGCATCCATACAAGCCTGATTTTACTGAGTGAAGTCACAGGCTTTGAGTAACCCTCCAGTGAGAGCCAATATTAGAAGTATAGTTTATGTATCAGTAAGTACTGTCATTAACCACAATGGCAATGGCCTCACATGCAGTCCACACATCTTATTCTTAATTTTATTCACATGCAAAATACAAAGTCAACTAGTTGTGGGTTACCCATCACGGAGTAAGCATATAATCATGAACATGGAGAATCTTCGTCAAAATAATTATTTCTACTTTCAACTGAACTGGAAAAATAGAACCTTCGATGTAGCCTACGATGTATACATCAGGGAGAAAAAAAACTGATGTGGTCAGGAGCTTAATGCAATTGCTTAACTTAAGTTATTAAAGCATAAAATACAGGACATAGTGACCCTCTCTGGTTGTGAGGGTGTAGTAGATACAAAGATGAATCCAATTATCAAGTGTTATGATTCAAACATATATAGCACCTAAAAGATGAACATTAAACCAAAGTTTTCAACAAAATCACTGAAGCAGACAATATAGGTCACACAGCTCTTCTTTTATAATAGAAATGTAGTATTTATCAAGATGCATCTGAATACCAAGACTTTTGACTCTTATGTAGCATAGTATGCACAGAATATGACACAGATTATATGTAGCATAGTATGCACATAATATGACAGACTATGTAGCATAGTATGCACATAATATGACAGACTATGTAGCATAGTATGCACAGAATATGACAGACTATGTAGCATAGTATGCACAGAATATGACAGACTATGTAGCATAGTATGCACAGAATATGACAGATTCTATGTAGCATAGTATGCACAGAATATGACACAGACTCTATGCAGCATATTATGCACAGAATATGACACAGACTATATAGCATAGTATGCACAGAATATGACAGATTCTATGTAGCATAGTATGTTCAGAATATGACACAGACTCTATGTAGCATAGTATGTTCAGAATATGACACAGACTATGCAGCATAATATGTACAGAATATAACAAAGACTCTATGTAGCATAGTATGTTCAGAATATGACACACTCTCTGTAGCATAGTATGTTCAGAATATGACACAGACTATGCAGCATAATATGTACAGAATATAACACAGACTCTATGTAGCATAGTATGTTCAGAATATGACACAGACTATGCAGCATAATATGTACAGAATATAACACAGACTCTATGTAGCATAGCATGCACATAATATGACACAGACTCTCATAGTTTAGAGCTAAAATGCAAAAACTATAATTAATACAAGATGAAAATATAGATCATGATGAGATTTTGTTGCAAGGGTGCAATACTTCATGATTCTTAGTGTGCACAGTGTCTGAAACAAACAACAACTACAGAATTAAAGTTAGTGAAGTGATAAATATGGGCGATATTAACCAGTGATTAATAAGGGAGTAGTGTTCATCAAGCAGCAGCTCCCCCAATTTCATACTGTAATTATGGATAGGACAATATGCATATAGCATACAAATAACCAATGTGCTCATGTCCAAAATATAAAAAATTAACTGAAGCCAGTTAAATGTAGAATGTATGGATGTGGTACTAATAAATATATATGCAATCATCTACTTTAACGACTTTAGTATGATATTAAAACACAGAATTAAACCAAAGTGATGCAAAATGTAAATATGGCTAACTATACCCTAATCATTTGTGATGATTTACATAGAGATGCATCCCCATGCACAAATATTCTCTGACTGTGACCATGATTCCAAGGTCAAAGGGGCAAGCATGCATATCACTAACTAAATTGTCTAACCTTCTTTATGATTCATTTAAAGTACAAAAGAAAATCCAATTAATAAAACTTAACACATATCAACACCATTTTAATTTAGGACACACAAGGCACCACATGAAAATGTTTGGGGAATACCCCCTGCTGACTTTCCACTGAGGAGAATCAGTGACAAGATTTTCAATATGTTCAATGTGGAACCCTTATTTGAGGTAAGACTGGCACCATATTCATTCATTACCAACCAGATAAAACAAGTCTTTTTCAGGGGAAAATTCCTTGTCTGTATATGAATTTTCTATCTAAGAGTAGTAATAACAAGATTTTCAAGATGGATGCCATGGTTGCCATCAGTGTTAAAATCCAATGCTGATATGATTTTTCATTCAGGAGAAGTTGCAATAATAAGATTTTCAAGCTGGCTGCTGTAGTTGCCATATTGGTTGTCAGAACAGCACCATTTTAATTCAGGAACAGCTAGACATCATAAGAATCTTTCAGTGAAAACCCATATAGATATGACCATCTATTCAGGAGGAGTAGTGATAACAAGATGTTCAAAACAGCCATTACAGTGGTCATTCTGCAGGTCCGAGAAACACCATTTTTATTCAGGACCAACTAAACCATGGGATAAATATGTATAATGTCTCATGCCAATCCTACAAGTATTTAGATGGAATAACAAAATAAAATTGAGCTAATGGATGGAAAGAGATCGGACAACAGGCCAACCCATAAGCTCTGCAGGTCTATGACCAGTAGAGTCAAAAATCAGTCAAGTGCATTTTAAGTAGCTACTTAAAACTTCTACACATTCTTCATGATGACCATACGGCAAGGTAGCTTGACATCAGCTGCATGTCTCTAACAAGTCTTAATGTAAGACAGTTCCTCATAAAATCTGTCTGCAATAATTGTCTGGTAATTTTGAAAGAAGTCGACCAACATATTTATTTTTGGTAATTTTTGTCTTTTTAATTTATTTTGGTTATATTTTATGTCAAAGAAGCATCAAAACCATGATGCACCTGATGTATTTATTTGAATGTAAAGTTTTATTAACTTCTTTGTCTTGCCTCATCAAATAAATATTAGAACTGGCTCCCTTTCAAATCTAGACATCACAATAAAGAAAACAAATTTCATTTGCATACAGTGAAGAGATTTGTTTTATAACATTTCATTGGGGATGGGGATTTAAAAATGTTATAACTAAGACATATTATATCAATATTTTGTTATTTATTTTTCAAAATATGTACATATTCATGTTAATATACATCATGTGACATAGTAAACAATTTATACTTATATGATTACTGTCAGAAACATTCAACTGAACTTGTATGTAATGGCAACTTATAATTGAATAAAATTTTCTTATCATGAACAAAAATGATAAAATAATTTTTTCCATCCAAATAAACTGTCATTATACATGCACATGTACCAGCTAGTGAATCATAAAAAACTAAAAGGTAAGTAAATAATTCCATTATTTATATGGAGGGAAAAAAATTGTCAATAATCATCTATTTTGTTATAAATCTGGGACATTTTTATATTTTTCAATTACATGCAAATGCTCATTAGGAACATCAGATATCCCTCTCTTTCCACAATGCTATCTAAAACCTTTGCTTGCTCTGGATACAACAAGAAAGCTGCTTGCTGAGTAATAACCATATGGAAGGGGAAGTCAAAGGGGAGGGGTTAGAAAAAAAAAACCCAATGCCCTTCTGAAATAACTTAGATCACCCATCCCTTTTCACTTTGAAAATGAAGTTCTCTGGCACCCACCAACAAGATGTCTGTGAGTGGGTGGGGTGACAAGCAAATGATGGCTGTTAGGAGGCTTTGAGAAGGGGAAACCTTCAATTCCTATTTCCCTGTATTAAATTGTGTCTGGAATTGATTAACCTGTTGCTGCCTGAGTTTGACTGAGGTCAAAATTGCTCAACTTTATGTAGTGTTTCAACTCTTATCATTTTACTAAAAACTGTCTCTTCTTGGCAGTTATGACTGATTCAGCTGGAAAGCTGATGAAGATGAGAATGCAAGTTAGAGAGATTACTTCACTCTTTCATGTCTATTTGTTTTAGCAAATGGTTTAACTTTTCATGAAGAATCTCTTTTCTTAATGGTCTACTCCCAAATCTGGCTGATGCATGAAACTAGTTCTCTAATATCTGGCTTTGGTAAAGATTACATTATACTGCTTTTAAAATCTTCAAGATCATTTCACTCCTACTACAATTTAAATCATGCATATCCGATAAGGTCAATACCTATGTATGGGTTTCAGTTAAAACAATTATTTATCAAGTCTGAATACAGTTTTCTTATGACTGAACAAATCTTGGCAGTGTAAAGATGGTCAAAATGTCAGACCTATCAAAAATGTTCATTATATACTAGTAAGACTTTAAGACTATCTTGCCAGTATGCATTGCTGATATGTCATTTGATAACCCTATAGGTAGTAGAAGGAAGGATGGATGGGATAAATGTATCCCATACAACCACAAATACAATGGTGTGGTTGGCTAGTATGCAGAATGGCTCACTCACTGAGAGGAAGGGTGTACTGAGACTGAATGTAAATATGTATATAATACATGTTTAAATAAAGTCATTGATAGCAGAAGCAGTAATAGTAGTAGTAGTAGTAGTAGTATTCATGACGTTTTATTGCTAGCTAGCTGGCTGGGCTTGATGGGCATTCAGCATCTGAGATGATGGTGTACAGTCAAGACTGACTGATTGTAAAAGTCTGAAATAAACCCAAGTTGCCAAGACTTACAGACACATTTCAATGTTCTGGACTTGTTATATCTCTTGTTCTCTTAAGTTTGTTTTTCTGTACTGTGTACCATACCTTTTGCAAACACAACACACACAAAAATGCTATATGTTGTATTTGAGGAACACTTGGTATTGTCAAGCTAGGCACATCCCATGCATGTCCTTGGTGAGTTTAAATCTCCTTCATTTAATGCAATTTGTAGCCACTGTGTGTCACTTTCTTAAAAAACAAGGACAACAAAAGTTTCAAAATTAATTAACTCAAAGTGATCACATATACAAATAATCAATGTTTGTTACTTAATTAAGCAATAAAATATAGGCAGAGAGCATGAAAATCACAAATGAGTATGAACTCTACCATGTTAGAACACAAGGTCAAAATAAGAATAAAGTCCACAACTGCAAACATTTCACATAATTAAACAAAATTTAAAAATGAATGATTGCAACATGTAACAAATATCGTTGCACTCAATATTATACTAAATATATCATTGGATGTTTGAAAACCATAATACCATAATATTTCTTGGGTTTGAAGAGTTTCTGGATAAGATGCTGATCATGTTCTGCAAAAGCTAATACCAAGTAAGAAACCATAACCACTTAGCTCAAGGGAGATAATGGGTACAGGTTTCTTACCTTTGTCTACTTTTATTTTTTCTGGATGCATGTGGTAATACAGCTACATCCAGATGTTAATGTAATCAGGGAATTTATTCAAAGGTGAAATTTGATGAGTACTTTTAAAAGATGAAGTTGAGACACATAGCCATCACACAGCCAAACTTACAATATGAACAACAAATATCTTTAGGACCACTAATTTGTTGCTTGAAATCCAGCTCAACTGGTTTTGTAAAATCCTATAAAATTATACTTACGGCACAAAAATTTCCTTGATGTTTCCCCAGACCTGTTTGCCCACCATTATAATTGCCATCTGAAGACATAATTCAATCAAGCAGCCAGCTGGATTACACTGAATAATACAATATCTAGCATCAAAAATGTGTGTAAAAGTGTCATGGAAAATGTTGACCTGATCAAAGTTTAAGACAAAATACTAATTTGAGAAATATGAAGGAATTTTTTTGGAAATAAGCATCAAAATTAATTTCATTGATAGAATTTCAGTTCCTGAGATATGATACAGTAATTTTGTCTGACACTAAAACCTCCTAACTTCCTAAACTCCCATGGTTAATAATAATAATAATAATAATAATAATAATAATAATAATAATAATAATAATAATAATAATAATACTGCCTTCACTATCATGGCAACTGTCATCATCATCATCATCATTACCATCATCATCACCATACAAAATACCATGAAAACTATGTTGTGCTTTCATATACTTCTGATATATACTCTGAAAATAACCAAGTCCATAATAGCCGAAGCTTAAAACATTAACTTAAAATTACCTCTTCCTGCCTGAATCCAAATAAAGTGTAATTATAGTCTCCTGGCCGTCCAATAAATCTGAAACAAAATTAAGATCATTATCAACTCCAGTAGTTAAATAACCATTATACTTTTTAACATGTTACAGGAGGCAAATAATCATACATTCTTCTCATTTAAAATATTACTTTAAATAAATAAGCATTACTATGAAAATATTCTTTTGAAAAGAAAAGAACAGAAAATTTAAGTGAATTAAATAAATTCATACCATATATAGTTGCTAATAAAATTAATCCAACTGTAATCTGCACAGAACCAGATATGCCATCTCATAATACACCAAGATATCTGGGTCTGTACAGTTTGTTAGGAATAATAAGTAGAAAAACAATATAGACCCTACCCTAACCTGCAGGCACATGCTACAGCAGATCAGGATCTTTGTTGTTTGCAATGTGACTTGACTTAAAATTGAGTATGTATGTATGTATGTATATATATATATATATATATATAGATGCAATAACTGACGACGAACAGTACAAAACTAGTAACTAACTAGCCTAAGCGCTTTTGACTCTTAATGAGTCTTTTTCAAAGGCAAATACAAAACATAGTTACGACAAACAAATAAACACAAAAACGTTGCGTTTGTAAACCTCTACATTTCTATCTTCACATGTGCTAAAACTATAAATACAACCAGCTTGTATAGACTAGTTGCGGAAACTGAAAACGTTGTATAATTCCCTAAAAGTCTACAAGCCAAAGCGACATCTATTTTTACTTTGTGTACATATGTAACGCAGATTATATCCCGGATATTTGGTTCTATACCGGTTATTCTTATAGTAAAAATTGAAGGATAAGAAGATTTAGAAAATGTTAAATTCTACTAGTGCATAGTTTTCATTTTCTAGTCTTCTTGGTTTAGACCGCTTGGTTTCAATGTTCTAAGGCGGCGTATCCAGTATGATTCCTTTTCCTTCCTGGTTTCGGAACTCCAGCTGTGGTTGTTGGCAATAGCGATAAGTATTATATCACTGAAAGTGTGGCCAGGGGAGGAGAAGTGTTCTGCGACCGGGCTTCTGTACAGCTTTTTTGTCATCCAATCAGATCTATGAAGGTTTATCCTTATGTGTAGCTTTTCAGTTTCTCCCACGTACTGAAGGCCACAGATCTTACATGTGATGAGATAAATCACATTCTCTGTTTTGCACGTTTTGTTTGGACCATGTATGTTGACTTGGTGGATCCAGTACGCTTGAGAGGGTTGTTATTCGCCATATGATTTGTATTCTTTATATATATATATATATATATATATATATATATATATATATATATATATATATATATATATAGTTATAGTTATATGGTTTTATCTGATAAAGAGAACAGCATTATAGTCCGAAAATACATCCCCATTTGTTTGTACCCCCCTACCGATTTCAATAACTAAAAAGTTTAATGTGATAAAAAGTGCACAGAACTAAGTCAATTGAATCATTGATTTATAATTTCTAACCTGATTGTGACCAGAATGGCACTAATACTGATATCCCCTTGCACCTTTCATGCTTAACGGACTTTCCATACTAACACGTCGCCATGTTCCATACTCTACAGGGTAATTTATTTCCATCCGGCAACATAATGATGTAATTGATCCTATTCGGTAACTGCCGGATAATTCTGTAAATGCAATAACGTTGACTTTGGAATTATATTCCTTTGCACACATGAACATATTAATGAAACTAAGTCAATTGAATCATTGATTTATAATTTCTAACCTGATTGTGACCAGAATGGCACTAATACTGGTATCCCCTTGCACCTTTCCTGCTTAACGGACTTTCCATACTAACACGTCTCCATGTTCCGTACTCTACGGGGTAGTTTATTTCCATCCAGCAACATAATGATGTAATTGATCCAATTCGGTAACTGCCGGATAATTCCGTAAATTGCAATAACGTTGACTTTGGATTTATATTCCTTTGCACACGTGAACATATTAATGAAACCGCTTGTTAAATCCACGTGGAAGGCAGGTTGTTTTTTGTCTTTCTTTTCCTTTGCTTGATTCAACACTGTAAATATCGGAAGCAGATGACGTATGTACATATTTAGTCGCGCATGCGCCCCTTTGCTGAAAATGGACTGGTCAATAAACTGGAAATGGTTCTCAAGCATGTCAGTCTATTACATTAAAAAGCATGAAATGCGCAGATGACGGTGTTATGGCAATTCTTCTCACATTCAGGTTAGAAAATATAAATCAATGAATGAATTGACTAAGTTCCTTGCACTTTTTATCAAATTAAATGTTTCTGTCATTGAAATCGGTAGGGGGTACAAACCAACGGGGATGTATTTTCTGACTATAATAATTATACTCTAAGCCTATCTGGATGGGCAATTATCTATTAATTAACAAGAATGTAAAATTAGAATTATCATTAATGTGACTACTGACCATTGAATTACAGAATCTGGAATTCTTTATTACTCTAGCACAAACCATCTACAAATTTTGGTCAAAGAACCTATTCTGTAATGCAAGTTACTCTGCAAAACCCAATTTTATGTGATGTGATGTGATGTGATTATGATTTTTAAGAGAGCTTTAACAATTTTTCAGTCATATTGCTATGATATCTAAAGTGTGACTGTTTATAGTAATGTCTAACACTGGGGCAACATGCCGCTGACATGTAGCATCATGTCCCACCCAGTCACATTATCCTCACACCAGGCTGACCAGTCCTAATACTCACCTCTTAATGCTGAGCATCAAGCGAGGCAGATGTTAGTAACATTTTTTAAAGTCTTTGGTATGACTCAACCAGGGATCAAACCCATGACCTCCCTCATCCAAGGTGGACGCTCTAACCACTAGGCCACCAGAGAGGTTAAATATTTTATTTGAACCACAATAACTTTAATCTCTGCAATTTTGACCCAAATTCAATAAGCCTCTTCCATACCATAAATATTAGGTAAGAAATTTATAACTATAGGATAATTTGCAAAAAATACTTTTATTCTTTCAGTCATAGTTACTTTCACCTTTGGGGTTTAGATGCAACAAGTTTCTTTCTAACCCAATTTGAAAATCATCCACAGTTCATACATTTTGGTGATGGTCATGGCTGAAAGCTAAACTTTTTGTGCAAAAAAACATTTTCTTCTTTCAGTTACAAACCTTGACCTTTCAACTTTTCATTCTAAAATTATCAGGTTTCTTCTCTTATACCAAGCCTGGAGATACCAACCTTCAATCATGAAAATCTCTAATCATAGCCCCAAAATCTGTAATTAGGGATCAAATTCATAAGTTTTTCAAATGAAATCTGTAAACAAATCTATAATTGTCTAATTCTAAGTTTTATACATGTGCATTTTGGTGTGAATACTAAGCAAAAATAAGGAAATTTCACTTTAAAAGGACATGATTCAATAAGGGCAGATTTTGGCCTCCATTTTCAGGTGGAGACAAAATGGTGTCATAAATAAATTATGGTCACTTCCAATATCTGCTCCTGGAAAACTTCATGTTCTGGCAATATTCTGCACTGTGCAGAATCTTTTTTTCTCACCAAGATGTAGTCAATCTGGTTGTGATGATGTCCATCTGGACTGTGCCAAAATTGTTGTAGGCCTGAATTCTCTTTTATTTGTTTCTGCATTGCTGAATGGTCTACAGGTGCTTTGCCAGTTTGTCTGTGAATCAACTCCCACCTTTGCATTCCAATTTCCTTGTACAAACAGGATGTCTTTTTTGGGTGAATTGTTAACAACATTTTGAAGTTGGTTGCAAAAATTATCCATTTCATTGTCATCATCGTTGTCATCAGTCAGATTTGGGTGCATAGGCCTCTATGATTGTGATGCTGAAGGGAGTCACACTCAGGTGAGCCTACTCAGGTGGATGGTAATGAGCCTACTTGAGACTGGGCAGCAACCCATAATGCTGTTTACAATGCCCTTGTGGAAAAGAAATCCAACTGTGTTTGTCCCCACTTCTGCTGAAGTACAGCCCTTCATCTGTTGTCATTTTGTCAAAGTTTTTTTTAGCACACTTTGCAGAGACTAATAATGTTCCAGTTGTACCTCTCCAACTCTTATCTAAGTTCTTTCAACTTTCCCACAGCTGTCAGTGTTCTAATGTTCCATGTACCAATGATGATGTTGTCTCTGCCACGGATCTTGGTAGTGGGGGCACCAGTAGCATACTTGTCACCTCTATCCTGGTGTGCAGTGGAATGCATGGTCATTGTTAACCTGGGCTGTGACCAATCCGGTATGGAAGAATTGTTTTCTCCTTTTTTTTATTAAAGACCAGATGCTCAACAGTTCAATGCAATGTCTGAAGTGTGTGCCCATGCATGTGTGAGTATTTAAATATAAGCATTACATTTTAAATGAAAATAAAAATAGGTGTCAGAGATAATCAAAAATATATACATCATTTAGACAATGTTTCAAAACAAAAACACATACAGGCATACTGTGAGCAAATTCAGAAGTTCAGATGGTCTCCTTTGGCAGTCAGATTCATAGGGGCATGTTATTTCAAAGATTTTTCATCCCAAAAGGCTCAACTTTAAATGGAGGATCTATTTGAGTGAGTGTTCTTAAGTGATGAAGTACTATTATTTCAAACAACACAAAATATCTGGAACTCAAATTAGTAGCATAGTGCATATTAATCGAACACATTCTGCATTTGTCTCCAATATCATTAAGATGCATTCATCATTCATTTCATTTGCATTCACTCTGCATGTTAAGATCATTATTCTATCTTCATTTGTTCAACATTCAGTTTGCATTGTTTTTATTTGACTGGTAAAAATGATACATTTTCATATCTGTATCTTATGTATCATAACCTAATTGAAAGAGAGCAAACTCAGATCTGGTATCTTGTAAGAAACCATCAGACTTGACTCAATGTTACTTGCAATAACTTGTATGCAGAGCATATCTGGATTCAGATAACATACTATCTGACTGGACTCTATGTTGATAGATATAACTTGTATGTAGGGCAAAGAGTGTCAACCTAAATTAAGCTTACACATTACATGACAGCACATCTCAGTCTAAACTGTAGCTACATGGACAATTGAGCAAATACAGTAGTGGATGAAGACTACATTAGTTACATACTTGCCCTTGAAGAAGGCAATGTAGAAGATGGAAGAGTAGAAGTTAACAAACTGGAAGAGGAACATCTTAAAGGTGAAGGCATCTTCCCATTGAGTCTCTGTTCTATGATGTTCTGAAATGGCAACATTGAAATGAATATGCCTTCTCCATAAATTAGCTTAATGTATATAGCAGATCAAAGATAACAATGCCTATTATTTTCAGGTAAATGAAAACAGTCTATAACTGTAAATTGGTCTGAACATTATGCAAGTCCCACTGCAGCACTAAGCTTCACTGTTTTGTTTACTATTTTTAAATCATTTTATGTACTTTAGTAAATCTAATTAATATTTCTAGCACTTACATCATTTGGGTGAATTCTACATTCAAGAAGGCGAGTCATTGTTTGCTTGTTTTTAAATGTTTACTTCAGGAAAAATCGAACCAATAGATCAGTGGTTAGTCTAGAGTCTTCATCCATCATTTGCAATATCTTTTGGAATATAAACCTTACCAACAAACAAATTATCATTAATAGATTTCAATCAATTCATGATTTATAAAACTGATAATCCATCACCACCATGAAAATCAGACTTATCAAAAGACCTATCTGCTGGTGAATTTATCAGCCTGTTTGTTTGTCTGCACATATGCCAACCTACACAGATGTGAAATTGGAATGTTAGACATAAAAACTCTGAATCTAGACATTAACAAGAATACTTTAATTTTTTATCCAAAGATGTTTAATTTATTAAATCTTACTTATTTCAAATGTCTTTTTTTGGTTCAAATGTGCTTTCTACAGTAATCTTTCACAACATGTGGCATGCTGAAATCCAGTGAGAAGATAACAAAGGCATGGTATTTGTCCAAAGTTGGTTCATTTTATATTCAAATTCAAGTGTCTATAGTACACACTATTTTTATAGGTATAATCATCATTGGTCACTTTCAGTTTGACATCTTTCTTCAATTTTCTCAGGTGAACAGGGCACCAAGCTGACATGATTTCTGAATGGTTAATATTCAAATGTTATTATGAACTAACACTTTGGTACATTTAACAAAATAATTAAAATCAAACCCTACAAGCATTTTTGTGTTATAGATATATGGATGATTAAGATTTTGTTCATTTACATAAAATTACATCTAACCTGAAAATTGGAATCTGACAGATGTGATCATAATGGCATAATTTGAGGTTTGTAATAGAAATGATTCTCCCAAAATTAGTAAAAATGGCATCTCAGTCTGTCTGTTTATCTATCTTCATCCTTTAATGTCAATTTCAGGCTCATGCATGTAGAGACCATTAAACTCAGTCATGACAAAAACTGACAAAATATGCACAGAAAATTTTAAAATGAACCAATGAAATTCTTACTTATATCTTATGATGTTTATTAGGGAAAGTTGTCTTCATATGGTTCTATTTAAATTATAAAATTTATAAACTACAATAATTCACTCAATTATCATATCTTAATGTGGGTTATGCATGTCATGAACACATCAATAGGAGACATAAGTATATTTTATCCTTTTGTAACAATGTCAAAAACTTTTTAATGTGAAACTTACCCAAGTTAGTCAAAAGTAATCCTATTTTTAGATACAGCTGAAAAAGATAGATGTGTGTGTATGTGTATATATATATATATATATATATATATATATATATATATATATATATCATAAAGTATTCAAAATGATCAAAGATAATCTTCCTCTGTTATTCAAGCAAATATTACAATATAAAGGAACATATGAATAAGGACATTATAAGAGCTTACTGGTACTCATCATCTGTCTCAAGATTTCAAATGTTTATTCGATTTTATATATCAAAGGAAAGGCAGCAAAGAAACCTCCTTGAAGGAGTTTAAGGAAATTAGAACATAAATATTTTTGTTTGAATACTTATTTCTGTTACTTCAACACTATTATGCCTCTGTGGTATTAAAACAATAGAAATAAGTGAGATGCAACAAGCTTATTATAATTCAGCAAATAATTTATTTCCCTCCAATAAAAAGTAAAATTGTAAAAAAAAAAAAGGAATTTACAATATTGCAAATTAAATCCCAAATAATGCTTGAGATACATACATAAGTCCTAATGATTAAAATTCTGAATAAACTTTAGTGAAGTTCCAAGCTGAAGGTGTTGATGTGCTTCTGGAGGCCCATATAATATTGATAAGCCAACAGTCTTTTGTTGGATCACAATATCACAATCCAAGAATTAAAAACCCTTTTTTGAAACTTCACTAAAAATTCAAGACATCATTTCTAAGAATGTCATTTTTGTAGAGCATTTTGTATATCCAGAAAAATCACTTGGATTAAATTTGACTAAATAACCCAAAGAAATTTCTGGACACAACAATAATACAACTGATCTTACAGCACAAATGAATAATTTCTAGAAAAACAAGATTGTATAGTCTCTTACTTGACCTAGGATCATAATTAACATTTTCTGAAGAAAAAAACCCTGTTATCTAATAAAAAATAACCTTCAAAAAGAATCATAATGTTTACAAAATTAAATGTTACCTATAATAAAAATATACAATGTGTTAAATACAATGTCCTTGACTTGGGTAAAAATAATAATCCTAACAGTTATGCCATGCTCATAGGGAAACTATGTAGCTATGTATTTGTTGTTTACAGAATTTAAACAAAATCAATGATTCAGGTCAAGTAGAAAATGAACTTGATTTTGAACAAAGTCAGGTCCAACATACAATATTACAATATCAATAGCATATAACGAAATTTTAAAAAAAATACAATTAAATAACAAATAAATAATGTAAATTAAATATACTTAACAAAATCAATAAAATACTGGACTTTATATTTGTTGTATATTTATGTCACAAACTGGGATCCTTTTACTGGCAAAAAAAGTCAAGGATTTACACATATTTCTTGAGTGATCTTGAATTGACTCACCTATAACTTTTGAGGGGAAAATATTATTCATCAGGATTAAATTGTTGTGGAGTAAATTGCCAAAAACAAGAATGCTTGATTTTGAAATATTATGGATAGTGGTCTATTTCTGTTGCTTAATTATCCTTAAAAAAAACCAGAGTGTAATCAATGTTTACAAAGATCACCTCTACCAAGGTTATAACAGTCTCAAGCAACCATGGTAAACATTAAACATGCTGAAAATTGTTGTTGTTGTTGTTGGGCTTATGATAGGCTATTCATGGCGACCAGTATTAATGGTGGAGGAAGACACCGGGAAATCACCGGAAAGAACCACCGACCCACAAGAAGCTACTGGCAAGCTTTCTCACATATCCACATTCTCTGAATCCTAGACTTGAAGCCACGCAGGCAGAGGTGAGATGGCAGTAGTAATCCGTAACGGACAGCACTTTAGACCACTCAGCCCCCTTACATGCTGAAAATAATTTCAGTCTAAAGTGACCTTGTCAACAAGTTGATGGCCCCTTTTCTATGTTTTCTTTTTGCAATTTTGTACAATAATTACATTTGTAGAACTAAACTTTTGATCAACACTATAGCCTATATTATGATGACATACAGTAAAATCATATACATACATAATATTATGATTGGGAATAAAAGACAAAATAATAAAATACAACATTCTTTTATATATTAGTATCACTTAAAGGATTTTCCAAATTAGGGTCAACTCACCCATCACATTTCTAAAAGTTGACCAATTCTAAATTCCATCGGACAAATTAGGCCTTCTTACTTTATATGTGTCACACTGAACAAAATATTTCAAGTGGTTGCATCATCCTCAATACTGGCAATTAAAAGATTATTATGTAAATGATTGTATCTAAGCCATTTTTGTAGCCTGTATACCTGATCAATGTTAAAAAATATTTATCAATTGCAAATGCATTCCATTTTACGACATTCATATATATCAAACATGGGTGAAATAAATTGTACAGGTAAGAATGACAGGTAGAAAAGAGATAAAAGAAATATGACTGGCTAACAATTCAAATAAGAAATACATAAAAACAAGAAAAACAATGTGACAAATATCATAAACAACTCAGATTGATACTGACTTCAGCAATACCAGTAGAGAACAACAGTATTTAAAAAAGCAAGATTGTGTTGGTCAAGAAATTACTGCTCAAAATCCTTTTCATGGCTTTTGGCCATCCAGCTGTCATATGTTCATGTGTATTCATGTGCTTGTCTATTATATTTGTCCCATAGTTTATGACTTTCAAAGTGCCACTGTGTGTTGTGGCCAAAATGGACACTAAATTCATACCCTTTTCATATAGGACAAACTAGACATCATAAGATGACTTCTTGTGAAAGCCCAATGTTAATATGACTTTCCATTAAGGAGAAGTAGTGATAACATGATTTTCAAGCTGGCCACTGTAGTGGCTATACTGAATGTCTTAGCAGCACAATCTTCATTTAGGACCAACTATGCACAGGATGAATGGTGGATGTTTTAAGTTTCATGGCAATCTTCCATGTAGTTTAAGAGAAGTAGTGATAAAAATGTTTGTGCTAACTGATGGATGGACAATGGACAATAAACTATCCCATAAGCTCTTCTGGCCTATTAACTAAAGATTTGAAAGGGAAATGTAAAATCGTAACCAAGTATGTATAAATAATGTACATGTGCAAAATTAGAACTTTAGGTCTCTCCCCAGGGAGTTAATACTATGAAGTTAATACTATAAAAACCATTCCTAATTGTTTCCTTTAGGAAATGCTGTGAGGCTTTACATATGTAGATACATTTATATGTTCAGATGATAATGTTGAAGCCAGTGTAGTAAAATTGTACTCTGCTTTTAAAAATCTCTAATACAATTACCCTGTTGAGCACTAGAATGACCACCAAGTTGATACAAGCAGCAGTTCCTGATGCAAAAAATGTACTTTGAGATTTCAAGGTAAATTCTTCAGTGGAATACAGCACAGCTGTGATGATCATTCGGTAGCATATCACACCAAACATAGCTCCAAGAACCACACAGAGCTGTTGTCAAAAGAAACAACATAAAATATACATCAGAGGAGCCTATCATATCTTTTATCAATGCAGCAAAAATATATGTAATATTTTAATCTCTAATGTTCTCACAGCTATAGGAATAGGAATTAATTGATATATATAACTTGTCCAACTAAAAGAGGCTGATCAAGCTGTTAAGAATGCTTTGTTGACAGATGTTAGAATGTGTAACTCACAATAGATGAGGCTTCAAAAAAAAAAAAAAAAACTGAACAGAGCTCCTGAGACAGAAGCAATCTAAGCAAGCTCAGACAAAAAGTAATAAATTACCCTGTTAGGTTGCTCTGATCTGACTTCATACCAATGATCATTAACATTTATTAACTTGTAAAACATTCAGAATATCTCCTGCAGTTGTCTCTATTCCTTGATAAATCAAATTTTTTATTGGGTGTTTTATGGTACAGTAACACATGTAGGTTCTTTAGTGCTAAGGCAATCAGAGCACAGTACCTTGCTCAAGCACATGCCACAGTATCTATGCTAAGCTTGGCTGATCCAATGATAGGTTTTAAACCTACACCACCACCTCAGAGCCACCGCCACTTTTCTGCTTCCATGAGTACCTCTTAAAACATAGAGAAGAGCTCATCAGGTCTATTCTACATACCTGGACATATAGGAGCTTACTGCATAAGAACTCTCAACTCTAGCAAGACTCTCTCAGAAAAGGCAGTCAATAATTTTGTAACTTAAAGAAATTTTCAGCTAGATGTAATGAAATTTCATGTACTGCTAATTGTTTATATAGAAAGGTGCAATCAGAAGAACAAACAACACAAACCCTGACTTGCCTGCACATTATGTTAAAGAATATCCTGTCTATATTTCTTGCAGCTAGACTTGACTTGTAAGTGAGCATAAACCGTACATATGGAAAATAATGAACAGTGATACTTACAGAGAAAAAGGTCACGCTTGCTGTGGTGAAGTAATAAATAGATTTACTCCTTAATGGCACATATGGCTCTTCTTTCTATTAAAAATAAATGTTGTATCTTATAATCATAACACATCAGGAAAGTTCTATATGAACTAAAAATGCAAAATACCTATTGCTATATATTTAATAAATGCCATCCACCTTACCATAAGCTTTTGACCCATCAATCACTCAGATGTTCTGTAAAAAGGATCTGGCAGATAATGAACTCAGTGCTCCACAAGCAATTCTTTTTGGTAGGGAAGAAAGGCATCAGAGGTCAGAGATACCAACCTTTTCTAGTAAAACATGTATCTTCAATAATACTTACCTTATCATAATACCTTAGAAAAATACTATTACCTCACAAGGCTAAACATTTTTAGCTAAAAGCTAAAAGTTATCTGCACATCTATATGGCAGGTGGAGTGGTTTCCCTTGATACACAGACTGATAACAAATCTGAAGAAAACTTTGTTACTACTGAAGCATAATTTCACACTCTTTATATGGATGTAACTGTGGGGAGGCTGGGAAGGTATATGAGTATTATGACCAGATAAGTATTATTGGAGAAACATTATTTTACAATAGTTTCTTCTTCAAAAATACTATCCAATCTTAGGAGAATAGATGAGTTCAGAGTTACATCCCCTTACTGCAGAGAGGTCATCTCCAGTCCCCAAGGGCATGTGAAATTTTAGTTAATATGGCTGGAGAAAAGATTCCATATGTTGGGGAGTGACTTCAAAAAGGGAAAATTTTCCCTCTCTTCCAACAAATTCAATGTTAAATAATGAAGCTGAATCACCTTGCAACTGTCAGACAATTCTGGAAAGCAATCTTTTGTGCCATGGCTAAAGGTCCCACCAGCTGGAGTTAAGCCATTAGGGATGGAAGTATTCTAAGGTAAATTCTGTAAACAGTGAACTCTGACCTCCATCCCATGGTATGGATAATGTTAGGTAGGAAAAAGTATCACTCAAATTGTGCATTTTTTTTGTGGGTCAAAAATAGGTTGGATCTTCCTTGGCATACCAGCACGTTTTCATTATATAACATCAGAGTTTGCAATTGGTCCTATAAATGACCTTGAGATGAAGAGTTCAGAATATATAGCGATTTTGTTACAAATCTCAGATTTCTCATGAATAGGAGTCTGTTCTTGTCAATGAAAGCATGGATCATGGTTGGAACTGCAACTAGTTTGTGTCAACTAGTAGAGCATGTATTTCAGAGATACTATCTTTGTTACTGAAATGAGAAGAAAGAAACTATTATATGAGCAGTGAACCAATGAAGCCTTTGAAAGTGGTTTAAACATTGTCTTCTTCAGTCAGGTTAGTACCAATGACACATTCCACTTTGAGCCAAAGCTTTAAACTTGAATTTAATAGAAGACTGGATAAGTCTTTGTTCTGTCCGACAATCTCACTTTCATGATGATACAGCATGTGAAAAATTGTGGAATGATTCCTATAATTGTGATTGGTGCTGTTTCCCACAAAAGAACTACAGTAGGGAGTTAGATATTGTCAGTTTTTTTTGCATTGAGCAGCAAAATGTTTTACTTTCACACCATTTGGCTAAATGATATATTACTCTCATATACTTTAAAGGTGAAGGGCAGTCTTGCTTGAGCAATTATTTCCACCTCTTGGTGAGAGAATTGTTTGTCCTTGAGGGCTAGTTTAATATGATCTACAACTCTGATGGTATCAATTCTTCTATGACAGCGAATCATCTAATATCTGTAGTTAGCCTGTAATAGGAAAACTTTTTTTTACATATTTGTTTGTTGTAGACACTAGCTTAGAAATTTCCAAAGAAGAACACAAAGGTCTGAAGATTTAATTCCTTCTTGCTTTCTATGATAATTTACCACAATGGAGTTGTCAAACTGAACAAGAATTCCCTTTCCATGTAGATTCTCCTACCACTAGTGGAATGCTTCTGTGTGGGATTCTTTATCTATAGCACAACAGATGATCCTAATTAATCCACTGTTTACTGGCCTCATGGACAAGTGGAAGGATATATGCATCCCAGACAATTGTGCTCACATCCATACAAATCGTCAAGTCAAAGGCTTTACCCGATAAAGACCTACAGACATAAGCTAGGTGAGGTTCTGCCCTCTGTTGTTTGTTCCAAGGATCAAAGTTTTAGATGCCAGTAGGAGTCTCATAAATAGGTGACCTAATACAATGATGTCTGCTGTCACACTGAGTATACTATACATGAAGGATTTCTTGAACTAGGTAGGATTCTTTGTATGAATTGAAGCCACCTTGAGATGAAAATAAGGCATATTCCTGCAGGAGAGAGAGAGAGTTCAGGAGGATTATTGCACTGAAATATGATTGTTGCACTTAGGATGAAGCTATCAGCTGCCCTGAGTCACTAAAAGCAATTACACCCAATGGTACTAACTGGCTACAGTGTCATGAAACTATCACTGTACTAAATAGCATACATAGTCAACCAAATGGATATCTTCCTGTGAAAATCTGTATACAAATGCAGGGTAGAATACATATCTGATCATCATAAACTGTCCCTTCTGGCATATTTGCTAGTTAGATTTGGTTCAATACTGAACATATCTGATAGCATGGAGAGAAATTTGGATGGAATGATCCCCTTCTCTGTGTCTTTATCTACATTGATTGTCAAAAATCATGGCTTTGAACTCAATATTGGACCTGCAGGTCTTTTCTTCAATGAGAAGAATCCATATCAAGTAGATATTGTGGGACAATTGACAATGGAGTGAGCTGTGTGTGCATTGTTTCAATATCAGTAGACTTACCCTTAAGACTGCCAGATAGAATGCAGTGATGTCAGGACAGCATAAGGTGTGTTGATCAATATAAGCATGCCTAAAATTCAACACAATTGGTGGGATTGGCTTCATTGTTGAACACACATGGTCAGATTCAGAGTCCAATAGTGACAAAGCAGGCCCATTGTCTCTTCCATAACCTTGTCAAATTCCTTATCTTGTAACAGGCTACTGGAAATATACTCTTTAAAAAATAGTCTCTATTGCACCTTGAAAGACAGCAATGAGGTGATGACTGATAAGGGTTTCATCATTCCCATGGCTGCTATGTCTCAGTAATATTCTCCAAGCCAGACAGCTGTTACCTGACAATGAAAACAGTTGAACTCCAGTTGGTCATTGTTGATTAGTATGTCAACAAATGATGGAACTCTGGAGCAAGCTGTTAACTGAAAAACCGAAGGAGAACAAAACTCAGCAAGTGAAAAAATTCCTTGATTGATGCTCAGAAGGCTGAGTCTTCTCTTGTCAGTGAGATCTCTAAAAAATGATGACACTTGTGAGCATACTTTGTTGTCTCTATGAGAATGGGGGAAATGCTGATGCCTGCTGTGCAATATGAGATCAAACTGGAGAACATTGATTAAAGGGACTGCCTACCATGCTCACAGAACATCCTGATTGGGATTTGATCACTGAGTAATTTCCTTTGAGAGGCAAAGACATGAAAAGTAGTGAATCCATATCCTGCAGTTACTGGGGCAGTAAACCAGAAACAGTGCCATTTAATCTTGCAATTGGATGGGGCTATTTGATCCAGTTTAGACAATAAAGGCCATTCCATCTTGACTTACAAAGTACAACCAACTGCAGTGGTGAAATACAGTGACTTCCAAAATGGGTGCTAAGTAATGCTCCATATGAGTGGAAAAGGCTTGAGAACAAGGTGAAGCAACATCCCTTGGGTACTGTTGCACTAAGCTGGACTCTATACTGATCCTGTATAATATGGCGCTCTATACTGATCCTGTATAATATCAGTTGGCAAAGTGGACAAGATCATTCATCTGGTGGCTGTAAATGACACATTACAATCAGAAACCTATGGTAGAGTCTTGCTATGGATAAAGAGTTGGAAAGATGTCCAGCTCATTAAGCTGGGACGGGGTATAGGATAGTTGATCCATGTGGTTGGTTTGTGCATCTGAAGTGTTAGATTCTGGGTGGTTTGTTTGATCCCAATCTTACTCAGTGGAAGAAGATTAAGGTGATTGGGTGTCAAATCTATGGGGTAAGCAGAATATAATTTTCTGCCAAGAATGGTTATCATGTTGTGGCAGTGAGACAGAAGTCTGAGATGTAACTGATTGTGACAACTTGGATCCCCTTATGGTTAATGAAATACATCTAATAAAATATCTGT
This sequence comes from Potamilus streckersoni, assembly GCA_016746295.1. Lineage (NCBI taxonomy): Eukaryota > Metazoa > Mollusca > Bivalvia > Unionida > Unionidae > Potamilus > Potamilus streckersoni. The sequence goes on along the minus strand of JAEAOA010001107.1, from coordinate 1,565,226 downwards.
CGAGAAGTAAATCACTTTCCAGTATGATGTCAGCTTGTATACTGAATATGTCTTATTCCATCAAAGTGCTCTTCTGTGCCTTTCCATTTAGTATCCCAGTATATGCAGCCCAATGATAAGTAAATCTGACATGTATTGGTTGTTGTTGTTGTTCTGGGGCTTAACACCATTTTTCAGCACATGATAGGCTATACATGGCGCCCAGTATTATTGGTGGAGGAAGAAATTGGGAAATCCGAGGAAAGAACCACTGACCCACGAGAAGCTAATGGCAAGCTTTCTCACATATCCACATTCGCAAAATCTTAGACTTGAACCCACGCAGACAGAGGTGAGATTGTAGTGATCTGTAATGGAGAGCGCTTTAGACCACTTGGCCACTCGGGGTCCCTGACATGTATTGGTAAGCTGGCAACTGGAGTAAGCTACACAATATAAAGTGTTGATCAGTCCTTGTCACACTGGGTCTAGCTAATGGTCTACATTTGTAAGAGAAATAGAACAGATGATATATGCAGGTGCAGCACAGCATATGTCCAGTTATATGAATTCAGAGAATGTACATACAGTGCTACTGACTGTGACAATTACTGTAGAATGGTGCACATGGAAACAAATTTAGATAGAACATTGAAATGTCACTCGAAATGTCACTCTAATAAAGTTATCTGTATGAAAAGCCAATTTTCTACCTATACAGGTAAGATCTCCAGCATATTATGAATAGTATCTACTAAGTGGGTATAAGACTGAACAGCATAGCAAACTTAACTGTATGTATCTGACCAATATGAAACTATACAGCAACACATAGTTTCTATTGCACACAAAATACATGCACATAAAACTGCAATGAAGCTTCATTACTGACATGAATCAGACAATATCAATATATAAGACAATGTTATCTATAGGAAACACAAAATGATGGCCTGTACAGGTAAATCAGTAATGCATCACGTATAAAACTATAAAGTGGACACTTAGAGGCTGATAGTATAGAAAACATATCTCTATATATCTAAGCTTAAATTATACACTAATATAATATGAGGTTATTGTTATCAAACACCAAACCTGCAAATATTTACATACAGTCAGGCCCGACCCTAGGGCAAGGCAAACGAGGCAACTGTCTTGGACCCTGTGCTTCTCTGCAATGCAATTTGTTTGCTTGGAGCCCCACACTAATTGCTTGCTGTCTTGAGCCTCATTTGCTGCTTGGTTTCTGCACATTTTAGGACCAGGCCTGAATACATTCATAGCAATTTGAGGGGACTCACTAGTGACCCATGCAGAAATGGGTACCCAAGTGTGTGAGGAAAGCAAATTGATGATACTAAAATGACAGAATTATGTCATTGAAGGAAGAAATAGAAAATGGAAATTACAAATTGAATATATTTCCATTTGAAGAGAACACTCCTCCAACTTGCTTAAAGGAGGCTACTGTAGAAAGCATGCTACTCGCCACAAGTGGCAGTAATTGATGTATTTACAGGATTTGATGCCAGTCTCTGTATCAAGGGAAGATCACTTTATTGAACTACCACCTACATGGTAGACAACTTTTAGCTTTAATGATAAAATGGTATAGACTGGAAAGGCTAGGTTAGTCAGGTAACAGCAAGGTAATAGCTGTTCTCATAAGATATTATGATTGGGTAACATACCTAAAGAAGAAATTTTTCCCAATGATAGAGCATGTCCAGTGAGATATATTTAAATTTTACCTTTCATATATTTAAAGTTAAAATGCCTATAGGAGTCAGATGTCTCACTCAATATTTCTCAAAGCCCTGGAACAAGAAAACTAAATGGTTTAGAGATAGCTCACATATCTGACAGAGCAACTGGCAAAATAATCTGACTTAGTTGTATGCCTATTAATAAATTTTTTTCAACTCAGTAACAATGGCTAAGTTAGTTGGCATAACTGTGATATATTCTTGCCCAGAAGTTTTATGATTTTGATCACTGGTTAGGAACAATTTGCTTAATGTGTCCTTTTTAATACAATTTTACAGCTGAGTGGCAGAATTTGTACAAACCTAAAGGACAATGTGCTAGGATACTTTATGACCAATTATGTCAAATTTTTTTGACTAGTCCTTGAGAATTTTGGTATGGATTTGGCTGCTGGGTTCAGGAGAAGTCATTTATGTGTTTTCTTGTTTTAGTAATGATAGCCATATTTGATGGCAGATCTGCATTATTTGTATAAAACTGAAAGGGCTTCCCACTAATATGATTTCTGTCAGATCTTGTCTAATCCTGTAAGCAGCATTTTTGTTTAAGAAAAAGCTGTTAAACTGTTTTTATAGTTTAGTTCATGAGCCATATTTGATTTCTGATAAATATCATTTTAAAGAGCATGAAAAGCTTTCATGCAAGAATGCTTTTGTCAAATTTAATCATTATGTTGAGCAGTTTTTGAGAAAGAAGCTTTTGTCAAACTCTTAAATTCTGACTGATGTTTAGGGTTTTCTTTGTTTTGTCATGGGTGACATATTTTGATGGCAGATGGATGGCATTTGGACCAACTAAATGATAGCCTTAATGCTAGAATACTTAAAGAAAAATTAAGTAAATTATTTTGAATGAAGTTGCTTTCTCCCTGTTATTAATAGTGTCCATGTTTGACATCATATAAGTATTTTTTGCAAAAATGTAAAAGGCTTTCATACCCAAAAGCTGTCAAATTCTGTCAAATTCTTGTGAATAGCTTTTACAAAGAAACCATGTAAATATTTTCAATTTTTAGTAATGGTTGCAGCATTCAAACAAACTTAAAAGGCACTAATGTCACTCGTGCCAATATGTTTTCTGCTAAATTTACTAAAATTATGTCCAACCATTTTATTGAACAAATTATTATTAGTGTTATGAACCTGTAATTCTTAACTAATATGTAAAAGAAGAAGCAAATCCAACAAGCTTTGCAAAATTTTAACAAACAAATTTTTTTCCCTATAATGCAAGTGAAAAGTTATGTGGAATTTACAGTAATGTTAATTAAATCCCAAATAATTATAGATGTCCTATCACAAGTCCATATTATAGAATGTTCTGAATCAATTCCAATATTCTTAAATGTCTTGATGTATCATAATGATATAACCCAATAACCCAGAATGTCTTTGAATAACTCCTCAATAATCCCATAGACATACTTCAGTCCTAAAAGTCAATGAGCACTTTGTAATTCCAATAACTGAATTAAATAATTCCTCTCAAATTAAAACTGTATACGGCTACAAGCTCTGATCACAGATTCCTAAAGGCTGAAATAATTACAGGAATGAAGGATTTGTTAACAAAAACTTATATTTTCTATTTCAATTGACTTAAGACAACAAAAATTTTCCCTGATGAAAACAAAGGTTTTAAACTCAGATCAATCTAAACATCTTTTTCCCAAAATTTTACAAAAATCTGGTTGGCCCATCTTTGCTATTCTAGGTTCTGATATGTTAACCATATACACTTTGATGGATCGATCAGATATTTCAGTAGTTTGTCCTAGCAACATTTATTGGATTGGATATTTGGCCCCTTTATTATGTAATGCAACTAATGTAACTAGTGCTTTGTATATCAGCCAAAAATGGTAGAGGCAATTGACTTCAAATGGATACTTGGTAAGTTTAACACTGAAAACATGACTACATACCAGATAGGAGCCATTACAGGCATATTTGTGGGAAAGGGTCTATTTGTACAAACATGGACTGGCAGTGGAAAATTCTTATCTAAGAGTCTATTCCAGTTGTGTGCTGCCCTTCTCTTCATCAGGTTGGAACAGTGTTCAAATCTGAACATGACTTTGATTGGATGCAGGGACTTGCTGCTGCATTCAAATAAATTCATAAACCTGAAGCACTCAAATATCTGATCAATCTGCCAAGGTGTAGATAAGATCAGCATAGGGGAACCCTGGCTAGCGAAAATGAGGTAGATGAAACTTTACCCTCGATCACAGAAAAAAATCAAGCACACAATATATATTAAACATATATAACATTAGAAGCTCTTATTTAAGCACTTTGAAATTGAAGCTCAGGCAGTTGGGTAGGACTAAACATCTTATGTTTATCAGCATGAAAGAATGCAGTGATATTGGTCAATCTGGCAAGTTTTTCAAATAATTATTCAAAATTCTAAAAAGCAGACAGTTTTCTTTACAGTCATATATTTTCACTGAACATTTTTCAGATATATTAAGTCAATTGAAAGTAAAGCTATGAAACTATAAAACATGCTTTGGATTTTTTTATAACTTTCAATGTAATTTTTCTGTTGGCAATATTCATTTTACTTCCAAGATGCAAGTTTATTTTAAGATATGCCATTTGCAATGGTAAAAAATGAACAAAAACTAATAAATAATGTCAAAGGTTATTACAATTTTATAAAATTTAAACTACATATGAATTGGAGAGCAAGCAGAACAGATCATTGTTTTAAGTTGACAAAGTTAGTAATTTTGTTTCTGTAATTTTATTCTATAATAAAATTTTAATGCAAAAATATCAGTTTTATTGAGTATTCTCTAGCCCATTTCCAGTAATGCAGTAAAATTTCATGGAACTATGCATACAAGTTAGTATTTATAAAACTTTTATTGCTTGAAAAGTTTGAGTTACTTCATATGATCCATAATTCAAAAGTGGCATCCACAACACTGCCTTCACTTGCCACTACAATCATATCTGCCATTTTGATCTCCACATATTAAAATTCTGATTTGAAATCGAATTTCAACACAAAACTGTCTACATTTTTGTCAAAGTCAGAATCCAATTCACTTGACACTTGATTGCTGTCTAGCAAGTTGATCTCCAACCTAAAATCTTATGCTTAAAATTAAATTTTCAAACAACCAGTTATCATCAAGTTGGTTAATTTTGCTGATGTAAAGATAATTATCCCCACTGCCTAAAATATCGATTTTTCACATGAAATTGTCTATGTTTTAAATTAATTCAACAATTATATCATTGTCACCACTAGCCTTTTCAGTACTGACCATCATTTTGACCTCTGTTTTAAAACTCAATTTTTATTTTAAATTGAATTTACCAATTATTTTTTTTTACTCATGATTTCACTGCATGATGCAACCTTTATTTCTTTCTATTCAAATGAGTACATGTCATATAATGACATATCAAACAGTTCAACATACACTTCATGAATTGGTAGATGGAATGTAATTAACATATGACCAGAATCATATCATGCACGAATAGGTAAAGATTGACTGGAAATCTACCTAAGTAGAAATGGGTTATGTATAAAATAAAAATTCTTTCTTGCCTAAATGCTTTCTGCCAAGTTTGTGTTGAAAGTTGTCCAGTAGTTTTCAAGTCAAAATATAGTAATTGTTGATGGAAATATACAACAGATACCCAATGCAAAATAGACAATACATGCCTGACACATATCCATACAATAAGATCACAGAAGCTAAAATCTACAACTGTACAACAGTTGTGCTATGATGTGATTATGGTTTTTAACATAGCTTTAACAATTTTTCAGTCATATCGCTATGATGTCTGCAGTGTGGCAGTTGATAGTGAAGTCTAGCACTGGGGCATCATGACATGTAGCATGTAGCATGATGTCCCACCCAGTCACATTATCCTGACACTAGGCTGACCAGTCCTAACACTAACCTCTTAATGCTGAGCATTAAGCGAGGAAGCTGTTAGTACCATTTTTGTAAGTCTTTGATATAACTTGACTGGGGATCGAACCCTCAACCTCTTGCATCCAAGGCAGACACTCTTAACTACTATGCCACCAGAACGGTTCAACAGTAGTGCATGAGATCTGTGATATATTGATTACATACCATAGAACGATAATTTTGTTCCCTATTTCCTCTACAAGAAAAATAAATTTATATTAAAATATCTTAACCTTTGTTATTGGGTTTATTCTCAAGTACTTAGCTTGTGCCTCAAATTCTGGACGCACAGTCTCCTGAAAAAAAAAAAAGAAAATACAGTAATCTTAAATCATGTGAACTCTGTTAGTAAAAGTACTCAAAATAAAGTTTCTCAACCAAGACCTTCACTGAAGTATTCATTTCATCTTCCTTGTATTAGTAGATGTAAACAAATCTAGTCATTATTCACCAAATTGGTTTTTGATATAACATGGCAATTACTCTCATTCATGAAGGAAATTTCCTTCTTTCAATTACACAGACAGTTCTACAAGTCCTGAAGTAGAAAGAAGACAGATCCAGCCTCACTGTCCCCCATATCACAGGCTCTTGGGAGCTGTCCTCTTTCTTAGTGGCACATAATATCTGTGGTACATCACAGTGGAAAAGGAAAAGTAAGTCTGATAATAACAATATGTATTACATGATTAAAACTAGTCTCCTCCCACCACTACAAATTTTATAATATCAGCAATACATGACCTGTCACTACTGCATTTATGAAAATTTGCCAGTGAAGTGGGTTGCTGACAGCCTCAAAAGCTAGTATACTAAAGAATATAGTCATCCCTACATAGGGATGTCCATTGCTGTACATTTGTATTGGCTTGGGCAACTACAGGCCCAAAACAAAGAATCCATTCACTATGTTGCATCTAAAGCTGAAAGTTGTAGGATAAAGTAGTGTGTGACTGCCAAATTGCAGCTTTAATAATTTCATCCAGTGATGAACAATGAGGCAGAAAGAGCTTCATGGACTTTAAACTTCATCAATGACAGGTTCCTCTAAGTATCATTAGAACAATCCACTTATAAAAACTAAGGATGCCAAAAGATCAGTGGAGCCCTTAAAAGGGAGGAAAAGATGCTTCCTACCCTTTCTTCACCCTTTCATAGTGGCCAAAAGCAACCACAAAACCCCAACTGGGCATTAAAGTCTTGATTATCCCCAACACAAAAACAACTGAGAATGGAGCTACTAAAGAAAGTTTGCTTTTTACTTTTAAAAAAAAACTCTCATTGACAAAGAAGAGAAACATATACATAATCTTTGTTAAAATATAAACAACCTTTATCAATAGATTTTTCCTGAAGCTCAATCCTTTTTACTACAGGCACTAAGAACTGTAGGAAAAGAGTTTTATGGTTATATGAAACCCAGTTCTGGATTAAACACTGACAAGCAAGTACACAGATTTAGATCATCTGAATATAAAAAAATGCTGATGATACTAGTGGTGCTTTCATTTTAGTATGACACAAACTCACTGATATCATGGTTAATATTAATCATTACTTTGACTGAATACAAATGATAGTAGTGAAAGGTCTCTGCAATAATCTGGAAGGGATACATTGTTGTTGAAATTCAAGGTGCCAAGTAAGTTAATTAACATGCAAATTCAATAATGCCTCCTACTGTGACAACCTACAAATAAAGAATACTCCCTAATAGCAAAAATATTTTATTAGTTGAATTAAGTAATAAACATGTTACCCAATATGTGACCCCTTCAAAATTAGGACCTTTTTCAATAGTAATGAATATTGTCCCAATTAGATAGTGCTACTAAATTAACTTTGCACATTTTTCATGAAAGCATTCTTCGCATTTTATTTCTGTCCCAAAATAATATCTAAGTGTACAATGTTCAACAAAGGTCAACTTACTTCTTCCTGTTCAAAATCTGATGTGTCCCATTCATATTCCAGCTCAACTTGCTTTCTCTTCCAGAATTCATGGAAAAAGGAAGCTAAAAAGAAATTAGTCTGTTAAAAGCATACCAGAAAGATGGGAATCTTCAATAATAATAGTTCTGAAACATCAAGAATAGTAAAAAAAGACATATGGATAGATTTTTAACAAAGAAACTATTCTGTAGGGTTGAAAATGATAGAAATCCAAGTGTTTTATCTTTCAAACTGTCAAATAGTCCAGTTCTTATTAGATACTCAATCAGTACTTTTAATTAGCAACCGAATATAAGCAGAGAATCAGTTTCTTCATTATTATTTTTTAAAACTGCATATCATGGTTCATGCAGATATTTCTTCAGGAAATTCAAATACTTTTCAAGGACAGAAATTTAATTGTCAAGCACTAGAATTAACCACTTATAAACTTAGGAAGAATGTTGATTATGTCATATAGAGTTCACAAAATATTAGAATTAAGTTTTTCATTCTTAAACAAAATCTTTTACATAATTTTTTTCAAAACTTGGCCTACTGGTAGATGAAGATATTGTTGCTTGAAGGGTACTGGGGCATGGAAGTAGAGCGGCAGTCATATCAAACTGGAAGTTAACACTCTTATGTGACTACTTTTTGTAATTCTTTTCTTTCATCCAAATTCAATCCTGACATCAATATTTTATTATGATATGCTTTTCACACTGGCAAAACTCTAATGATCTAGCTGAGGTTTCTTTAACTCTGTAATTTCCTGCTTGTACCAACAGTGTACACTTTACAGCTAAGGTCAAATGTGAATATATTTTCAGCACAGCTGTCAGATCACAGTCATCTCGCATTGGACACTAGTTCTATGAGATTTCTTCATACTGATATTTCCTACTAGCAATATTCTGCTGCTTCAAGCAAATGTAGAAGCAACAGGGACAAAAGTGTGCCATTTTTAGTATGTTTATTTATATTATCATAATTGGTACACATAAATAGTAATGGTCCATCAATACGACATAAGATGACTGCAGATACACTGACCTAACCATCTTCTAACAAATGCAACACATTGCTCTGTATCACTTGGCCATACCCATACACACAGCATAGGTTGTCTATCAATCTTTTTTGAAAATATGATTCTCATTGCAATGAACTTGAATGACTCTTTTTTTGAACATAATCAACATACAATGCCTGGTCAACACTGCATCCGTTCATTTACATCTTCTGGTATTTAAAATCCCAAATGTGACTACTTACTAATGAGAATGCAAGTGGCCCAAATGTGACCACTTACTTATGAGAATGCAAGTGACTCAAATATGACTACTTACTTATGAGAACTCAAGTGACCCAAATGGAAGTCTTAAATAAATACATATGTTAACCAATATTGGAACAAAATTTCTGAACAATTGGGTTTTTTTTTTTAACAGTACAAATCATTTTCATTCCTAATATTAATGCTAGTAAACTGGCATATGTTCAATGAAACATTTTTTGAAATTCAAGCACCTTTCAAAGACTAAAGATCATCTTTTATACTGCTGACCTGCAATTCAAGCATTTTTCAAGGTCTTCATGAAAATTCAAGTACTTTTCAAGATAAGCAAACCCTGTACATTTTTTCTGCATCTTTTCACAGCTCAGTCATTCAAAATACATGCAGTCAGAGAAAAAAAATATTATATAATCATTCTCTTAATTAATAAATCATCTCAAAAATCAAACCCAAAATCTGGATGTTGCATTAAATTACTACCAAAACCACTACCCACCCCAACCCCCACATATACTAACACATTCATGGACATGCAGGATCGCATAATCTTCTAGCTTCCCTTAAAAAAATCAAAAGTACAAATTAATGATGAAATGATGATCTGTAATACAAGGCTGAAGATTACCCCAGAGAGCCATGAAGCAAGCAAAGAAGACAGTGGCAGGATTGTCAAACAGATATGTTGCCATGGAAAAGGTGCAGCTATCTTGAAGTTTCCAGTATGAGCACCGCTTGTCACATAGTGGGCACATTGTTAGATTCCCAGACTTGGTTTCATCGCAGAGGTCTGAGCTGGAAAACCAAAAGCAAAAAATCCAGATTACTGTTTTTTGGGATATAACATAATTTTTGCACAATATTTTTCTTTTTTTGCCCTTTGTACAACTGAGTAAATTTTACAAAAGCGAGAATAAATTAGCAATCATATTGATGATAAACTGAATGGTGCCCTAGTGTGGAAGTTTGATTCATGTGTGCATTAACATTCCTTCTATATAGCATGAACTACTGTTAATAATTATAACTTGAACAATCTAATAAGGAAAATAGAGCTATTACCTACTAGCACATTTCATGTTTAGGTGTATATTCTAACTAGGAATGTAGGGCTATTAGCTAGCTATGGGTGCATTTCATATTTACGTATGCATTCTAATTAGGAAACTAAGGATATTATTTATGGGTGTATTGGATATTTAGGTGTATAATATAAATAAGAAATGAGGGCTATTAGATATGTCTGTGTTTCATATTTAGGTGTACATTCTAATTAAGAAAAAAATTATTAGTTATGAGTGAATTTGATAGGTGTACCTTCTAATTAGTAAACAAGGGATATTGGCTATGAGCAAATTTGATATTTAGGTGTATGTTCTAATTAGGATGGTAAGGTTATTTTCTATGGGTGCATTTTGATATTTAGGTGTACATTCTAATTAGGAAAACTAAGGCTATTAGATATGGGTGTATCTGACATCTACCATAAATTAACAAAAGTAATGTGGATTATCCAAGTTTTCCTCACCACACACACCCAAGCTGAGTATATATGTCTATGTGTTATACAATTTGATTTTTACTTGTAAATGTGGTAATATTACAAAAGACTAATTTCCTATTTCAAACAATTCATCACATTTGATATAGCAAACAAATCTAATGTTGATTATATAGTTATGTTTTACATTTCATCTAAATCCTGTAAGTTTAAAGATGATATAATAACAATTTTCCAGATCAACATAATAAAATCAGCATCTTCAATTTAATAACTTACTAATTTATGAATTGCTGCAATGTTGTTTTGTTTACTAAAATCTTAAACTGACATAGATTGGTCTGACTTGCTGTCAAAATTGGATTCAGAGCTACAATAGACAACTCTACTTCCAGAAGAATTTTCACATCTCCAGAATCCATTCTGAATTGTGGCTGGTGTTATTGTGTTTTTTTTCGTTTACTTTAAACTCAGAAGGTGTGCAGTTCATGCCATATGGCTACTATTTATGGATATGTGATTATTTTATTGATTTTGAATACATTAATGTATAGGTGTGGCTTTTAGTCTTGCATTTAACAATGATAGCACATGGCATCATAACTGAATGGATGAGATCGCTCAAGTTGAGGAAACTAAAAATGAACTGACCCAGTTTGGTCAAAACAGTTCTGCTGTGGTTCATTGGTAAACAGAAAAGATAATTCACCTATGTTTATAATGAAAAGAAACCAACACAGATTATGGTCCTTTATTATTCTTACAAAAACCTATGGGTTGTATACATCCACAAGTAATTCTTTTTTTAAATCATAATAGAAATACTGCAAGTAATAAATGAGTGTATATTAAACTTGGATGCATGTTACATTTGCTAATTTATGATAAGTGTACATTCTAATTAGGAAGGTAGAACTCTTAGTTATGGATGCATTTGATATTTTGATGTACATTCTAATTAGAAAATGATAGCTATTAGTTATGGATGCATTTGATATTTAGCTGTAAATTCTAATTATGATTAATTTTGCCCAGAATATGGAGGATTCAGGGAGTTATCTGCCCTGAGGCTGCCCATCATAGGTTCTTTATTAAAAATCCAATTTTTATATAACCATACATTTTGAAGGAATAGCTATAAGATTTTTCTGGACTGACACTGTAGTGGCCATATTGAATGTCCAAGCAGACCCATTTTCAGTTATGACCAATTTGACCATGTGACAAATATGTTGCATGGCAATCCTCTAAGTAATTTAGTTGGAGTAGCAATAACAAAATTGTGTGTTTAGTGTCAGACAGATGACAGATAACAGACAACAGACCAACCATAAGCTCTTCTGGTATATGATTAGTACAGCTAATAAAACACTGAGATATCATTTCCTTTCATGGTCAATTTATCTGTTGTTTGTGGTAAATGAAATATCTTGCAACATCCTTTTAGTGAGGTACAATAAATGCAATTGCAAAAATGGATATGTGTTAATCTATACATCATGTAAATTAGGGTGATTACTGTCAAAAAGGTCTTCACAAACATGGAATTAGCTCATACATGCCAACCCATGGCGAGGGAAAAGCATAATCCAAGTGGACAAAAGGAGTAATCTGAGCAGAATAATTGTAATCCACATATAACATAAAATTAAATGTTCAAACACATGTATATTTTCTGCAATTTTGGCATCAGGAAGCATCCGTTTGAACAAAGGACCAAAGTTGTATTCTACCACTAGTTGTAGTCAGTGTTCTATTAAGAGCTCTGTAAATAACACCCCTGCATTTATGAAATTTGTTTCCACAATTTAGCTCTGCTGTAAAAAAAAAGTTACCTTAGTATTGGAGTTAGCAAAATGAGCTAATCCAAGGCGTCTTTGTTTTACACTATGACCAATATTAAAATCCTTTCCACACAGCCTGCATTGGGTATGAAGCTACCCTAGAATGGCACTGTATCATGTTATTCATGTATTCATCTCTTGAGTCGTTTTTTCCATTTTTCTTCTTTCTAATCCATCTTTGAAATCATTTGAGAAACATTTTTTGCTGTAACATACACATCGATTAGAATAAATAGGACAACTTTTACTACCAAATTCATACAGAATGGCTCTGTACTTCACATATTTAACAAAGAATATGTGAGATAGGATTAAAAATTAGAAAACGTCTGTTCTGTCCTCAGCTAGACAGCTGCTATAAATTGAAACAAGTCTTCTTGGAAATAGGGTAGCTGCTATAAATAGCACATAACACTTACGAATGTCACCGCTAGTCTACAGACATGTGTACTTTTATGTCATAGTTACACAAAAGCCATCTTTTCTAGAAAACGTTCTGTACGATGAGTGTGATGTTAATAAAAATGAGAAAACAAATTAAGTTTTTGGGAGAGGGATATACCGAAAAAGGGTAATCCAAATACATTTACGCGTAAGGCATAATTTAGTGAAAAAAGTGTATTGATTATGCCAAAAGCGTAATGGTTGGCAAGTATGTTAGCTATATAAACTAGCCACAAAGACTAATTTCAATATAGGTACAAAATATAGATTTAAGATATCAGGCTAGTATTGGCCAATAAGAAACAGTTACATTGGAATCGGTTTTGATGTTTGGATTGCCATTGATAAAATGCATTAAATAATAGCAACTCAAATGGACATATTAGCATTTTGTGGCAACATTTATGTTGATGGTTTTGTAAAGTGTATAGCTGCCATAAAAATATAAAAAAATTAGATGATGAGAAGAGACAACATGATTGCAAATATGATGTGGAGAAAAGAGGAAGAAGGTACCAGAAATGCTTGAAAAATGCATACAAACAGCTGAAGTATGACCCAGGAATGGATGTGATATTTTACACTTTCTGCACTGAGTATTTAGAGAAAGGCCAAAGTTGGTGTGCTACTTCATTACGAATGATTTGTGGGTCTAAAAACTTTCCTAATTCATCTGTGAAATGACACTAAATGACACTGATCCTTAGCTCATCAGGTAGGTCTTATTTTTGAGCTGATGTTAATGAATAATAAGTCTTGAATTTGAAACTGGACTTATTATTTTCACAGGATCAGTAATGAATTTGTATTTAATAGGTGATTGTGTGGATTAGTGAAAAAACATCACAGTAATTAATACATATGGTAAAATATCTTTACAAAGATCAATATACAGTACAATACCATCAAAATTTCAATATAGAGTACAATCCTATCACAAACATCAATATAAAACACCATCACTAACCTCACTATATAGTACAATCTAATCACAAATATCAAGATACCATACAATATCATCACATATATCAATATACAGTACTATCCCATTACAAACATCAATATGCAGTACAATTCTATCACAAACATCAATATGCAGTACAATCCCATCACAAATATAAGTATAAAGTACAATCCTATAAAAAATATCAATTTACAGTACATTCCCATGATAAACATCAATATCCAGTACAATACCATCACAAATATCAGTATACAGTAAAATCCCATCACATCATATATCAACATACAGTACAATACCATCACAAACATCAATATTCAGAACAATCCAATATACTGTACAACTGTGTCACAGACATCTATATACAGTAAAATCCCATCACTGAGATATCTTCAGTGGCATCAATAAACAATACAATACCATCACAGGCATCAATATGTATAGTACAATTCAATCACATATATTAATACACTATACAATCCCATTAGAAGACATCAATATACAATACAATTCCATCCATCAAAGACATCAATATACAGTACAATCCCATCACAGAGTTCAATATACAGTACAACCACATCACAGACATCAATATACAGTACAATCCCATCAATGACTTCAATATACAGTACAACCACATCACAGACTTCAATATACAGTACAGCCACATCACAGACATCAGTATACAGTACAATCTCATCACATACATCAATATACAGTTCACATCACAGACATCAATATACAGTACAATCTCATTACAAACATCAATATGCAGTACAATCATATCACAGACATCAATATACTATACAATTCCATCCATCACAGACATCAATCTACAGCACAATCACATCACAGACATCAATATACTGTACAATCTCATTACAAACATCAATATACTGTAAAATCACATCACAGACATCAATATACAGTACAATCACATCACAGACATCAATATACAGTACAATCACATCACAGACATCAATATACAGTATAGCCACATCACAGACATCAATATATGATACAATTCCATTCATCACAGACATCAATCTACAGCACAATCACATCACAGACATCAATATACAGTACAATCACATCACTGACATCAATATACAGTACAATCTCATAACAGACATCAATATACAATACAATCACATCACAGACATCAATATACAGTACAATCTCATAACAGACATCAATATACAATACAGTCACATCACAGACATCAATATACAGTACAATCACATCACTGACATCAATATACAATACAGTCACATCACAGACATCAATATACAGTACAATCACATCATATACATCAATATGCTTAATACAGTCACATCACAGACATCAATATACAGTACAATAGCATCACAGACATCAATATACAGTACAACCATATCACAGACATCAATATACAGTACAATCACATCACAGACATCAATATGCAATACAATCACATCATGGACATCAATAAACAGTACAATCGCATCACAGACATCAATATACAGTACAATCATATCACAGACATCAATATAAAGTATAATCACATCACAGACATCAATATACAGTACAATCACATCACATACATCAATATACAGTACAATCACATCATAGACAACAATATACAGTACAATCACATCATATACATCAATATACAGTACAATCATATCATAGACATCAATATACTGTACAATCACATCACAGACATCAATATACAGTACAATCACATCACAGACATCAATATACAGTACTAACTCATTACAAATATAAATATACAGTACAATCCAATATACAGTACACTTTCATCATAGACATCAATATAAAGTACAATCCCATCCATCAGACATCAATATTACAATCACATCACTTACATCAATATGAAGTGCAATCACATCTCTGACATAAATATACAGTTGAATCCCATCTATCACAGATATCAATATACAATACAATATGATCAAATCAATTCTCTAGAACTTTACCCAAAATGAAAAGGACATCACATAATAATCAAGTACATACGTTGGTATATCATCCAAGACTGTGACACATCCATAGATGAAACAAATCAGGCCCATGATTGCAGCTGGTATCAGCATAGTAGTGTAGTATCCTAACCAGGCAAAGTATATCCCAATCTTCTCTCCAAAATAATCCCTGAAAAGTATAATCTTAAAAATATTTTCTGTATACTCTGAATGGTTAATGAAACAGTGCATTCTGTTTAACTTTTCAAATTCCTTAATATGTAAATTTATATGACCATGATTAAAAGGTGGACTGAACTCAGCTCAGTTATGTTTGTTTAGTTGACAGGTGGCACCACCAAAAAAAATGATCAAAATAAAGACATACATTTTAAATGAGTATAAGATTAATATTTTTTATTCCTTTTAAAATTCAATAAAATAGTTTTAAAAATAGTTTCCATTCTATGATATATTATATATTCTGCATTTACCATATACATTAGGACACCATAAAATAATGAACTTTTTTCCTGTCCCAGAACTTGTGGTGAAATGTCTTTTCACCTAGGTCATGTTGTGTCCCAAGATTTAAGAAACAAAATAAATTTCTGTTGAATTTGAACCCCCTCCATAGCACATTGCAATAACATAGATAAACAAAATGCTTATTTGATAATACAATGAAGGAAACTAACCTTATATTGTTATCATATATTCCTTTGTTCATCATGAGCAATTTATAAAAAAGAAATATATCCACAAATAC
Source organism: Potamilus streckersoni (assembly GCA_016746295.1). Classification (NCBI taxonomy): domain Eukaryota; kingdom Metazoa; phylum Mollusca; class Bivalvia; order Unionida; family Unionidae; genus Potamilus; species Potamilus streckersoni. The sequence goes on along the minus strand of JAEAOA010001107.1, from coordinate 1,548,819 downwards.
TGTATATGTTGTGTATACAGCCATACTGCATTGCGTATCGCTTATATCAGATAACACATTACATATTGTTCATTGATGTGAATACAAAGAAACGAATTGTGTTTGGTTGTACTCCAAAATTTGAATATGTTTTCAGACTGAAAATAGGATCCAACAAAATTGGAAATGAGAGAGAGAGAGATCAGCCAACTGCTTGAGCACCTGCCATTCATGCATGATTCAGTGTAAGGTACAAAATAACTAAGAATGTATTATATCAAGACTAACTATATGACAGTATCTCATAAATAAAAAATATTATTTGAAAATACATTCAATGTGAGCACAAATGATAATCTTTTCACTAGCATAGGTTACAAAAAGTATTTTTAAAGCAAGTTATTGCTGTGTTTACTATTTACCCTGTAAACATCAATGCCTGTTTTTATCAATTATGATTACTGATGGCAAGCAAATAGAAGCCAGGTGTTGAATAAATAAAATTGGCAGAGATGTAATGAACTCATTGTTTGAACTTACCAACATTATATCAAATATAAAGGTTATTTTATTACAAAGCAAGCCAACCTCGGAAGAAGACTCTGGATTCATTTAAGCAATGCTGAGTTTTAAATACCAAGTTAGCCAACATAGGAAGTCAACTTTGGTTCTTTTTTACCAGTATTCAGGGGAATTTTGAAAATAAATCAAAACAATGGAACAGTTTTGTTTTTAAAGTGACACAATCTAGCGCTTTGTACATGGACATTGATGATCCAGCATTTCCCAGAAGATTTGGAAGAGAAAAATAAAATAATTGGATGAACTTGTGAAGGTCAGAAGAGAAGATGATTTTGTTGACAATATGATCATTAATATGAATGAGACTGGTATATTTTTATCTTATTCCTTGACAAACTGTCTATTAGAAGGGGATTAAAAGAGGGGGAATTTAACAACTGGTGCAGATAAAAATACTGACTTTAGTTCCATCAGTTTCTGCTTCAGGAGATGTCATGTCTCCAATGGGAATTTTTCATTGTATGAGGAACTTTTTATGCATGGATTGTATGTGTGCAGAAAGGTTGGGTTGATTAGAAGATACTGCAGTGGATTAAAGTATTTTATCTTATGTGCACACTTTAATAATTTTTTAATAAAATGTAAGCATGAGCGCACTTTCTGATACATAATTTTTTAATAAAAGGTTTCCAACAACTTACAACTTAATAAAAATGATGTCTCAGAACATACAGTGCACAAAAAATTACTTTAAAAATTGATTTATGGTATCCCAATAAAAATGGTATCCCAATATATATGGCAAATATGGTAGATCTTTTTACTACCATCAAAGAATTTATAATTGTTTATGCAAGTCAATGGGCCGATGGCGATCAAATTCTTCTTCCTACAGCTGTTACTTGAAAACCTAATGATAACATATAAAGCAAAAAGGATAAAGTAAACAGAGAGGCACATGCATTTTGTCAAATGAATATGGAAATAAAAGTATAATACAAATCTGATTTCTTGGCATGTTGTTTATAAATTTTCTATCCAAAAAGGTTCTGAAATTCAATTTTTATATAAGTGAGAAGACATAGTATACATAATAATTCCAAAGATGATGAGAACATCCTCAAATGATGCAAATTTTATAGGTAATCACTATTTCTACATTGTTATATTGAATATGAAATGAATCCTACATAAATATCATGATACAGTTATGGTCAATTTAAATTTAGTATTATTCAAAAGAAAGAACATTAAATATCTACTGAAATTACATTACTAATGACTGCAAAAATTAACTGTAATCTGAATTTGATAACAAAATGCTACATTAAAATAACAGTCAATATTACCAGTCAAGCGCAAGTACATATATTTACAATCAACAAGCTACATTAGAGAGCCAAATTGACTTATCATGAATCAGTTAAAGATTGGTATTTTGATGAAACACTGAGTTATCTCCATTGGACTATCCATTTGCTGATGAAAAATTGGTATCTTATTAAACAAGATTATTGACTGAGTCTTAGAAAACATTTTTCACATGAAGTCTGCAATTTTAATTATTTTTTTTTAAACAGAAGTACTAGAGATACTTATATCTATACTAAAAGTTACTGCATTACTTTTCCTCATCATGAGCAAGACATTGGTATTTTGGTGTACCCAACAATTAACCATGCTGAAATAGCAATCCATAATCTGTACCTTTTCTTTCTGTCGGCATATTTTCTCTTTTCCATAAACTCTGTGCCAATGAAACACAAGTCTAGCATGGTGCCAGCATTGTACAAAGTAGATGTAGCTGCAGATTTGTGGCTTTTATTAGCCTTTAGCACTCTACAAATTAATAAATGGATCAATCTGCTATACTCCACTATTAGAGACCTTAAAATAAGAACCTCTCTATACTTCTTGCATAAATCACACCAGATCTTGATCATGCAAGTGTCTGCATCCTTACACAACATCTACCCAACTAAAGATCAATTTAGACCACTGTGAAAAAGAGGAAAACAATGGTTTTATATTTGAAAAAATTGGGCTAAAAAGGAATTTGTGAAATGGGTAGTACAAAAAGCAGGAATTGCTGTTAATCTACATAACCCAATTGGGTCTTTATAATTTGTCTGACTCTGTGGTGTTCCAAGAATTATGTACAACATGTGATCCCATTGCCTGGTGGCAACTCTGTTCTTTACAATTTCAAAATCTGAAACTAATCAACCTCATCACCAATCTAAAGTCATTGCAAGATGTCCAGTATTAGTAGCCAACAAAATCATTGAATCAAGCAAAGCTGAGTATATTTAATACTTAAAATCTATTAAGTAACAATTTATATTATTAACAATCCTATTGGTCATTGTAAGACAGTCAACAATTGACCCAACAAAATCATCAAATCAAGCAAAAGAATCAGTAGCATGCAATGGTAATAGGCACTTTTAAAAAAAATGTAATCACAGACTGACATCTTGAACAATATAAAGAGGCACTGATATGTTGATTTGATTCAGTGTTTAACAACAAACCTAAATAACTCGGTCATTGAGTACCAAGGCAACTGAAGTAAAGTGCCTTGCCCAAGGACACACCATGGTAACCGATTTAGGCCGATTTGATGGAAGAATTCAAATCCAAGCCCTTTCGATCACAAGTCTGGTATCCTAACCACTGAGCCACTGCACCACTAGACTAAGCAGTAACCATCAGATAACATGAACAATCCCAACTGTATCTAACAAAGTGCAAATAAATCCACATAAATGAATAATAAACCCATGTTAGTAAGCTTCAAATGACTCGGCCAATTAATATGTCTTTTGAAAATGACTTCCAATGGTAAAAGAAAATATGAATCCCATGAAGGGATCTGCACCCTATTTGCAAACAAGGGATTTATTGGAATTTATTACAAGTCTTTTCTTTTCCTTTTTTTCAAACACCTGGGTGTCCATCTTAGATATTCATGATATACACAAACATAAAGAAATTGGTCATAACCCCAACTTTACACAATTTGAAGCTAACTGGAGTATATACATGTCATTCACACATGTAGTATCAAATGATTTTTTTTTCTTACAAAACATGGCAAGTGAATATTGCCATGGATGATTTAAGTGTCCATTATCACAAGACTGATCTCTCTTAACACTATAAGTGTGACTGTCTGCCCATTCAAGAAACCAATGTAAGATACATACATCTATCCCATACAAATGTGCTCAGTGACAATATAGATGCCATATTGATTTTGTTTATGATTCAAATGGTGATAATGTGGGAGAAAAAAAATTTGGCAGTTTCAAACTGGTAATTCTTGTCAAACATATTTTTTGGCAATAAACTAAACTTGTAATGTTCAATCTGACTAATACAAATCTATTTTTGAAAATTTAGTATATTTCTAGAACTACAAATAGATACATGCCACTGAACTGCCATCTGTTCCACCTCTGTTTTACAGCTAGAGACGAATTATCTATCATATGTGTTCATAGTGTGGAACAGGAAAATCCCACCCTTGGGTTAAGATTTGTGGTAAGAAACTTAGATTTTGGTAGAATGCAGCTGACTTATTACCAATCCAGGCCTGCCTAGGTTGGTTGCCTTGGCATGTCCTTGAGAAATGCATTTCCTTTACATGGAATAGTGAATAACATATTAAAAGTGCTGTTAAAACCAACAAAAACAAAAACGAAACAAAAAAACTCCCAATATCTAAACAAACCTGATGTGATCCAGAGGTTGGTACTTGTACCACCTTCCCCACCTTGCCCAGTTCTCATACAGAAGCTAATATACAGTAAAACAAACTTTAACTTAATCTGGAAGGTCTCACCTTTAAAACAATCACATCCTACTGAGATCTGAACATGCCAAATGGCTAACATAGACTCATTTCACAGATTAAATCTAGGTAGATACCTTTTCTGTGTAATGCTATGATAATCTGAGCTTTACATCAACACTAGTTTGAGGCATATAAGACTAAATTAAAATGTAGATTCTGAATTACCAATTCAAGGAGGAACAACTACTAGTGAACTAACAATTCATTAAAAAATATCACATATACCCTGATAACTCAAGAATCCAATTACAATGAAATATGTTGATGGATCCCATTTTGAAAAAATTTTTTACAAATGACAAACTAAGATTCTGTTTGTAAAAGTCTAATAATACTGAACATCTAATATTCACCTATTTCAAATGTTAAAATGTCTGATTATCATACACATTATTGTAAAAAAAGGAGAAATATATTAACCTATGAGTATACATACATTTATATTGATACACAACTGTTTAGTTTAATGTGTAATCACCCATCACCCATAAGAGAACACAGAACTATAATATTGAAATGAGCAATGGAAATTGCATGTGTCCTATCAGAGTAGAACCCTACATTTTGATAATGAAAGTACATTAATCTTTTCTGAATCTGGAGTCTATATTTATCAATAAAGGCCCTGGAATTTCTTAAACATAAATCTTATATATTATCCAGAAACAAGGATTGTTTGATACAGTTTTAAAAATATATGTACCTAATGCCTACATCTGGAGCTATACTGATACACAGCATCTTCTGTATTGTATCACTATGAAGATTTATGGTTGCAGTTTTAATCGATGTAAAAATATACAGAAACCGAATCCCTTAAAATATTAATGACTGAGTGAACGCACAACATAGGGACTCCTGTATCTTTTATTGCATAAATGTCTGTGACAGAGGGTACAAAATGCAACAAACATGAGCAATACATTCTTATCCTCTATTTTTGATATGTTAAGCATTTTTGTAAGCAAGATGTGAATATATGTGATACACATTTCAAAATGTAAAAATGACATTTTTGTGACACATAAACCAGCACATTATAGACAATGCTTAGTGCTGATCAGAATTTTCTTATTATGTAATTATCAGTAATAAGTGAAAACTTGTTAACTTTTATAAAACTTTAATGAGCTTAAGAAACACGATTTAACAGTCAAAGCTTTTGTGTAATTAACACACATATTATTAGCATCAATTTAGTCCTTTTCCACAACACAGAACATTGAATAGCATGCATTTAAAATCACAAATTAACACATTAGCAAATTCATGCATACTTAGTTTCTTCTTTTATATAATCCTTCTTTATTCAAAATAAGTATGTCCACCAATAAGAATGTAATTAAAACAGCTTGTTCCATTCCATTTTATTTATGTTTTATATTTTATTTCTCAGCTGGTTTCACAGTCCCTCTTTGACCCTGAGTAGAACACCTGTTTGGTAAAACCCAAATGTTTAGTTCCTTTTCTTCTGGCACAAACAGCTTTCAGAAATTCTGAAAAAAACAATGCAAAAATAAAAGAACCTGTGAATACTGTAGTATACAAATCTTGTTCTCTGTCTAAATAATATAAAGCATACAGTCATTCAGTAATTAGAATAATTGTACAATTTAGAATGCTAAATATAGATATATAAAGATGGATAAACAAATAGTGTTGATAAGGTGTCAAAAGAATATTAAAGTGATTAAAGTGATGAATGTGTAAATATATTGGATTCCTTTCATCACTAAACTTTTTACATATTCATCTAAGGGTATGACATCAGCTATCTGAAAGTATTTCATAGTCATCAGACCTACTAAATATAGATTCATCTAAGTTTTGAACAATTTTATTTAAAATAAGATATGTGTCTCATGAAAATAATGAAAAATTAATTTCAAATTTCTATCACTCTAAACTGGTATGATTTTCTGGTTCTATATGCAAAGGTCTCCAATCACCAGAAATTATGTTTTTCTTTAACCTCAAACAATTACTCATTACTCATTTGTGCTTCCAGTTCTGTTTTCTTTTCTTTGCTGGAGAAAATTCTGAATCTTTTACTTTCCTTTTCAACACGACAAGAAGTTGAATATTGTAAAAATGAGATAGCACCTGTTTTGTAAAATCCAAGATGGTAGTTAAAGACTTGCAATGCTCTGCATAACCCAATATGGTAGTTAAAGACTGGCATTGTAGCCTTGAATTTGAATGAACCAATACTATTTCAGAACTCTATATCCTTATATATATATGTGATACATTTACTCTCAGAAAGGAACCGGGTGCCTGTTCTAAACAGAATATTGCAAGGAAAAGTTTTTAATTAATTTTTTATTATTTAAAAAAACAGATTTTTAACAAGAAAAACGAACATCTGTTTCAGGTCCAAACTATGAGAAAAACAAAATGCTTAGCAGCTATGCTTATGCAGGAGATTCAACTGAACTGTATTTGTGACACTGTTATTTAAGCAAATCATTAAAGACAACAGAACCCTAATGTTAATGTCAAAATTATAAATGACTGGCTGGCTTTGACATTAAAATTCATGAACTATAATAGATTGATAAACTGCTTGAAATATACACAGACTTAAACAATTTATATAAAATACAAAGTATGAAATTTTAAGTACTTACCAGATTTCAAAATTAAACCTTCCCTAGCTCCTGCTTTTTCAGCTTTTCCAATTCTTCCAATTCATCATTATTATATCTACAGGTTTTCTCTCCACAATTTCCTTTCAGTGACTCGGGTAATATTAGACAATGTGAAGAAATACACTCAGTAGAGCAGCATCGTTATGACCCAAATTTAAACACTGCTCATCAATAATAAACGGGACAAATTTGGAAAATGCATAGTGTGAAACACAAGCAAATGTTGGCCATTGAGTTTTTCATACAAGTGAAACATGATGTCTTTAAAGCACTATGCAACATCCAAGACAAAGATCAGTATAGTTAATGAAACATGTACCATGATTTGGGCTGCTGATTTGGCACTCTTTTGTGACTGGCTTTCTGATGGAAAAAACACGTTTAATTTGTTGTGGTGTCAGGATACTCAGTAAAGTAAGAGGGTAAGGTTCAGGACTGTTAACAATCCTATCCATTAATCATTTATTTGGGATAAACAGTGATACTAGAGCTTGTGGTGGATACAATATTTAATATATTTTAAAATATTTTTATACTGAATAAATAAATGTTCCATAACAACAGGGCATTAATCTGTTGTTCAGTTCCAATAATAAAGGCTTTTAAAAGGGTCCTTGTTGAGATTTCATCAAAATATTATTTTCAAAGAAAAGATAAAGACAAATCATAGTAAACTATAGTAGTAATCAAACCTCATTATATAATAATAATAATAATAATAATAATAATAATAATAATAATAATAATAATAATAATAATAATAATAATATGATGATGATGATGATGATGGTGGTGAGGACATGGATGAATAGCAAAAGTACTATTAGTCTACCCCAAATAGCCTAATAAAATAAAATGAGATAGAGCAAAGATTTTTCAAAACCAAAATCAGTTTGCAGCAGAGCAGTGTCAAAATTTTAATTGCACATATGCAGAACATTCTAAAGGAACATCAAAGGCAAAACAAGATCAGTTTGAGGTGATGCAGTACAGGTATGGTATATGTAGTAGCCTAGAACATCACAAGGTAGAAGCCAACAATGACCAGTCTTCTTTCTCAAGTAATGAAAGCTGACCCAATCTGGTAACAATAAATCTGATTGTATGACAATTTTATTAAATAATAATTGGCTTTGAAATAATTGTTTGTAAATTAATGTATTGATCAAGTAGAATGATTACATCATTTTCCATAATTTGAAGCTGATAAGTAGATGAAGAACTAATTAAACATTACATGTGAAGAAAGAATTGCTTATATACAGTTGTAAAATTTTTAAGAAAAATAGTGCATATGAATGAAAGTATTTGAAAAGTAATACAGTTCTGAACATTCTGACGTGAACATTTCTAAGAGTTCTACATTCTGATTTAGAAATGAGTAACAGTAATATATTTGGACATAGAAATTTCTAAGAATTTTTGACATTATAAAATTATAAAAATGAACTTGAACATTTGGAGTTTTAAATCCAAATTACCAATACATTTGAACTTAGAAACTTTTAAGGGAAATACATTTGTAGTAGGAGATTTTTTAAAGTAATACATGAAACTGATCTTAGAATGTTTTTTTTTTTACAGCAAATTATATTTGGATATAGAGATATGAAAGCACTTTTAAGGAAAATAATGTTGATTAGAGCAATATATTTACCATTACAGCAATATATCTGTACCAGGTGATTTTAAAAAGAAATTCATCTGTACAGGGAGATTTTCAACAGCAATACATCTGTACAGGGAGATTTCAAACATAAATTTATTTGTAAAGGGAGATTTTAAAGAGAAATACATTTGGCCTAACAGAACAATACATTTGATGTTTAAGGCATTTGATTGCCACTATAAAACCCAGCACAATACTGCTGTAAGAAAGTCATGGTCAGATATTTAAAAGTAATGCTCATAACTTTAAAAGTATGAGCCTACTTTACACTGAAATGTGCTTATCCACTATTTAAGTTTACTTGCATGGCACATATATTCCAATGTATGGCTCTGTTAGGTTCATGCAGGGTCTACTATTGTTCAATATGGTTCACTAAGGAATTAAAAACATCATAAAATCAAAATAATAATTTCTAATCTTACCAATGCATGAATCGGTTTATTAAATTTAATCTACTTCTAACAATCTCATACCCATTAATATTTAAAATCCATTCATTGAATACCTGTGTAGAGAATATAGCTACAAAAGTTACTGGCACCTGCCCCTTTCCCCCAACCGCTAACACCTGCTCCTTCCTGTTGCTGCTAGCACATGTCCCTTTCTCCCAACAGCTAACAAAATGTCTTAGTTTCCCTCTCTCGCTTGCACCCTTATCTGACACATGTTAAATATTAATGAATGTCAATGCTTGCAAATTTGCAAGGAAAAGGTGAACAAATCTTTCTATCGATTTAAGAGTGAATTTTTCAGAAGCTGTTGTAAAATAGCAATTTTAAATTAATGTATGTGATTTTGCACCAGGTTAAATCCATGTTTAAGGATGCTAGTACTCAAGAACATCTGGTTAGGACTTAACTGATTACTAATGAGATCCTGTCTGACAACAATGTCAGGCAGAACAGGGCTGGTGTTAAAGATTGGGTTTTAATTACTGAAATGGCCAAGGGTTGAAAGATTGCAGAAACAGCAATTCTACTTGTTGAAATATCTCTCATAAGTTGAAACATTGCAGAGATCAATATATTTATGGGTGTGGAAAAATAAAGAATTTTCCAAATCCTGGAGGGGATGGTGTTAATAATGGCAGTTAGATGACCCGAGATCTGATTGGATAGTTAATGGTTTGGAATGTATTTCCCTGGAAAAGTGTTTTGAAATGACTTACTCAGCAGAAATAGACATTCCAGCTTTTTCTGCTAAGGTGAAAAGGTCTTGCCTCATGGGATTAGCAAAACCCTGAATTTTCCAAATCCTGGAGGGGATGGTGTTAATAATGGCAGTTAGATGACCCGAGATCAGATTGGATAGTTAATGGTTTGGAATGTATTTCCCTGGAAAAATGTTTTGAAATGACTTACTCAGCAGAAATAGACATTCCAGCTTTTTCTGCTAAGGTGAAAAGGTCTTGCCTCATGGGATTAGCAAAATCCTGAATTTTCCAAATCCTGGAGCGGATGGTGTTAATAATGGCAGTTAGATGACCCGAGATCAGATTGGATAGTTAATGGTTTGGAATGTATTTCCCTGGCAAAGTTAAGTGTTTTGAAATGACTTACTCAACAGAAATAGGCATTCCAGCTTTTTCTGCTAAGGTGAAAAGGTCTTGCCTCATGGGATTAGCAAAACCCTTGTGAAAGTTTCCAAGGGACATGTAGTTGAGAGTCTATGGGAGACATGTAACCAGGAGTGTTAGGAGATGGTTCTGCTGAAGGGGAAAAAGAGTGAGCATCAACTCTAAAAAAAAGATAGTGTCATAATTTCATAAATATTTTTTCTTTGATTAGAGTATTAAGATAAGGCTTTGAACTGATTTGACTTAAATGATATATGAATCATGTATGCTAGGAATTGATCATTTATTAGATAGTAAGATGTTTCTGCAGAGGATCTGTTCGTAATAGTGTAGTATAAGCTGAGAAGTGAATTTTGTTTGATCTTTTTGTGTAACTAAGATATGCATTCTTTTAACCAATGAATCGGTTCTATTAATATTTTAGCAGCACTGTTGGTTATTTACTGATCAGTTGTATGCGTGTATGTGTTTAACATGTAGTTCAAGATAATGATTAATAGCTCACCCTGCAGGGACTTAATTATCATTAAGCATGATCAGACTATGCTATTGATTAATTACTTATGGTATGTAGATCTATTGGAGAAATATATAAATTTTCCTACACTATGTTAACTGTCTATGAAAAGAGAGCTCCAAATATGGCATTGTTTGTCTTGAATGCAAGGTTATGACCAGAAACCAATTAGCAGTGCAGTTGTCTGTTGTGAAATGTGATACAGGCTACTCTGAGTTTACAAAGAGTTGAACATATGCTCAGTTCAGAAGCATGGAATAAACAAAGAATTAGGCCAAATTTAGGCCAATCTGGACAATATCTTCCACGACTGAAAACAAGGGATTGAACAGCCAGTAAAAGAGACTGGATGACTGAGAGAGAACACTAAAGGCGGTGTGACACATAAAGTAGGCCAGAGGGAAATGAAGTTGTTCTACCTCAAGTTGACCCCAACTGACAAGCAAATAGTGATTTTGAAGAATGAATAGCAACCATTTATCAGGTTATGAAAGACTTGCTGGACAATTAAAGTTCAAAACACTCGATTTTGTTATGATATCTTCTGTATCAATATGAAATGAAATTTCTAATTGCATTTAAGAATTTTGATTTGTTTATTTTCTTTCCTTTTCTTCTCTGGAAGAGGTGAATCCTGTAAATGGTCATGTAAAATTTTATTTTGTTGAATCTAATTAATCCAACTGTTATATTCTGTATATATGGGGCTAGTGTTGCTCTATTCTATATCTCTGTTCAGATTTCCATTTATTCCATCCATTAATTTCATTATTAATATTCACTTGGTCTAGGCCATAACACCATGGTTGATCATCCTCTAGGCATCAATAACCACACAATAGACCACTATAATCAGTTTAACCATCTCAACTTACATACAAAAAACAAACCCATTTCATCTCCTTTCACTATACTTACTTGGCGATCATTCATCTTTCCAGGTTTCTTTGAAGAGTGTTCATTGACGTACTTTCCCTAAAATAACACATGAATATTTTACATCAACCATATTCACTGTAAGACCTGCATTGTCATTTTTTAGCAAGGTCCTGAATGTTTAAAACAAATTTATGTTGGGTCTGATCCAGTGGTACCTGGACCCCAAGAACAGCAAGTCTACTTATGTCTGCCACACTGCAGACTTCATAGTGATATAAGTGAAAAAATTTTAAAGCTATGTTAAAACTCATAATAACATCACAATCTCACCAAGCATGTAGTACAGTGTAATGAAACCATGCTATAGTATGCTATGTTAAAACACCAATTTGGATAGAACACGACCAAGGTCTGGCTCACAAAATGTTGCAATATTCTTCTCCCTCAATGATTTGCATACAATGAGGTTGAAAAACAGAGATGATGGTATACATGATGGCATGTGTAACCAACTAAGGGACTTCTAAAAAATTAATAGGTTTATTGCCTGCCTCAAGAGCAAACTTTCTGCAAAGTTTGGTAACCTAATGTGGAAAACTCAAACTATTGTGCACAAAACAAAACATTTCTCTTCTTTCAGTTAGTGACAGTGAGCTCTGGTCATTTGACCTTGAAATCTATTTAGTTCTTTCTTAACCCAAGGGCAAGTCAACCACAATGTTTGGTAAATTTAGATGGTGGACAACTAGAGGTTTTTTGGAAAATCACCTCTCTTCACTCCATAACTATGACCATATATATTTTAACCCCCAAATCAACATAGTTCTTCCTTACTCATAGTACAAGTCACCACAAAGTTTGGTAAATGTAAATGGTGGACAACTCAACTTTAGTGTGAAAATTTAAACTGGTAAGAGTTGACAGAAGACAAACACAATGTAAGATAATACACTTTGCCTTTGGTAGGCAGATAAAGAGAGTTGCCAAAATATTAGTTTAACGGAAACTTTAACACACTCATAGCAGTAAACATACTCAGCTCTGCTCATATATAAATGTACTCACTGCCTTACCTAACAATGATGACTGATGGGCTAAGTACTCACATCATGCAAGGGATAGGCTGCATCATATGATTCATTGCTAATCATCTTCTTAATCCCTGAAAATACACAAGACATGTATATACATTGGGCAGCCATTTTGAGCATTGATTTCAAGTAAGACTGCATTATTTGATTGCTTAAGAAATGTCAGTTAACGATTATTTGTAGAAAAGGTTCATTAGATATCCTTACTTGCCACTGACATTTATTACACATGGTAACCAAACCTTTTCATCACTTCAAACCTTTCTTCATTACATTTTGATTACCTTAAAAAGCAAACGCAATATCAATAACTGAAACAAAAAAACAAAAATAAAAATAAAAAGATCACTAGTTTGATAACAATTTCATACTTTTTATTGCTTAACATACTGGAATCAGAATGATGCAAGAACAAACATTTGTTGGTTATTAAGTTAACCATCATGAAAATACAATTAAAAATATGATCAAATTATAATTATTAACACTAAATTTACCTCAATATCTAAGAGTCAGTTGAATGGACTGATCCTCTACTGGCTAAAAAGAATTTCCAGGATTTCAAATTACGAGCATTTCTTTCTTTTAACTTCTGAGTTTTGAAACCAACTCAGATATTCTTCAGTGACATGTTTTTTAAATTAGCTACTATGGTGGACAAATTGGGTGTTTAAACCAACAGTATCCTTGTTGCCACTGTAATGTTCTATAATTTAAACAAATCCTAAAAGGATGGACAAGAATGCATCATAGTGGAAGAGGTTTTACATCTACTTTATTACAACTCTACTAAACAATTTACAGTAACTGAAACTTTTTATCATGCATGCAGTGTCAGTAGCAGTTGAAGACAAGGCTTAGTACAATTAGTATCAAAAAGTACAGGTCCACTAGATTGTGTCAGTATCCCTTCAATGCAAATCCTGCATTGATATGCTCATACATTCAGGGAAGAAGTTATAACAATATTTTTAAGATGGTCATACTAGATGTGCTGGTGGCACCATTTTTATTTAGAATCAACTACACATCACAAGATGTCTTTTGGCGACCTCCTCCCCCACACCAATATGACTTTTCCTTCAACTGGAGTAGCAACAACAAAATGTCAGATTATCAATCAGGGTTCTCAGGGAACCGAGCTTCTGGGTCAAATACATGTGAAATTCTGAAAAGATGCATTACTTCTCTCTGTAACATGACCCTATAACATGTCTCATTTACCCCTAGGTCACTGCTCCTTTCTGTATTCTGGTTAGCCATGGCCAATTTAGCGAGATTTAAGTAACAGACATGAAGCCAGTGAGACTAATTAACAGTTGATTCTTATAACTGAAATGATCTTGTGAAAATGACTGTCCCTCTGAAGTCTCATCTGACTTGATTTCAAAGAAACCATGTTCAATTGAGTATGTAAGCACCTGCAATTGACAGTCAAATAAATAATGCCATATGTTGCTGTAGCATTGTTTATGGCAAATTAAACTGGTAACAACACAAATATAAGACAAGAGTGAAATTAAAATTTTCTCCCAGTTTGATTTTGGACAACAATGTCAAATCATCAATGTGCCATAATCATTATAATAATTTCTAGTTCAATACATGATTTCTAAACATCACTACAGTACCGGCAGTCTTTTAAAAGAGTGCAGAAAAATAAGTTGATTCAGCTTAAACAGCCAGCAAAATCTTTTCATTTTACAAAAATGGACTTTAATGAAATTACATTAATGGCACTAAAAACAAACTTAAAACAATAGGAAAAATGTAGCATCTAACTGGTGATGTTTGAGCATCAGTACCTAAAGCTTGTGCAAATTTATCTTGACAATAGTTCCTATCTGCAGTCTCAAGCAACATGTGTTTAGGTACTCTGCATGTACCAATATTAATTCATTTTTTCTAAAGTGTAACCTTATACACCACCTTTATTGCTTTGGGTCAAATCTTGTGGCATTTAACACTGTTTACCAATTAATATATTTATTCTGAATTAGATTTTTTGGTACACATGTTGCATGGTATATTTTTGCATCTTATGTTTGTTTCATTGAATGACAGTAATTCATGTTTTTATACATGGTACAGTGTAATGCCAGTTGTTTACTCATGTTAGTTTCTTTGATGGGAATGGGGATGCTATTCCATTTGCAGAGAAAACTACACAGTATTCTAAGTGATCATTCTTGGGATTGAAACCAATCATTTACAATATTGATTTATTCTTTTTTGTTTTTTCTGCTGTTCTAGGGACAAAACAATATAAATTTACATGTATACTGTTAAAACTTAATATTCTATTTGCTGAAAAATATTTCCTTTTTAGTGTCCAGACTAAAAGCTCAATTCTATGTTCAAATAATCAGCCTGTGCTTTCCATTTTCCTTTCTATACTTTGAGAGTAAAGGACTCCTGAGTTTATGCCACATACTCTCAGAAATAGGCTGGGGACTCCAGAGATCCATAAGCAAAAAGTTCTGAACTTTTATGCTGAAATTCTGTTGAGAACCCTAGCAACATTTTCATTTAGGACCAACTAGATATCATACAAAGTTTTCTCGTGGAATCTCAAGGCCAATATGACTTTCTGTTTATAAACAGCGATAACAAGATTTTCAAGCTAGCTGCCATGGTAGACATACTGGACATCAGATCATTTTGAAGTAAGACCAACTAGACACCATGGAAAGTCTATTAGTGAAAATCTCATGTTGATATGATCATACATTCAGGAGGAGCTACCATTACAATATTTTTAAGATGGCTGCAGTGGAGGCTATAATGGAATTTCAAGGAGCACTATTCATATTTAGGACAAACAAGACCATGTGATGAATATATATGTGTAAAGTTTTATGGCATTACTCCAGGTAGTTTACTAGGAGTATCAAAAAAAACATTCTGTTAATACAGTGCTGTCCAACATGTGGCCCACTGGCTAATTTTAAATGGTCCGCCAGAGCTTGAGCAATTTTTTGTGCATTTATGTATAAAGAGTCAATGGCTTACTTCCATTTCATGCTGCAGCCCTTGGCTTCTAGAAAATATTTTCAGTGGTCCTTGGTGTCAAAAAGATTCGACAGCACAGTGTTAATGGACGGACAGACAATGAATGACTGACAACAGGTCATACCATAACCAATATAGCTAAAATTAAAGGTCTTAATGCTGAGCCAACCTCAATTCAAGGAAGATGAACTCGTGTACTGAGGATTCTGAAAAAATATCTCAGAAATAGGCTTTACCCAATTAAACCAGGTGCTGATTGTGAACTTAAAAAGATGCACACAAATAACATCCAAATCATGAAAAAGAGTATACCACGAAACACCTGTAATCCAAGTAGCACATCTTTACATTTGTTTAGTGATTGCAGCAATTTGGAATAAAATTGCTGAAACGTAAATGGGTTCTTGTTAAACTAAGGACATAAGCAGTATAAAAACTTACTGCCACAACCTTTTAGCACAAAAATTCTACTGAATGCTATTTGTTTCATCATGGCATAATCCAGAAACTTTTCATAGCTGAGAGATCAAGAAAAGTGAATCACTGGAATATACTTTGCCCTTGGTTAAAAGTAGCGTCCAAGCTGATTATATCTATCATGACTATAATTTCAGAGAAACTGTGAGAAATGCAAAACTGTTGATGTTTATGCCAAAGCACACAACAATAAAAAAAAATGCATAGACAAGTAATACCTATCTCTTGCCTGCGCTTCACAAAGTGGACTTACCAAATTTCATTTTGGAATATGGAGCTCGTGACAGAATTTCATACACAATCCTATTTCTCTGAGCATTGGTGAAGAAACTGTCTTGTTCCTCTTTGGTAACTAGACTATGCACAAAGTAAAGAGATAAAGTCACAAAAAGTCTCAAATCATGCTATTTCTCAACCCCACATCTGCATTTTGTATAGTACATGTACGTCGTCCTCAAAATTGCTCATCCAAAACAACATTGTCAGGATATATATCTATATATATATATATATATATATATATATATATATATATATATATATATATATATATATATATATATATATATATATATATATATAAAATTAGAAATAAGTCTATACATCATATGTTACCCTGACAATATGATGCAACTTAAAGGCAGAGTTTCAAGTCAAGGTCAAGCATGGATAGAACTCAAAAACTAAAAAGTCACCTGAAAACATAAACAAGAAGGCAAGGCATGAATTCCAGACACAATATCCAAGACACTGTATGTATGTATGTATGCATGTATGTATGTATGTTGTTCTGGAGCTTAACATCATTTTTCAACACACGATAGGCTATACATGGCGGCCAGTATTAATGGTGAAATAAGAATACGGTAAATCAGCAGAAAGAACCACCAAATCTTGCCACTGGCAAGCTTTCTCACATATCCACATTTGCCGAATCTTAGATTCAAACCCATGCAGACAGAGGTGAGATGGCAGTGATTTGTAATGGAGAGCACTTTAGACCACTTGGCTATATGTATATATGTATGGATGGATGGATGCATGCATGCATGCATGTATTTATGTTACTGTAGCAGCATTTTATGGCACCTCAGCATAACAGTGGCTATATGATGCAACTAAAATTAAAGTTTAAAAAAATATAAAATGAACAATGTAAAAATTAAGAGATAAAAAATAAATGGAATCACAAAGAACAACAAATCATTATATAAATATATATATATGTTAAATTTTGTGATATATATATATATATATATATATATATATATATATATATATATATATATATATATATATATATATATATATATATATATATATATATATATATATATATATATATATATATATATATAAATTTATATATATAGGCAATAAACTGACAACAAATAGTGCAAAACTAGTATCTAACTAGCCTCAGCACTTTTGACTCTTAATGAGTCTTTTTCAAAGGCATATACAAAACATAGACAAGGCAAACAAATAAACAGAAAAACTGTAGGGTTAGCAAAACTTTACATGGCTGTTTTGACAGGAATTAAACTTGTATGCCTTTGAAAACAACTTATTAAGAGTCAAAAGTGCTCAAGCTAGTCAGATACTAGTTATGTATTGTTATCGTGATCCCTTGCTGGATCCAGTGCACTTGAAAGGACTGTTATTTGTCATGATTTTTATTCCTTTTATATATATATATATATATATATATATATATATATATATATATATATATATATATATATACAGTATGTTATGGCAGATCAAGGTCTTTCTTGTTTGCAGCTGGAGTTGACTTATAAGTGAGTACATAAAGTGGGTACACATGAGTAAATATAGTAGGTAATATTGCAACAATATTACATACTGATGCATTCTCACAGAACTAAAAGGAGCTGTAAAGTAGACATTGACTGGCTTCATGTTCTTGTCCAGGTCAAAGGGTGTATGACACGTACTCCAGCAACTGGTGAACTGCTGTTTCATGTCATTTTGCTGAAGAAAAGAAAAACACACAAAACAAGCTACAACACATTCCTTCTTTAAAATGAAAGGCAAAACACTTTAATTCAATAACATTCAGAATTAGATCTTAATGTCTAATTGTTTTGCACAGTAATCAAGTGAAAAGATTATTTTTATTTTGGATACAATGGAAGGGTTCAAGGTTTCTTCTTGGCCTTCTTTTGCAGCCAAATTCTGGCCGCATTCTCAATATATTTTCCCCAATTTTGTCCAAAAATTTCCAACTGAGAGCTGGACAGTTGGATAATAGTAAAATAACAAAATGTTTGCTCCCCTCCTGCATTTGTACAGAAAAACATGAAAGAAACTAATGAAAATGATGAAAATTCTGTATTCAATGTGGTTCTTCATTTTAAAGTAGAACAATTTTGCAATGCTAGATTGTACAACATTCCTTGGTAACTACTTAACAATAATTTACAGATAATATTTCCCCAACTCCAAGGTATTGGTTTCAAGTTTAGAAAGGTTAATAAAATCCCAGAGGTTTGGTACTACTTCATTAAAGTACCTAAAGATATAATTACATAAGCAAGTGAATGGAAGAACAATTCCAAGTTAATAATAATAATAATAATAATAATAATAATAATAATAATAATAATAATAATAATAATAATAATAATAATTTATTTAAAGAAGCTCATTTGGCCCTCTACACTAACATACATACATACATACATACATACATACATACATACATACATACATACATACATACATACATACATACATACATACATACATACATACATACATACATACATACATAAAATATGAAAACTATTCATGCAAATGCTAAATATAAAAATGGGAGAAGGATGCATATTACACTTTAATAAGTTTACCACATATTATTTAGGATTTCATCCATCTAATACACCTATTGTGGAAGCAAGAGATTTGGCATATCATTTTCAAAACCTTCATCAATTCATGTACTAGTTCATATTTTATCATCACAAGATCCTAGATTTCCATATGTCACATTACAGATAGGTTATTAATATAACTCTTAGCAGATACACTAAGCTACATAGACTGGGAGAAGACACATTTAAAGTAAAGCAGGTAGTGAATGATTATAGTGACATATACCAGTGTTACAGACTTTTGTTATACATTTTAATTCTATTTTAAACAAAATCTGAAAATTTGTTTTTATAAAAGTTTTAAAATTTCTTTTTAGAACAGTTTTAAACATTTCAATCTAACATGTTTACTGATTCATATATGCATCACTCATGAATGAAATGTTAAGACTTCAATGATTTCCTTTGTAATTCAATAGGATAACTCTTCATTATCTGTGTTTGTGATGGACAAGGAAAAAGAATTTCATTTAGTGCCATTTAGTCTGAAAGTCTTACAAGGTCAGAAATTTCTTTAGATTGCTCTTACAATAAATTTCCTCCAAATTTTAATTCCATCAGCTAAATTGCTTCCCCTCATCACAGGTGAACCTCTTTGTATACAATAAAGTCATATTTAATTCTAATATAGCTTTTACTACCTTCCATTATCTAAATGGGTTAAAACTGTTTTAAATGGACTAATATATATATATCTGCAAGAAAATATAAAGACCCTTTGGGACAGCTATGTAGAGTCTACATTACTTAGTAAGTCATAACAGTTTTATCAAGGAAAACCAAAATATCACAGAATTTAATAGGCATTAACAAAATGATAACTTGATATACTGGACTCAACCATTTTTATATCTGGCAACAATTCCATTTGTGATAACTCACAACAAGTGGCATCCTCATGTTTAGTATTTCTGCGTACTTTGTCAGCACATCCCATGGAGCGTGAATCTTGACAAAACATATTTTCAAATTCTTAGATATCTGAAAATACATCCAATGTAGTACTATATTAATAGACTCTATACTGGGTATTAAATCTACATGTTTCTGACCCTGTAAATTCTGAAATAGATTTTGCTGTATTTAAAATTAAGAAATGATACAATACTCAGATATGCAATACTTAAATCTACTAATAATAATTTTTAATAAGTCAATGGAATACTATGAACTACCTTCTCCACATAGGTATTATCCAAAAGTCAATCAAATACACTCCAATAAGAGAAGTAGTTAACTGTCACATACCATCAATATGTGTAACTACTACAGTTGCCTGAAACAACAAATCTGCTGATTAATGTCTCACCTATTCTGCTACAGCATATTCCATATTCCTAGCATTGTTATAAAAATAAGAAAATTATGTCAATGTGACCCATTTTGAAAGAGTGAATATCAGTTCTAAATCATAAATATCTTTATTATTATATCATGATTGTCCAAATGTGTCAGAGAAATGGAGCTTTACTTGAACATGATCATAAGAAGCAGGCTAATATAAACTGCTTTTACTACTGGCATGTTGTAACCCTTCAAGATGGTCTTATCCATTAAGTCTCATGGCTGTACATGAAAGTGTCAGGAAAACAGATATTTAATGCAAACCTTAATATAAATATTTGAGCATGAAACAGCTCACTGAACCCAAATGGATGAATGCACCCATCAAATTTAGTAACCGTACAAAAAGGAGCTTCTGATGAATGGAACTAAATGTTCTTTGCATTTTAAAAAACAATGTATGTCCCTAATGAGACTAAAGTGACACAAACATCACATGATATCCAGTCTTCATAAGATTAGTATCCTCTGAGTACATATGAAAAGATATATCAAGCTGACATAGTTACAAACAGTACCCATGGATAAATCTTCATAAATCAAAGAATTTTTTTCTTGGATTACAATTTTCCAAGAACTGAGATGTTATCCTGTATTTGCAGTAAACGTGAAAAAATAAAGACAATAAAATTTTTTGTTGAGTAATGGGACACATGGATACACCTCTTCCTTGAGAACTCATGCACATTGGGGGTCCAAAAACACAAACTGCACAGTAAGGAAGGGCATGAGTTACCAAGAGACCTCCCAAAAAATTGTTAGACATCCATATAACATCTGGGTTGTTGAGGTGACTTGATTGTTTAATGGCTTAATCCTCAATTTATTACTGAGTTCAGAAAAATTGTCAATCATGTCTTTTTCCGATGAAGTCTTTATTCTCTATAAATTACATTTATTTTCAAAATGTCCAACATCTGAAAAATTGATAATATGATTACCACTGGTTTCAATGAAAAACACTGTTCGCAAAAACATTTGTGTAATATGTCACAGCCTTTTGTTTTGTAGATTAGTCTGGTTCCCGGAGTGATATTGTGTGAAATTAAGAATCTGAGAAGCAGGGAACCAGACTAGCTGGTAATATGCTACCAAACAAAATTCCTTTTTATCAAAACTCGTAACATCTATTTTGTGAGACAATCGTCTAGGTCGAAACTCATTTTTTGTATTTTTCAATTAGTAAAATATTGATTTCATTGCAAGTAATAGTGAAACTTCTTATCATACTTGAGGATATCTCTACATGCAAATTCAGGAATTCTCTGCAACTCCTTTTTCTCACAGTGGTCTGTGTGATGTTTAATAATATTGTGTGAAATTAAGAATCTGAGAAGCAGGGAACCAGACTAGCTGGTAATATGCTACCAAACAAGATTCTTTTTTATCAAAACTTGTAACATCTATTTTGTGAGACAATCGTCTAGGTCGAAACTCATTTTTTGTATTTTTCAATTAGTAAAATATTGATTTCATTGCAAGTAATAGTGAAACTTCTTATCATACTTGAGGATATCTCTATATGCAAATTCAGGAATTCTCTGAAACTCCTTTTTCTCACAGTGGTCTGTATATGTGAAACAAAGCTCTTTATTTACAAAGTACTCATTTTGCCTGGCTGCCTTGCTATTTTTAATCACATTTATGATTGAGTTGGTTAATTTAAGGTAGTTTAATTAGATTACATAAAAAATAAAATTTATCAGTGTTCAATTGATAAGCTAAAATGAGTTATCCAACATATGCCTGAAGTTGCTGGTTTTTAAGTATGTAGGATTTCATGTTTATGAATTTTTTTATTCCACATCCTTTGATTCAAAAGGCATAATTACTGCAATAACAGAAAAGGAGGCCTACTTTTTTTCAGTGCAACAATACAACAAATGCTTCAGCTAGTCCAATATTAAAACATGGTAGACACTTAATTAGGTTCTGAGAGAAATGTTATTATACATAGCTGTTACAGTAGATTGACACATTCTGTGTTTAATTACAAGATGATACACTGCATTTATGATGATTACACTTAAATGGAACTAAAAGATAGAACTAGAACACAAATTTCAGTTGATAACATTTTTTTTATTTAATTGGTATTATTATTATTATTAAAGTACTGCCTAAACTAGGCATAAGTGACATTTCATTGATTAAAGTATCCTTGAATATAATTAATTTCAGTGTACTAAGAATGTCGTTTGGAAAAAAATGTAACAAATTATATTACTTCTTATTAAAAGTTGCTCTTTTATAATATTGATTAAAATTTCCAGGTCCTATCTACCATTTTTTTATGATAAAATGAATGATATATCAAAGTTTCTGTTACCAATTTTGATCATGATTTTCTTCAACAAACAGGAATCAATTTTTGGGGTATTTTCTGGTTTAAAAAATGGGATCCACGTGTGGCACCACATTATAAGCAGGTTCATGAGTTGCATTGAAATTTGTTTATTACAGCTTCAGTTAACATCTGAAAACAAAACTGGATGTAAATGCACACCCCAATGGTCCAGATGGACAATGATACAATAAACTATGATATTCCACAACTCTTTTGGCAGGATAAAAAATGCTATTATGGTATTAAAAATTTAATTGGGTTTAACTTGCAAAATATCTCATCACTGATTACTATCTAAGCTTAATTTTGTAAATGATCATAGGATTATTGCTGTAGAATGCACTGTGTTAACTGACTTGTTACTAGAGTTGAACATCAAGACATGGGACTAAAATTCTAACTTTGTAAAATTAAAATTTTAAAAGCATGACAAAGTTTTGAGTTGATTATGTACTCAACTTGCAAAGTTTTATGAAATTGGGGCCACTGTCTGCTTAGTGAAACATATCAGCATTCAGTATGAAGGCATTAAGTAATTCATAACATGTTTAACATGATAACAACAGATCAGCCTCTAGATAACGATACCACAGAAAAGTAAACACAACAATTTGTTCATTTAGAACAAAACGAAACAAAATTTGGATCTTTTCAGATGAAAACACCATGTTAAAATGGCTTTCCATATAAAAGGAATAGTAATAACACGATTTCAAGGAGGCCACCATGGTGGCCATATTGGGCATCAGATCAGGACCAACATGACTTTATAAGATATCTGGTGAAAACCCAATGCTGATAAGAGTTTCTGTTTTGAAGTAGAAAAAAAACCCAAGGTTTTCAACATGGCTGCAATGGGAGCCATATTGGATCCCAAATTTGCACCATTTCTATTTAGGGCAAACAAGACATGCTAAGAAGCCTTCTGGTAAGATCACAATGCTGTGGAGAATAGCAATCTAGAAGTATCCTTATTAAGATTTTCCAGGTGGCCATTGTAGTGGCCATATTGGAGATTAGATTGGCACCATTTTCATTTATAATTAGACATCATAAAAAGTCTTTCCATGAAAACCTCATGCTGACAGTATCATTTATTTAGGATTAGTGATAATACTTTCAAGATGGCCATTATTGTGGCCATATTGGATGCCAGTGCAGCCACATTGGATATGCAAGCCTTTGGTGAAAACCCCATGTCTGTATGAATTTTATTCAAACATTTCTAAGTTGGCTGCCTTGATGGCTATATTGGCCATCAGACTGGCACTATTTTCATTTAGAACAAATTAGACATCTTCTGATGAAAACCCCATGTTAATTCATTAACCCCTGGCACTGTGTTTATGGGGCAAGAGGTGGTAGCCTACTTCTGAGCTCTGTAGCATCAAGATTATTATATGACACAACAAAGTGGGTGATAAAATAGGAAGATAGACAGATTTAGCTTTACGATGATACCAAATTATATGAATATTCTGGTTGCACTACAAAATACAGAGGGAAAAACATCAATTTTTGGACCTGAGTTTTTTCAGGCCAAAATTTGCCCGAGGTCAGAATACGATTTTGTGTATAGACTTTAGACTTTTTGGCTTTAAATCTAAGACAGATCAGTATAAACTGTACACAGAGAGGTCAACCTTTGCAAAAAGTAGGATAAGATGGGCATTTAGAATAAAGAGTGGTCTCAAGACGAAAATGATGGGTTCATTAAGCAAAAAAAACCAAAAGAAGTCCCTCTTTTACCCTTTTGCTCATGCTCAGGCAAAGTAACCAGTAAAAAATGATGTTTCTAACATGAAAATAGGTATTACATTAAACAAAAATGTCTTGGAGGTTGATGTATTAGGATGTATTTAGAAATTGCACCCAAAACGGGTTTCCTACTCGAATTTCAGGCGACAAAAACATCCAGGGATTAATGAGATAAACAGTGCATTTTGATAACATCACCAAATCTGAATATTCCTTGCATATTTGATCTTTTGTGCATGGATATTGCACATAAATAACAAATTTTTTCATTTTTTTGACAATTTGTAAAAAAAATTCCAAAATCTTTGTTTAATATACTCCATGCAGGTGAAGCGGCAATAACAAAATATTCAAGATGACTGTCATGGTTGCCACATAGGGTTTTAGACTGGCATCATTTTCATTTGGCATCATTTGGACATTACCAAAAGTCAATAAGAGAAAATTCATTGTTTATATGACCACCTATGCAGAAGGAGTAGTAAAAACAAGATTTTCATGATGGCCATGGTGGCATTGTATTAGATATCAGTTCAGACCCTTTTCATTTTTGATCAACTAAACCTAAAAGGTCAATATGACATTGCATTTTGGGGTAGTGAAAACAAGATTTAAAAGACAGCTGACAAGGCAGCCATATTGGATATCAGATCAGCACCATTTTCATTTAAGCCAAAATCTACATTATAAAAAGTCATTTAGGTGGCACTCTATGGGTGTGTGTATGTGTGCAAAGGGTTAGATTGTTAAAGATAAAGAATTTCCCCCATTTTCCTCATCCTATTTATACTGGCTATTTATAAAAGACTATGTATGTCTTAGGCACTGTTCAAAGAACTTTTTTATTTCCTTTATTTTGATGTATAATTGATGTATGTAATATGGTTTAAAGAGTATACAGTTTGGCTTTGCTTCAGATGTGCATTTCTCAAAAACTTGCTGGCTCCACTTGGTCATTTTCACTTCCTGGACATCAGACGTAAATTTTTTAAAAAAAGAGCCAATAACTTATTGTACATTTTATATATTTGGTAATTCATTCATTGCACTTTCACAAGCTGGTATAGTCTAGTCTGAAAAAAAATATTTTCCCTATTTTAATAACTGCTGAAGATAGTGTACTTTAGACTAATTTAAGCTGATTTTTTGTACAAGAAAGCAGTCATTTTAGTGAGATGCTTTGATCATGTACAATTTCCAAGCACAATATCCAAAGAAATTTCAGCCACAGTATATGAAAGTATACCAACATTCTCTCCACTGTGCATGTTGCAATTGCAAACAACTTCACCTTACATCCGCCACTTTTTCAGAAGTTCACAATATCTGTAGATCTCCCCGTTAGTGAAACCCCCATGCTGTTATGGCAATACATTCAGAAGTACATGTGGCAGCAACAAGATTTTTAAAGAAGCCTGCTGTGGTTGCCATATATGTTAGAGTGGCATAATTTTTATTAAGGATCAAGAAGGCTGAATGTATGTGTGTGTGTGTGTGTGTGTGTGTGTGTGTGTGTGTGTGTGTGTGTGTGTGTGTGTGTGTGTGTGTAAAGTATGATGGCATTCCTCCTATTAATTTAGGAGAAATAGGTAACAAACTTGTGATAATGGATAGATGGATGGATGACAGATGGAAAACCATCCCATATGATCTTCTATGACAAAACAAGTTAATACAAACAGTAAAAAACAGAGACAACAGTACCTTATATCCATTTCAATATGGAGTATAACCTACCAGTTTGTCCTCACGTTCTAACTTCAGACCCTCTTTCTCCAGCTCACTCTCAAATTGTTTTCTTTTTTTCACCTTTTTGAGATTTGTGTCTCCTGTGTTGACTTTATAAGCCAAGATGTAGTCAATACGGTCAACTCCATTGTTGAAAAACAAGTAATCTTCATCTTTGAGAGTCTGTTTAAGAGATAAATAAATAATGTACAACTTATTTATAATGATCACCTTAAACCTAAGCTTGACTTTGTATTTGGCACACTTAAAACAAAGAATTCACACAAGCCTGTAGTCCCTGAAGAAGGCATATTTTTACCAAGAAGGGAAGAACAATTATGATTTCAGCATAAGGAAAAGTAGCTTTGATTTAATTTTGAGACCAAGTGTATTTATTGACAAATGATTCTAAGAAAAAAATGTTGTATAAAGAAAAAGGATTTCTGATTTTTTTCTGAATATTGTTAATGGTCTAGATTTCATATAAATTATAAGTGGCAGTATTATACATCACAGCTGCTTACTATTTCTACCAATATTTGTAAGCCCCTAAATGGAAACAGACTATGAACCATTATTCAATAATGGCTTCCTATGCTTGCTATTTTGCTAATTGTGGTCAGCTTTAAATTTACTGCAATTTATATGCAAAAAGTGCACAGCATCAGTCTTTCCTGGTCCATATTCAGCCATATTCACAGCATTTCTTGTACTTTCTTAACCTTTTTCTCTCAATTATATTTGTCATCATCATCATCTCTCTCTCTCTCTCTCTCTCTCTCTCTCTCTCTCTCTCTCTCTCTCTCTCTCTCTCTCTCTCTCTCTCTCTCTCTCTCTCTCTCTCTCTCTCTCTCTCTCTCTCTCTCTCTCTCTCTCTCTCTCTCTTTTGTCAATATCTATTTTCTATTAGGCAGCTGTGCAGCCTCAAATACTTTTATATATTTACAACAGTTACAGCACATTGCACTGAATGTTTATCAAGAACAAAAAAATATTAAAATGCATTATTTGTAATAATTCTGGATTATTTGTTGTGTCAGCAAATGTAACCTTTACCAATTGGGTCAATACTAGTTTTAGACCATATACCTTTTGTCATCATCATCAGTTCAGGAAGTAGTTAAGGCCCCTTGAGGAAGTAGGTTCCAGGACATGGTGAATTCCATGTGTGAAGAATATTTTGACAATAATTGCACAAATTAAATTGATGCATGGTTTAATACCTGTACATTTTGCATTGCAAGCATTTACCATATCTCATCAAGCATAGGTTGTTCATAAGTGCTTCATTTAACACCATAAACAGATCAATTGACCATTAATGGGAATTCTTAACTACTATGATAGTAAATGGATTACTGAAAGCAGCATTACAGTAATATGTCACCAATCACACTAACCAAGGGATTATCAGTAATGTCAAGCCCTGCATCAATTATGATCAATAATGCATAGTTAGGATACAATTATATGACATGCATCCACTGCATAAATACAAACATAATAAGATGAACATTGTTGATGCCCAACATACAACAACACTCTTATGTTCATGCTGGAAGAAAAAGTAAATTGAGTCTTTGATACAGATTTGAGTAAACTGATTTATACAATTTAAGTTATAATCTATCATTTTAAGTGCACATAAATAGCTCATTGCACAAAAAGCAAAACAAACACTCAACCACTTCCAAAACACCAAATATTCTTCTGTAAATTATTCAAATTTGTTATGAAATCCTTGTAAGATTTTTTTTTAAAAAGAAAAAATGAAAGCCCGTTAAAATCTTGTTTGGTAAATGAATCAGATCACTGAGCATGACTAGTCACCAAAGATCGTATTTGGAGTCAAGTACATGTAGTTTCTAAAACAACAGATTCTGTCTTATGCTTAATACTGTATATACCATATATGTTGAGACAACATATTTATTTGGACACCATAAATTAATTTTAAAAGTATTTTTTTGTGTGCTGTATGTTCTGGGGCACATTGTTTCTTCATGTCATAAGTTGTGGGACACCTTTTAAATCATTCAAAAATTACATGTCAGAAAATGCACTCCAACTGAAATTTTATTTTAAAAAATATAAAACTGTGTACTTGAGAATTGTTTTTTAATCTACTGCAGCAGCATTTCATCAACACAACCCTTCTCCTGCATATGTACAATCCATTCTTTTGGTGTATGAATATATGTTTTAACTTTCTCATATTTTGAAAAACTGTTAGAAGCAAGACATCACCTGAAGTGGAAACTGCAAGGACTAAAGTCAGATTTTTTTCAAATTCTCACACTTTTGACTCCCATCTTATCATCAGTCTGTCCAGGAATGTTATCAAAGTACACTAGAATTTCATCCATGTTAATCATCATATCATAGTATCGGTGAAATCATTCTGCTTCTCTTCTGGCCTTCACAAATTCATTACATGATTTTCTTTTCCCCAAATCTTCTGGTCAATGCTGGGTCATTGATGTCCATGCATGATGTACTATATTGTGTCACTTTAAAATTGTTCCACTGTTTCAATTTATTTTCAAAATTCCCATGAATACCATTAAAAAGAAACCAAAGTTAGCTTCAGTATCTTGGCAGTCTTTATATATTAATTTTTTTTATAAAAAAAACAGCACACTTAAAAGAATATATAGACAGCTTATGAGGTCAGTTTGCTTTACAATAAAATAGTCATTTGTAATGATAGCCTTAAAAAAAACTGTTTTCAGAGTATCCAAAGTCTGCTTCCAAGGTCAGCTTGCTTTGTAATAAAAAATAACATTTGTCTTTGATGTCCTGTGGGTAATTTCAAAGGAGTTTACTGCTCAATGCATGTTGTGCTTATTCACCACCTGGGTTTCTGTGTGCTTGGTATCTGTAGTTATAATTAATACTATGTAGCATTAATGTCTGCAGGTAAATAGTAATGATACTTTTTTAACCTGTGCTGGTAAAAAGATTGTCACCTGCACTCGAAAGAGAGTGTTTTCAAATTATTATTTTTATTTGCAACATACTGCCATACAGTAGACCTGGATATAATTTAATCTTGATTATTTTGCACCTAACACAATGTCATGGCAGTTGTGTTCAAGATATTGGTTGATTACTTCCCTCTTGTTTGCAAAATCATCTTCTTCTCTTCTGGCCTTCAAGAATTCATGATTTTATTTCTCCAAATATTCTGGGCAATGCTGGGTCACCAAGACCTGTGCACGAAGCACTAAATTACTTGTGTCACCTTAAAATTTGTTCCATTGTTTAAGTTTCAAAATTCCCGTGAATACATGGCGAAAAAACCCAAAGTTTGCTTCTTTATCTCAGCCGTCTTTGTATATTCAACAAAAAAAAAATTCATCACAGTAAAAAGAATCCAGTTGGCTTCTGATGTTGGCTTGACTTGCAATAAATTATCTTTTGTATTGATAGCCTTAAAAAGTAATCAAAGTCTGCTTCTGAGATTGGCTTACTTTGTAATAAAATAACCTTTGTCTCTGATGTCCTGTCAGTAAGTTCAAAGGAGTTTACTGCTTGCTATCAGTTGTGTTTACTCAAAACCTGAGCTTTGCATCTGTAGTAATAATTAATAAAAAGGAGCATTAATGTCTGCAGACAAATAGTAATGATACTATTTTAACCCATGCTGGTGAAAAGATTGTCAGTTACACTCAGATGAATGTGTTTTCAAATAATGATTTTTGTTTTCAAGATTCTGTCATATAATAGACCTGGATATAATTCAATCTTGATTTTTTTTGCACCTAACACCATGTCATGCATGAATGACAATTGTCTTCAAGATATTAGTTGATTATTTCCCTCAACAACTTTATGCACCAAAGCAGAACATTCCTTGCAGAGAGAAATTGCCTCTACAAACTTCAAAAAGTGAAACTAGCCAATGATGCCCACAAAACAGAAGGCAAAGTGTGAAAGTAGTAACTACATTATCATGCCCTGAGTAAGCCAGTTTATAGGCACATGATCACAAGCAAAATTACCATAAATATATCACAATTGAAAAAAATGGGGAAAAAATGGAAAAATATAAATTTTCCCTATAAATTTTACATACATGGAAGATTTCAGTGAGGGACAGGAGACACTCCTAAACTCAGGAGAAAAATCCTCCCATTCTGATGGTACATTTTAAACTTTGTACATTTTCAAACAGATGAAACATACTATAATTTACCTTTCTTGTTTTATGCATTTGTTATTGATTATAAGTAAATTCATTCAATTTTTATTTATAAACATACCCTAAGATAATTAGCAATGACAAAAACTTAGGAAAATAGCTTTATACTTTACAATGTATTTATGAATGACATCTTGAAAATAATGATCTACATGAAGGTCTATATTTCATACAAAACACAATAATAAGCAACCAATAAAACACTTCAAAAGCAAAATAGTGGTCTTTAAAAAAAATCATATTATAAATGTCACTAAATCTGCCTGAGCATTAATTTACCCCAATGTCATTTTAAAAAGATTTATAAAAAAGAATTTGAAACACAAATAACAAAATGGTTATATGGTTTACAATAAAGCAACAATTCCCACTCTACTAATGAGACTATGCTATCTTACACTTACCCAAGTGGACCCCAAGGACACATTTGTCTCTGTGGTACTGATGTCTTGACCTAGTCAAAAAAAGAGAAACTTTAATTGAAAGAGTGACAACACAGTTTTTGCTGAGTTCGATACTGCAAATCATTTTGCCATCTATGAAGTAGTCAAATCAGAGTTTTTGAGATTTCAGTTACCAATCAGGGTTAATGCCTTCAATCCCCCATGACTTTATCCTCACAGTACATGTGAATGCATAACCACAGTGACCACATAGGTGCTGCAAAGACTTGCTGTTTGATACTGCAAATCATTCTGCCATCTATGAAGTAGTCAGATCATGGGATTTGAGATTTCAGTTACCAATCAGGGTTAATGCCTTCAATCCCCCATAACTTTATCCTCACAGTACATGTGAATGCATAACCACAGTGACCACATAGGTGCAGCGAAGACTCTCTGTGATCACATGTGAGCACATCTGTGAGAAAATCCCATCTGTGCTTCTATGGGAACTAAAGATCATCTGTGGAATCCATGACCATTGTCTCTAAATTTTTACCACATGCAAATCTATTGCATGTTTCATGTCTGTCTTAAATGTGTCCCATTTCCTAATCTGTGCACAGAGTACAAGAATTTTTTTGTTTGCATCAACATGGTCTATACGTCAACCAAAGTGATCATTTTGTCTTCAATGGCCATTGATTACAGCTTGGTTATTCTGATAAGACTGCTTTCTGCTGCAGTGAGAATTTCCAAATAGACATATTCATTTGTGTAGCCATAACAAAATTTTTATGCCTGCACCACTGGCCACAACAGTTGCTTCCAATAGAACCCCTACAGAAAAATAAACTGTTGTACCTATGATAGTTACCATAATTGTGATTCCTGTCAAAACAAGATCAAAGATAGTCACAGCATAGGATCCACAAATAGCATCTACAATAACACATGCATATGTATTGCACAAGTACAGCAGTCTTCTTCTTCATAAAGTTGTTTTTCTTCTATTAATAGCTGTGTTTCTTCTATTAAAAACATCACCTTAAAGTACCATTGCTTGAGAGACTGACTTTGTCCAAACACACTACAGCTGGTGCAATAAACCCATTCTCTTCTAACGAATGTTATTCTCTCACTGGTACAACTGCTATGCAATCACAGAAAATATTTTCTGAGGGAATATGTCTCCAGCAAATTTGTTGTATGGTTCCAGGCTTACTAGAAATATACAGATTGCACCTTGTCCTTGTACATTAAATTTTCATCATGGTACCAGGAACTGTTATATAGACAAGCATGTCAATGATGAATATAAGCCTGGATTTTTCTTTAACCAGTTGAGTTAATGTTCATTCAATATAAATGACTTTTATCATGGTAGATTTGACAGTGCATATTAGTTCATCATTAAAAATGCAGATACTGCAATGATCTTTAAGACATCACAGAGTGCTATTTTTAACTAATATCAATCAACGAGGATCTGTTCTTATTATATCCAGCCAGATTTTCATCCTCCAAGAACTTACCAATTTTGGAAGTATGGATTACCTTTGAGTCCTTTTCAGAGACTCTAATGTTTTTTAACTCCAGTAGGAAAGAGATATAGATATTCTGATTGAACTTTAATTGGAATCCTTTCTCCATTCCAGCATTAAAGCTGTACATATCTGTACCATATTCTTTCTTGGAGTTTGATCTCTCAAAGTCACACTAATAAGAGTAATTTATTTATGTATTAATGGACTACATCACTGGGTAAAAGCTAAGGACAAATGATGGCCTTTAATGACTTAAAACTCTAGGTAAAAGCTTGATCTTATGGTAGATGACCTTACATGGCTTACAATGCTAGGTAAAAGCTTGAACAAAGGGCAAATGATGGCCATATATGGCTTGCAACAAAAAAAAGCTTGATTCAAGGACAGATAATGCCTTCATATGGCTGACAATTCTAGGTAAAAGTTTGATCTAAGGGCAGATTATGGCCTTATAAAGCTTACAACTCTAAGTGAAAGTTTGATTTAAGGGCAGATTATGGCTTTTTTTTCTTACAGCTGTAACTAAATGTTTGAGCTCAGGGCAGATGATGGTCTTCTGTGGCTTACAGCTCTAGGTATAAGATTGATGTAAAAGACAATAATGTCCTTGTAAGCAAACAGTGAATCATTTACCTTCTTGAGCTTCAGATCTGATGGACTTCATCTAACTGTGAGTGACCAAGTTCAGTGCTGAAGACTATGGCAGGGTCTAGGAAATCACATGGGGCAGGGGCCACATCTGCAAAATATATAGGGAATATTATTATCTATGTCCTGATTCAAATATGCTCAATATTGAGGTTTTCTTCACTTACATTTTTACCCTTTTATATATAGTTTAACTGACACCCCTCTCCCACCAAAAAAGCCCCAGTGTATAGGGTAAAGGTGGTAAATACAAATCAAGTTTCATAACCTTTAACGGAGTGTATATACATGACAGGTATACTAGATCAAAACAGGAATAGCCACTTGTCCACTTCAGGATATGAATAAACAACTAGACTAAGTTTTGTTATTGTATACATATCTTGAATGGCATTGTACATAAAGTACCTGGCAAATTGCAAGGAATCTCCAGCTATTAATTGTCACTGTCTAGTTTCTGCAAACATTCACAACAGATCTACTATTTTAACAGAGTTAGCACCAAAACTCATCCTAATAAATTGGTAAAAAGAGTATGTAACTTCAAATGTAAGTTCTTAAATTAGGTTAACTGATGAAGATTATACTGCTTTTAAAGTATGCTATAATAAGTATTTCTTAAAATGTTAAATTTTTTCTGTGATTTTTAATGAAATTATAGGTCCACATTAAGCTCCCCAAATAGGATAGACCCTACATGAACATACCTGGTTATGTGACTCCAATATTTTACTCATGACTTTTGGTTGAGATAAAGGTTGTAGGAATTAGTTTCATCTGTTGTGAGTCTTGCAGTAACCCTGTCCTTTATTTAGATGAACATGATAAATCTCAATGCTAAGGTTTTGCATTCTAGCTAATTTTAGACATTTGCTACAGATACTACCCTCTTTTTGTTCATATTATGTGCAAAGGAATTGAAGTCTGCCAGTGCAACAAAATAACACAATGGAAGACATTAATGGAAATGTACTTGCATGGAGTGTGGCTTTGAGTCGTTCAGTAGGTTTAACATGCATCATCACCAAAGAACACACTAGATTCAGGACTTGTTTTTGTTCTGCATGTGGGATGATTTTAGCTTGCCAAAGAGCATAACAACATCACAATAAGACAGAAAAAAAAAATAAGATTTACAATTTCTATGTGAACTATGCAGTATTAAATGTAAATGTATTAAACCAAATTCAAAAATCACCTTTCTAAAAAGTCTGGGAGAAAAGAACATATTTGCAAAGTTTGCAATAAGACATTTTGATTCAGCTGCAACTTGATGAGAACTATAAGCTGCAAAGCAGAGACTTACATAATTGCTAAGGTTTGTGGGAAAACCTTTTCTGCACAACATCATCATCAAAATCTTGTCACAATGGAATATGGATGTATGAGGATCCAAGGAAAATGAATAATTGCCACCTAACAGCATATGTAATAAAATTTTAAAATATTACACTAATTACTGAAACTCTAAGAAAAGCTTGATCTAAAGGCAGATAATGAATTTATATGCCTTACAACTCTAAGTGAAAACTCAATTTTAAGGATAGGTGATGGCAATGTAAGGCTTTCAGCTCTAAGCAAAAAGCTGATTTACAAATTGATGGTGTCTTATATATGAAGACCTTATTTAGCTTATAACTCTAGGTAAAATTTTGATTTAAGGGCACATAAAGATCTAACATGGTTTATTACTCAAACAACTTGATCTAAGAGCAGAGTGTGGCCTTAAATGGCTTTCAGCTCAAAGTAAAAGCCTAATCTAATGATTCATGTTGACTTATATGGCTACAACTCTAGGCTTGATCTCAGAGCAGATGATGACCTTATATGACTTATAACTCTATGTAAAAGCTTGTTTTCAGGGCAGATGATGGACTTATGTGGCTTACAACTGTAGGTAAAAGCTAGATCTAAGGGCAAATTGATGATCTTATATGACTTAAAACTCAAAATGTTTGATCTAAGAGCAGATAATGACCTTATATGGCTTTTGGTTCACAGTAAAAGCTTGATCTAAGGAATGATGATGACCTTATATGATTTACAACACTAAGTAAAAGCTTGATCTAAGGGCAATTGATGGTCATATATGGCTTTCAGCTCTAAGTAAAAAAATTTGATCTAAGGGCATATGATGGCTTTTATGGCTTACAACTCCATCTGAAAACTTGATTTAGGGGCAAAATGATGATCTTTTATAGCTTACAGCTCAAAAAGCTTGATCCATTGATTTGTACTAGATCAAACCGTTAGGATGACCCTGTCCAAGAATGTTCCTGTAATTTAACATTGATATTTGCCTTATGTACTTTTCAGGGAATGTATATAATGATTTTCCAAATAAATATGTTTGTATGAGGATCGAAATAAAAGTAACCAGAGCAATTTTATTTTCAACAGTCCAAAACAAAAATCTTTGCAAGAACGATTTTTGTATAAATATAATACTAAAAATAAAAGATTTTGTTCTACGTTTTGGATTTTGTTTATCATTGTCACATGCTTAGGAGGCTGCAGTTTATCACGATATCGGAAGCCAAAATGTCACTCAGAAATAACTGATACAAGTTTAGCAACATTTTCATCTGCAAGTGATAATATGCAATTTCAAGAATTTTTGACCACTAGAAAATGCTTAAATTACAGATGCAATATATATATATATATATATATATATATATATATATATATATATATATATATATATATATATATATATATATGTGTGTGTGTGTGTGTGTGTGTGTGTGTGTGTGTGTGTGTATCGCGAAAATGCAATCTTGTTTAGCTTGATCACCCAGTCACTGAATCAGCACCAGAAAATCCGGATTATGATGAGATACGAAACGTGATCTAGCAATAAAAATCGTATTACTGTGATTATGATAATTTTGTTATATACCAACCAATTTTGTAATAATAATAACAATTATACTTTCAAATTCATTTTGCGGGGAAACTCACCAACGTTACCAATTTTGAACTTCCGTAAATGTCCTGGACTGAACAGTTACGTTTTGGTACGCGATTTCCGAATGTGATTTTGTTTCAGACGAATCTTTTAGCTATATTATCTACTTAAGAAAAAACATAACAACTATTATTATTGTTGTTTTGACAAAATCATGGCTTGGATCTTTCATATATTTTACATATAACGCAAGGTTTTTTAACTATCGTCGCTGTGAGAGTTTTCTTTACTCCTGGCGTTGGCATTTTATTCGCTAGGGGCGCTGTTATTGTAACCAAGAAACTTCGAGAATTTAATTCCGGCCTCGTCTGAGAGCTTGGTACTATGGAATAAGAAACAATATCATCGTTTTCCTAATCGTAAGAAATTATAGAAAAGTCTGCCTCTTTCTTGCGAATTTATTATCGGTACAAAATAAAAACATTTAAACGCGTTTATGTTAAAAAAGTTAAAGAAAACAGTCTTGCAAAATGTGCATTAGAATTGCACTAACCAACAGCTCTTAAACCTATTTCAGACCATGGAATAATAATAATAATAATAATAATAATAATAATAATAATAATAATAATAATAATAATGCAAGACTTGTTGGTAGCTTGCTCTGTGTTAAAAGTATACTTTCAAGTCGTTCGCAGTGCTCTCATGTTTCGAGGACCCGATATCCCAGACCGGAAATACATTCAGGTGCATCATCATGAGCACTTCGATTCATTACCGGTATCAACTGGATTTCTTGGATACATACATTACTGCAGGAGATGTGGCTAAAGATTTGGCAGTTGAGATCAACACATCCATTGCAGATAGAGATGCCGACAACGCCGTTTTAAGGCATAGGCACGCGAAGCACGTGCCTAGGGCCCCACGCAGCAGGGGTGGGGGCATCGGCGAACCCAAAACAAAATTTCGGTATCGGTTGTGTAAGCAGTTTAGTACTATATTAATAAATTTAACAAAATGACTCACATGCACATGGAAATGCAATGCAATGCAATACTCTATATCTGAGACTGAGACGCAATTCTGATTAATTTTAAGATTACACCAAACTTCTTAAAACGGCTATGGATGCCGGGACTGTTTAGCGTCCGCACCATTTATTTTTGAAGGAAAAGACCAAATTTATTATCTTGAAAGCTAACCTTTGTTATCCCCACTTGTTATGAACATTGTATGAACAAAGTTCAACAACGGAAAATGTTTGCGAATGATTGAGATTGTGCTTCACCAGTGGATATCTTATTCGAATCAGTAACGCAAAGACACACTTTTATCCAGGATAGAAAAAAAAAATTTTTTTAAATGCAATCTTGAACACAGGTGAATTTGATCCTCAACGCGGCGGCCATACTCAGCGCTACCGTCACTATAAAATCCTTGACGTGGAACAAAAGACAAGCGTGTTACCTTGCTACATGCTATTGATACATACTATTAAGCGCAATTGTTGACGTCGCTTGTGGTATAGCCGCACCTGCAATAGCTGGTATTGGTGTGACATGAATTGCGAACACATTGACAATTTCGGCAGGCTCAATCCGGATCACTACCAGTACTATCTAGATCGCGGACAGCAGGAGCATACTACCGGTAGAAAGGGAGGCTCAGACGCTGTGGTTACCCCGGGTGCTAGAGGTCTTGGATCGCCAAAACAGCTGATATTTGTTTTTGAAAATGACCCTCGTATTATGTTTCTTTGGGCCATCATCGTTTTCCCGGGCGCCATTTACCTTTTATATGTCGCTGGCGGCCAGTGTTGTCTCGGCAGCGGGTAGAAATTCCTCGACATAAATGCGTAACATGTGCCAGAAAACACTTTAAAAAGATCGCGGCTGAGTAGTTTGAAAACCATTGCTAAGTTATAGTCTAACTCAATGGACAAAAGCGTGATCGCATTGGATAAACTCAATCATGTCTTTATCAAAATTGAACGTTTTAACATGTTACGAAACCAGATCATACTTGGATTTGATTCCGATTCCACATTGGTGAAATCTGCTAGCTGATTAAAAAGATTACGGAAAGGAGGGGTGACAGTCATATTTCAGTGATACTTTAACGTGCTTGGAGTACCAAAGCGCTTCCACGTCAGGCTTGCATGGAAGTTTACTTTTGTTTACTCATCTACTGGCATACTGTTCTATAAAATTAGTCGGTTTTTTTTTATATGTAATCCTTGCGTTCTTACGCGTGCTTGTACTATGAATGGAATACATACTCAACCATCTGGCTTGTAAGAAAATCCCGCAGTTGATTAGCTTGTTGTTGTTTAATAGTTCGATGATTGTATTGTTCCGAAAGAGTACCGCGGACACGTTCCACGAGTCTTGCAAGTGATAACAAATCTTTCACCGGAATATCCTACAAGCCATGTAGGATTGTAGCTAGCAACAAGTATTTAATCGGACTGTAGTGTATACGTTCTTTTCGTAATAGTCTACTTTGTTCAATTTCTCTTCTACGAATTCACTTTTCTCGATGGAGTTTATGATTATTATTTTTCAGACTTTCTATTTCGTGAAATATCAAAGCCATGTTTTATACTATGCGGCTATATTTAATATTGTTAAGTTTGGCCCCAAGACACTGCAAATGCTTATGAGCAGCTTGACCATTTTATCTTCACCGCATATCACAAAAAGCAACAGGGAGTATGTGGATAGAAAACAACTTGTTTATATGAGGAGGGTATATTTGTGAAAATCAAGCTTTCTGCGAAAATAAACAGACTGGCGTCAATAACGTTAAACCGAGACCTCTAACGGGGATGACCTAAAAAGAGGCCGCTAACACGGTTAGCGCACTTTTTTTATTATTATTTAATTTGGCCTTTGTATTTGCAAATGTTTTTGCGTTCTCGTTTACCGACTCGGGACATTAAACTGTTGGTCGTCAGACTTGTAGCGACGCGGTTATATGACGTAATCAAGTCTATATTATATCATTAATAATGAGCGATTCTACGCTAACCATGGACATCTAAACTGGCTCGACTGCAACTGGAGGCAATTCTGTCAAGCAGCAACTACAAGCACGTCAGGAGGTGGAGTTTACATAAAGTACAGAACAGTTGAATAAACTAACGCACTTCCCTCTCCCTGAACAATTAGCGGACGTGACGTCATTTGAGACACTGTACGGGCTGGCATTGTTGATAATAGCACAGGAATCTGCAGTTTTATCAATAAAGTACGACGAAATTTCTGACTACATGAAATTACCTTAACGGTATTATAAAATAATTATTTTATATTACCGTTAAGGTAATTTCATGCAGTCAGAAATTTCGTTGTGCTTTATTGATAAAACTGCAGACTCCTATGATAATACAATCAAGCATTCTTTGAGTTGGCTGTACTTGAATGTTTAAATTATGTCGACTGTCAGTGATGACAGTGATGTGGATGACAATCCAGAAGTAGAATATTTCACTAACATCCAACCTTATATGTATGAACCCGAGACAAATTCGTTTGACAAAGATGTACAGGAATCGTCAGGTTCTGACAATGACGATGATTATAAACTACCTTTAATTTTAAATACCAAACTGAATAGCAGCACAAAATCTAATCATTAAACCGGGTAGGGAGAGGGCTAGAATTTTCTACCGATTACGATTTCTTTCACAATTCATTTTTTTTGTTTCATAAATTCTTCTTCTTTCTTTTCATTTTTTTAAAGTCAAAACAATTTAATATCACAGATCAGAGCTTTTCTTGCCAGTTTTTTTTTTGGGGGGGGAGGAGGCTGGAAATTGGTTTTCACTTTCTATAGCCTGGATTAATCCAACAGCTATTGATATGGACTTGTACATGTCATAATTGGATGAATGCTCGTCAAAGAAATGGACATTTAAAATATCAAACGGGCAACAGTTTTTTTTTCAAATAATTTTAGCCTTTTTTTACACACAGGTGCTTGTGTAGTAAATGTGTTCCAATGTTAAACCAAGAATAGAATATTTGTTGCCAATCTCAGTGGCTCTCGGAAGAGAAAATGAGAGAGAGAGAGAGAGAGAGAGAGAGAGAGAGAGAGAGAGAGAGAGAGAGAGAGAGAGAGAGAGAGAGAGAGAGAGAGAGAGAGAGCGCACATGTTACACCCCCACCTCTTCCAAGGCTCCATAAACCAGTGTTAAAAAATAAATACCATGTAGCCATGTATAAAGTGATTGAATTGTTGTGAAATTATATGTAATAACTATACTATTCAGTAAATTATTTTGTCCTTTTAGAGTCTACTGACACATATCATACAGTCGATTTTTCCGCTGGGTGTGGAAGATACTTGGTAAAAGAAATATAAAAATATTACCATCGTGTGTAGTGAGCACGATTCGCAAGACCTTCTCATCTGAAACCTTCACATGATTCATATATTCTCGCTTCTGACTGATGAATCTGAAAACTTATGACAGTTCTAGAAATATGTGTGAATGTATGTGTATAATGGCAAAATAAAATATCAGAAGCTACTGAGCTTTTAAACTTTATTGGCTGAAATTACACGTTCAGGTATTGAAACGTTGACGGTGCTCCTGAATTATTGAGTCCTTAATGCTCCCTGGCCTATGTCGACTACGACTCGCCGGCGTGCTTCCCGTCTTATGTCTTGAAATAAGAGTAGAAAAATAGTAAGAAAAGAGTCGGCACTGCACCAGGCTTCAAACGCTAACGTTTTGGCTCAGACCCAATAGTTTGAAGAGTCTCTGGTCTTTTGAAAAACTTTCATGCTCGAAATGTCTCGGTCATAAATCCCTTCTCTCTTTAATTTGATCGTCCATACAAATCACCTTTTAGGGTCCTTTGTAAATGTGAAGAAAAAAAAATTTGTCCGGAACTGCTATTATTCGCACAATTCAGAGCTGACATTGAAACATCGTTTCTACTTGACACTGAATATGAATATGCCTGTTGTAAGGGAATTGTCTCAATTGACATCACATCCTCCTTGTATGAAAGGGAGATAACAACTTAGAAGGGGTAGGTTCTTTCCATTTGATCTCAAAATTCAACGCCGTATTTATTATTAAATGTTTGTGCAAATACAATAAATGCAAATGCAAAAATAGTCAGGATAGATTATATACATAAACTACTACATATCCTTCTATTTACAATAAAATTTTGCAGGTTAGGGTGTTTGTCCCCTTTAAACCAATTGTCGAACCAACAAAGAAAATTGTTACAGCAACTGAGGCAACTCAAAATGCTCTTGAGCCATTCATTGTCTGTTGATATTGTTGTCTGTTGATATTGTTGGCGTTCTGCTAGCATCTAGTCCACCACAACCCCGGCACCCCCCTCGACTACAACCTGAATTTCAACCATTACCTTCGTCATTACCTTAGCACTGACATTACAGATAAATTTTCCCAAGAAGGTATTGCTGCATCAAAAACCCAGGCCAATTAATTAACATTGCCGCTTTTGGATATAAAATAAAGATAGGTATGTAAAACGCGAATATATTCAAACTCTGAAATCTGACAATAGAGTTAATGATGTATATCACCTCTTTGTTGATACTCCGCAGATCAGATCTGAGAGAGATATTAATCAGCTTACCATTTTTAACCAACCAGTAGATGAGTATATTGAACAAGCAACACCATAAAGGAAACGAAGAGAAGAAAATATGAAGTTGTAAATTTAAAAGAAAAACTAAAGAAAGAAAATCAGCCTTAACAATAAGTAAGGAAAAAAACATATGCCATTCATGTAACCGCGTTTATAAATCTTCGTAGAAACGCAAATAGAGCCATCAATGAATTTTTTGGGAAAAGTACACTAGTCATCGAAATTAAGCTATCTGATATATAAAAAAAGATTACCAGGAGTGTAGTAATTATAGCAGCGTCTGAATCGGCAATTATGTACACTACTCAATAAATCCATCAAACATCGCTTAGGTTACCGGTGTGTACTAGTTCTCAGTACTCGGTGGTACAACATTTACAGTATCTTACCACACTTTCAAGGCGATATCCAATTACCTGATCTTCTGGATCTATGTTAGTGATATTGGAACAAAAAGACGAGGGAATATTTGTGGTGGAACCTGAACAAAAAGACTTCGGCGTGTTGTACTATTGGTTTATTAAATGTGTCACTAATATGCCACCTATTTAGAGTGTTATCAGTTAATATCGTGAACCAATCACCAGTAACCCAAAGCGACGTTCAACGTTTCAGATACGAGCAAGCGTGTCTGTGGCAGGCCCAACTGAAAAGTATCATTGATGCACACACAGTAAAACAAAACAAAATATATCGCAGACATCTCGTTCTTACTGACTAAATTGTATATTCTTCATCCGCCGTAATCACTGAAACAGCAACTATAATCAGATCAATACCAGCCACATATCACCAGAAATAGGAATTGGTGTTGCAGTTATAACCGGTGTTGCTGGTATTCTTAATGTCATCGCACAAAAAAAAGGGATAAATTACACAAATATACAACGTTGCTATTCAGCAACAGCACAAGCACTTGTCAAATTATCATCGCTGATATCCTCGGGGCTGATTGATGGAATAATATCAGATAATGAATTAGCAGAAATTATTAAGGTTTACTATGAAGCAACTGGAAACTAGACCTCCTTGTCTAAAGACAGGAACAAAGTCAGAGTGGCAGACGCCGACGCCGTCTCCGACATTTAGATCCCCGACATAAATAATAATGCTACCAGATCAATCAGTGCGATTGCTCGAACAAATCGTCGCTAATGCAACACTAATAACAACCACGACGATATCAGCGAGATTAACCAAGCCTTAGTTCGAAGTTAGCTTTCCAACGACAATTTCAGCCAAGAAAATATCTCTAGCATAATTGCGACTATGATACAGCTAGCCAAATATTAGAGCAGAGCCATTCGGTGGGTTGCAAGCAAACAATCCATTGGTACTTGCGTATAAAAAAAAAATCTGATGGAACACCGATTGGCAAGTTGT
This sequence comes from Potamilus streckersoni, assembly GCA_016746295.1. Classification (NCBI taxonomy): domain Eukaryota; kingdom Metazoa; phylum Mollusca; class Bivalvia; order Unionida; family Unionidae; genus Potamilus; species Potamilus streckersoni. Next base: position 1,505,792 of record JAEAOA010001107.1, on the reverse strand, counting down.
TGGTATTCCTACGGGCAGTTATATATTTAAAAAAAAACAAACAAAAAAAAAACAACAAAAAACCCAGATTAATAGTGAATTCCAACAACGGAGGATTAAATCTATCACAGGAAAATAATCCAAGATAAATGTCACGGTTCAGAGTCAATGTTACCAGCAGCCATCGACGTCAGATTATGACGTGTATATATATATATATATATATATATATATATATATATATATATATATATATATATATATATATATATATATATATATATATATATATATATATATATATATATATATATATATATATATATATATATATATACGTCAATACGAGCTGTGTTAGAATGGACATAATTTCAATCACCAGCACCACCGCACCCTCAACGATCTGATTATCTATAAGACAAGCAAGCGTATTGGAGAAGTAATCCAGATTACTGGATGTATCTGCAGTGGAAATCATTAATAGATACTCCACCCTCTTCCATGAATTCGTTATTTATAAAACATATTTAACTCCGGATGGCAAAGATCTCCTCGATGAAATAATATGGGAATATGAATTCCCAAGACCCCCTGAGGTCATTTACCGAAGATAATATCAAAGTATTATTGATGAAATTAATCGCGAACACAAACACTAGCGATTATCTGAGGGAGGTTATCATCAAGCAAATTGAATAGCTAAACCACATTGCCTATGACCTCGACACTAATCATGAAAACATTATACATGCGTTGATTAAAGCCTGCGGTGGATTTATTTATGACGATGGCATTAAATACATAAACAAATATTCCTGAACAAATATTCTATCACTGAGGCAGAACTGCCAACATTTAAACTTCCCGGATTGAACTCCGACGAGCTGAAGAAAAAGTAAGTGACATCATCAAGGAATACTACATCAAATTATTGATGCATGGAGAGCGGTATCCCCTCTTCCGAGTATTCTCAAACGCAACAATGTTCCAGAGTGTGGTTGTCGTCATATATCACCAGGTGTTGCTAATATCGCATCAATGATCGCGGTCAATCTAACGTGTAATGTGATCGATGGCAGCTGCTAGACCTGGTCTGGGTCTGGATTAGATCTTGAAAGATCCAAGCATCCACAACCTGCTGTGTTACAGCAGGAATATTTCTTATACTCATTTACTCCTAAAGTACCAACTAGATATTTGATTGTGTTAGTGCCTGTCAATCCGGTTTATCTGAGATACATTTCAAACTTACTGACCAGCATGGACACCTTCTTGATCTAATAGAGGAATCTTTGATGATAAATTTGTATGTAAAATCCTAACACAGTTAGGAGAGAGTCATAGGAGACATTGAAGTGTTTCACATTCATGTTTCGTAGAGTAATAAAATAAGTATTTACTATATTTGGAATTTTTGAAGGCTTGCTGATTTGATAATTGCAAGTCTGAACATAGTTCGTGATTCACTTCAGCAACAATTGTTTGTTACACTATGGAAAGTTTTCAGATCCTGTACCATTATATTATCTCCAAGTAGATACTGGTAAACAAAATATTGATGTTGAGATTCCAGGACCATCGAGAAAGCCAAGGGGAAAAAAAGCTCGTTGTTAATGACATTGTTTTTGTTTCTATGGATGTTGTTGAGAGCGAGTTAACAATGGATAAATCTCCATGGACTCTAGGATATGCTAAAACTATTCATTCATCATAGGGATTAACTATTTCGGATACTAGCATTTGGAATGTTGATGAATGTATCGAATGGTCAAAATTAGTTTATCAAACAGTATCTCGAGTCAGAAGAATATCTCAGCCAGGGAGGGTCATCATTAATTGTTCAATGAATAATAAACTCATTAAATCAAAGCATCGCTGTTAAATGACATAATAATGAAAATATTGGCTGGTTATCAGTGATGTGACAAAAAAAAAAAAGAAAGCGCGACTTTTGATAGTGATTTTATCATGACCCTGAAACAACAGCAAAACAAACACTGTATATGCTGTAATGTAGGAATGTTGTGGCAGTATTCCCCTAATGACCCACGACAATTTATCGTGGATAGAATTAATAGTAGTCTCTGACACACACGCGAAAATGTGATGCTGACCTTTCTGGAGTATATTCGACGTCGAGGAGCCATTACCTTATCGCTAACAAATAATCCTTTACAAAATTGAAGGCGGTGATAAGTGTGCATCTTCAGGAATTACTTGTAATTCACGTACAAATCTATTTCTAGAAGCAGCTAAATCTAGTTTGTAGATTGCAGGTCTATCTGTGGATCTTACCACGCAGAAAATATTGTGTGATTACACTCCAGACTGGGTCAGTCGTTCTTTTGTGACGCCCTCCCTCAAACTCTCCCGGCTCAAATAAATGACACATTATCTAGTACCGATTGTTTTGAGAAAGTTATATGGCTGCCGCTCACGAGCAGCCACTGGTATGTATTTCTTTGAGATTGCATTAATGGGGGTCATAGAAATTCCACGAGCAATTTCATTATTTAACGCAGCTATCAAACCTGGTAGTTTTGCAACTCATTCACGAGATCTCTTGTCCGCCTGAAAGTTGTTCAGTGATATTTTCTGCGTATACTGATCTCTAAACAATCGCTCAGCAAGTGTTCGATTAAATCGTTCAACAATTTCCTGATTGCGATGAATTGCAGTGTGACCTCGTCTGATTTTGACGTTATGTCATTGCATCAGGGATGTTACTGCACCAAGAAATTCTTGGCCAGGATGAACCCATTGTAACTGTGACAATCGCATGCCGCCACGGTGATAAATTCTTTCAAACGCAAAACAACTTCAGTCGCTGTCTTTGTTGATAGTGGTTCTGCTTCTCTATATCTGCTTGTAACATCGACGACAGTCAAAGCCTATATGTATGTGTGTGATTCGCTAGCGGACCGATGACGTCTACCAGTTTTCATAGTATCAAGTGTAAAAACAAAATATCTGCCTGACGAACATCATTAAAAGTGCCGACATCAAAATGTGCTTACTGAATATTTTAGGCGGTGGTATACAAAGTTGCCATATTGCCTGTCGTGCTAACCAATCTACATTAACAGTACGTGCGACACCTACTGCATAAGCAAGTTTACTAATCACTGCTCTACCCTTTAAATATCCTCTTGGGCTATAATATACCGAGTCCATATAATAGCTATCTATGATTAATTAACGGTCCCTAGCACTAGTGTACTTTTCATCGCAGATCTTATCAAAAACTTAGCAATCGATTATCTAGAGACTTATTTTTTTTACACTTTACAGTGTGAATCAGCTTCATGTCTGCAATATGTCGTTGGTATAGATCTTGATTTTTTATAGGCAACATCATGAACGTGGCACGCTTAATTAATCGCATTTATTGGACACTCTTCAAGTCTTGGTTGATCTTTCTCTCCAAGTCTGATATCAAGTCGGGTTCAAGGACCACGATAATTATATCTATGAAGTTGCTTTTCGCCAGGATACTTAGCCCATAGATCCCCTGGTATTTTTTTTTCCAGTGGAAGCAGTGATATTTCCGCCTGTTTCATGAGATAAATTTGTACATTTTGTACCATATTTCACACACTTGCCTTTAAGTGCGCGCTTATTATTCCTCGTCGTTATTGTTTTTAATCCACTAGTTCCACCGATGGGGGTGGATGATTGCTCTGCATTGAACACAATAGAAATTTTTATAAATATTATATATTCCTACAACATGAATGTCATTGAATTTTCAGGGACACGAAAGCAAAGAGCCAATCAAGCATCATCCAGAGCTACCAACTTCTATCAGAACAATTATAATAGGTCCAACTTGGTCTTGTAAGACAAAATTGTTGCTTAACCTGATAATGAGATGACTCAAGTGGGATAAGTTGTATTTAGTGATGATCAGAGATGCTACGACGTGCTTCAAGATTTTAATGAAAATGCATTGTTTGACGAGGACGGCACTGATGTTATTAATTTTATCACCGACATCAATGATGCGAAGATGATAGATGATCTCAACGGGGTCACAAACAATCTCATAATATACGATGATGTAATGCTAGACAAGCAATCAAATCCAGTTCAGATATTTTCCCGAGGCAGACATATAACACCGATATCACATATGTTACTCAGCGATATGTAAAACTACCTAAAGTGATGAGAGATAACAGCAATCTTCTGGTTGTCTTGAATGGTGTTGATACCCATACACTAAGAAACATCCACAAAACTTTGTGGTAATGAGACATGGATATGATTAGGTTTAAAAACTTCTCAAAAATGCAAGAGATTCCTCCTGGATTTATCACGATAAATTTACAAAATCCTCGGTCGCGATATCGCATAGGTCTCGATAACATTTTTGATTGAGATACCTTTATTTTATTTACACGCTTGACTCTGTCAGGTCACAGAGCAGCAGAGACGATGTCGACCAAAAGGTGTAGCGGTAAATAATTTTGACACGCAGGAAATTAATCCAGTAGAGGTCTCGGTTTACTGCAACCTGGTTGGGGGTCACGTTATTGACGCTTGTCCAGTTTCATAGGAAGTTTTATTTTCACAAATAAACCCTTCTAAAATGGTCTGTTCACCCTCCCTGCTGCTCAAAAACAAAATGCCACGGTAGCAACGGTTTTCAATTGTTTAAGAAGTGTATCACACATCATCCACAGGCAAGCATCTTTACTCATCTTTATTTTCACTCAGTCATGTTTTTTTCTTTTTTCTAATATGCACTTGTTTTCAAATTCAGGTTCGATTTGTGTGCCAGTGTCTTTCAGGGTACGTTCCAGTCGTGCGTGAAATGTCTTTCAGATCTCGAACGTACACGTAGTCCGCTGTACACCCCTGGAGCACAAGAGCTTCTGCATCAGGTTTGTGCACGTCTACGCCACATACACGTTCGCACACGACTCATAATTCACGTTCTAGCCTTTGCATTTATCTTTTATACTGTACTTTCCTTCATGCCGCTTGATAATCATGTGGTGATACCCGTGGCAAAGTCAGACATTTCCCACGGTGACGCCAGTGTGCAAACTAATAATCTCTGTCCATCAATGTGCACGTGTGTGCGCCTTACTCTTAAGTACCTACACTAAAACAACCCTGACTTTTTTATAAAATGTAAAATTTACATGCAGTCATAGATTTCCAACAAAGCAAAAAGGGTCAAATTTAAAGCAGAGTTGCAAATCCTGTGTTTCCAGTGTTTACAAAGCTTATACTTGGTCTTGTCCACAGTCAAAATTTGTAAAACAAAAAAAGAGAGGATAATATACGCATCCTGTTTCATGGACACGGAGCTACACAGTGACAACAACCTGTAAAAAGGTACATGTAGCACTGCAATTAATACTAAGTGGACACTAAAATATTAATTCTAAAAAAAGTTACCTATAAGGAAGGCCAATTGACTGCCTGTACAAGTCAAAACATCAAAGCTTTACTTATAGTAACTATGAAATGCACACTATAATTAACCCATTAATAGAAAACTTACCCATATCTGACTGCTGCAGAAACTATACAGCAGCAGCAATAGTCTTGTTTTTTTTTTTTACAGTACACACAATACATGCACATAAAATGACTGAAGTATTGATATGTTACCTGTTGGAAAGGCTAATTGATGGCCTATGCATGTAAAATCAGTAAAGCATCATATATACAACTATAAAGTGGATGCTACAACTGGATCAATATGGAAAACTTACCTGTATGTATCTGAGAATGGAAGAAATATTACAGCAATATTATACAATTTTTCTACATCACCCACCAGACCTGCATCTATTTAAATACAACTATGACAGTGTGAGGGGACAATACAAGGGTGCCTATGCGTGTACAGATGGCAAAGTCATGATATAAAAAAAACAGAAACTTTGTTCTCAAAGAAAGAAAAAAAAGCTGAACATTATTGATGAAGTATTCATCTTTTCAAAGAGAACACTCTCCCAACTTGCTTTAAAGTCGAAAACTTCCAAAATACTGTATTTGGCCTTTGAGAGCATGCTACTTAACATGAGAGGGGCCTTGGAGTGGCTGAGTGGTCTAAAGCGCTCACTGTTCCGGATCACTGCCATCTCACCTCTGCCTGCATAGGTTGAGTCTTCAGGTTTGGCTAACATGGGTTGCCAGTAGCTTTTCCTGGGTTGGTGGTTCTTCCAAGGCTTTTCCATTAACTACCAGTTTTCATTCAATAATGGTTTAAAGCATCTTCCTCTTTTACAACTTTCTATCACTTTCAATCCAATATTTACAAAATCCATATAACAATGTAAATTTTTATGTGGATTTTCTTTTCTTTTTTTAAAAGTATTCTTAAAGTAGATATAAAGTGGTGTTTTGGAGTTGTTTGTAATGCCCGATTCACTTCCAAAGTAAAACAATATATTAACTTGAGAGTATTATTAACTGATATCGACTGCAAGAATGTCAAAATGAGAACAACCTGTCAGGAAAGTCCAATAATTGTCTTTTAATTGCACTGTTCGCATGACCAGGAAGCCATCATGAAAGATGACTTTATTAATATTTTCGTCCCTGTTTACAAACAAAATGTAATAGTATCTTGGAAGAAGCACAGTTACTGACAAACATGTATAACTTCAAAATTTTATTTTTCTTTTTTTTTTAAATGGCAAGTCTTATCATATACAAATTACATGTCTGAAACATCTACTTTAGAAACATATATTTCCTTTCCAAGCATGACATGATTACATTACATGACATGACATGAAATACATTAAATAAATATTTACAATTACATTGTGTCATACATATGTCAATTTAAACATTCAAAATGCAAACAATTTAATAAGCACATGATATACATTCATGTATAGGCACAAGCACAAGAAATGTAAAGTCAAAGAATCCTATAAGAAGGTAGGATGTTCAAAAATAGAACATATTTACATTGTGAATTTTACCTTTGCTATATTCATTACTGATAACATGCAAATTATACCATGTTACAAAGAAATATTTGATTAAAAGGTTTGCAATTTCAACTCTCTCTCTCTATCTCTTGTGTATATGTATGTATGTATATGTATGTATGTATATGTATGTATGTATGTATGTATGTATGTATGTATGTATGTATGTATGTGTGTATGTATGTATGTATATATGTATATATATATGTATATATATATATATATGTATATATATTTTTATATATATATATATATATATATATATATATATATATATATATATATATAACAGGTCTTGCTAGGATTTTAAAACTAGGAGTCCAGGACTCCTAATTTGGTAAAAATAGGAGTCCCACCAGCAAAAGTTGCAGTCTGAACTAAGGCAGAAATTACATACTTTCTTACACTTGGCCACAGTCGCCTCCGAACTGTTATAGCAACTTTAGCACATTTCATCATTTTTCCGTTTAACTACAAAACACCTGTCTAAATTTGCAAACACCATTTTGTCCAAGTCAGTTAATTTCGAGTCTGCAGTCTATATTTATATGGCAACAACCGTAAATGAAAATTCGCCAATGTTGCAAACTGCAATTATGTTTTACATATTGGCGACAAAATATACCTTCTGGCCATATTTTTGGCTACAACACTTTTGGTTGATAAAAACGGTATATACAGTCTTGAGTTTGGAGTGGAGAAATTCAAAAGCACAATGACAGGAAGCCACAAACTTGGATATAAAAATGCAATGGAATCAATTGTTACATAAACAAATCCTTATTTCATATTGACAAACCACCCTAAAAGTTAATTGTCATATCATAATCCGTTTATGCTGATGTATAGCCTTGATACTTGTATGCTGTAATATAATCAAACTAGCCATGCAACTGACTAGCTGCAATCAACCGCCTCATAAGGGCGGAAACGTGAAATGACGTATAGTTTACCACACGACAGCAATTTTAAATAAAACCATTAAAAAACCCAGAAAAAATAGTTTTGCTGCAACTTAAATGAAAATTGATTACTTCTGAAGCACCGATATATACTAAGGAAATTTTAAAAAAATTGTGTCAATGTTTGATGTTGCCACAAATGGGTGTTTGTTTTGTCCATCAAAGGAATGGGCGTTTGTTTTGTCCCTCAAAGGGAGCCTTTAGTGGTGGCTTCATGCACCTTCATCAAAGGAAGCCGGCAACCTTTGATCAAAGAAGTCAGCAACAAACTAAAATAAAAGCATTGCTTCAGTTTTCATAGTGATTAGAACATATTTTGTCGCAAAAGTTTCCTCCTTGCAACAAAAACGTATGTACGGAGGACTCCTGTGTGGGTGATTTTCTGCGTCCCAAATAAAATACTTAATTATATATATATATATATATATATATATATATATATATATATATATATATATATATATATATATATATCTGCTATTTGTACTTGTGTATGTGTGTGTTCCAAACAGATAAAACATAAATTTTGTATCAACTTGTATGACAGCTTTTATAATTCTGCTTTAATGTGACACTGCAATTCAAGAAACTCTTGTGAAGAATAATGTTTTGTTAAATATGATTGAGAAAAATCATGTTGATTTTAAACCTTTATTTCAGACAAAATTTTATAAAATAATTTGTCTGAATGAAAATTGCAACATTTCTTTCACTTCTATGTACAATGAAATGGAGAAATATTCTAGTCTGATGAAGTTTTGAAATCTTGGATCTCTACTTAAAATATATAAACCATCACACTGTTGTTGTATATACTGAAACTATAATTGTGAGAAAAGGCATCAGACTATTTCATAAATGGAATGTTAATTTTAGGATATTTCTGCTGCCTTTTTCACTCTAACACACAATTATTGACACAGTATCATGGCAATTTGCCTTCCCTTGTACTGTGGTTCTTTCTGTAAATGCCTATAGATGTAGTAGTACATATTTTGTAATATAATTCTTTTGTAGTTTGTGAGATTAATGTAGACATAAATAATCAAGTATGTTTTATAACAATAAAAAAATTTGTCACTTCACAACACGACAATATTGTATATATAATTCATTCCTTTTTATCACATCATCATTTTACACAATTATATCATTCTTGTGATTTGGAAATTTGTGGATTATAACTATGATTGTTATTCAGATACAGTCATATTAAGTCATGTACATAGCAAAGTGGAACACAGGGAATGTTAAAATTGTTTATAAATGGCAGAACAAATTTATACAAATATTGCACATCTTACGACTCCTGTGCAAATTGTATTTACGTGATGGAAGAGAATTCTGAACATGTTTTGTTTTAGATGTTCTTTCATCACAACAACTGCAATGTAAATGTACAGAGTAAGTAAAATTAACATTACCTACTTGCACTGATAATTAGTTCTTATATTATGTTCTGGTTCATTTATTATTTATCACAGATGCAATTATTTGTATAAAAATAATTAGTATATGTCTGATTTTTTAAAAGAAAAACCCTACTGCAACTAAACAATCCTCAAAACAATGAAAGATGATTGTTGTAGGAATATCACCTTGTATACATGTAATTACACTTGGCTTTAGGGTGTATATGTATGTACCATATATATTTGCTTACATGTCAAGTCCAACTGCAAACGACATAAACACAAATGTGCTGGCACATTATGCACCAACCAGATGGAGTTTATGCATATTGTTAGGAATAATCAATAGAATAAACAACATAGACCCTGATCTGCCAGCACAATGTGATTTAAGAACAAAATATGTGTTGTTTGCAGTTGGACACAATATAATTAGGTCTATTAGGTGAATAGATGCTAAAGTATTAAACTAGTGAAATGGAGGCATTCATATTCACTGTTTCCAAGCACAACTGACAACCATGCTTGCAACCTGTATTTATATGCAGCATCTAGGTAATATGTCCAAAAAGGGACACCATTGCTGTAGATACTCAAATAATCCCATGTTCTTCAGGGTAGAGCTATGGCAACTATTTACTTGTCAAGTTTCTATGTCCTTACTAGGTAAAGAAATATTTACTAGCCATACTTGGCACAAATAGATTCATGTATTTTGCACTAGTACAAATGACTTGTAAATGTAACATGTATGTATTTATGTACATGTTGCAACAAAACAAAACACACACAAAAAAATAATTCATGCCAGTACACCCCACACAATGAAATTAGCATGTAAAATTGACTACATAAACATACCATAAAAAGACATCTTATTGAACACCTGGGACAAAAAAAATCATGCTAGTTCAGCACCTTTATAACTTAAATTTCCTCACAAAATTGTTACTCTATACATCAATACCACCGATAACTTAGATCACAACTATTCATTTACATGTAAACAACAAAATAACAGATCTGTAGATATGTATCTAAACAGCACGTACTTAATATAAGCATTATATAATTTAAAGTATTTGCATAGCTGTGTGTGAGTGACCCAAATGTGCAATTCTTTTTTTATTGCCTTTATCAATATATACAAACTGTGGTAATTAATGTTGAGTTGGAATAGTTATTTACAAGCGCCCTCTTTCCATATGTATATATATATATATATATATATATATATATATATATATATATATATATATATATATATATATATATATATATATATATATATATTATTGATATATTAATCAATGTAAAATATAATATTTAAGCAAACAAGAGATGAGTCAATGTTCAAGATCATTTTTAACATACAGATGAATGAAGATAAGAAAAAAAATGAAAACAAGTCTTTTGTCTGCAACAATTCTCAACTTGTGATTAATACTATTTGCTTTGTGCTGCTTTATTGCACAGTAACACTTTCATGGTATTATCCTGCAAAGGAAAGTAATATGCCTTATCCAGAGACATCAAGGAAGCCAATCTGTGCAGATCTGATAGCGGGAATCAAACCTGCAACCTTCCTGGTCAAAAGTCCAATGCCTTAACTACCAAGTCTCTGCAGTTTTCAAATCACATTGTACAACACATGTACCAACATACCAAAACTGTTGTCATTTGGAAGCAAACATATCAATAGACATTTAACAAACCACTCTGAGATAATACTAGGCAGGCAAACTCCAATCTAAGTCAAACTTAAGATGAGGTTATTGAAGCAGGCAATGACTGTGATGTGATGTGTCATCAGATCTCAGATGAGGTTGATGAAACAAACAAACAATAAAATTTGCAGGTAGAGATGAAGTATCCTCAGATGCACCATGCAATAACCTCACCATCCTGATGGCATCATACCTGAAAAGAGAAACAAGCCCTGTCACAAAACATTATTTGTCCACTTAGCACAAAGAATGTATGTAATATAATTGAAAGGCAAAGGAGAGAAATTTTATTCTTGAAAAGTGCATTTCATAGCAGACTGAGATAAGAACATGCATATTCAAGGAAACAAATACATTTCAACACATCTAAAAAAGCTGAGATTGCATATAAGTTAATTTAACTTCTAATCTAGCTATAAATAAACAAGACAACAATCACAACACTTAGAAAGTCCAGATAAAATCGACAAGACTACAGTGAAGACAAATTACTTTTGTATCTGTGTCAATTGATACTATCAACTAACTTGATAAACAACTTTTACAAATGAAAACCTGCTCAGAAAGACCTATATAATGTTTTCCATCTTTTTATATTTCCTTGGTTAGTGAGAATCACTTAGTCTGGAAACTGGATAAGGATGAAAAGAAATACTTTTCTGCTGGTCTCTAAATAAGTTATAAAATTCCCTCTTATGAAAACAAAGAATGGACATCTGATGTGTATGAATGCCAAAACAATTTGCCCTCTGTCTTTCTCTTGCTAAAGACATTAGCATCACATTGTTCTGCAAGTAAATTGAAGGAGCTAAATAAACTAAAGAATAAACAATCTCAAAGTTTTTCGTTCAGTATGAAATGGCTAATCAGAAAATAGAAAACAATGTCTCAGTTTTAAATAGAATGTTAATGTTTCTGAAAAATCTTCTATCACAAAGGAATTTGGTCTACAGTACTACCTACTTATGTCAACATGGTAGGGTTCCGAGAAAAAAGTGTTAACATAAGCAGATGTCGAGATAAGTGTTTGAGGGGGAGGTCAGAAAAAAGATACAAGTTAAACCACATGAGACTGTAGTTTTATCAGTAAAGCACAACAAATTTCTGACAGGAAATCACCTTCACGTTATTATAATATTATATTATTATAATACCGTTAAGGTGATTTCATGTCAGAAATTTTGTTTCATTGATAAAACTGCAGACTCATGTGGTTAAACTCGCAGAGAGCTGAGATGACTGATCTATAGACATCATGAATGCTTCAGACCACTCTGCCACTTACGTAAAGACAAAACCAGTAAAAGACACCTGTATATTGTTGTTGTTGTGGGGCTTAACGTCATTTTTCAGCACACAATAGGCTATACATGGAGGCCAGTATTAATGGAGGAGGAACAATCTGGGAAATCCGCGGAAAAGCCACCGACCTACGAGAAGCTATTGGCAAGATTTCTCACATATCCACATTCGCCGAATCTTAGACTCGAACCCATGCAGACTGAGGTGAAATGGCAGTGATCCGTAATGGAGAGTGCTTTAGACCACTCGGCCACTCTGGGCCCCCACTTGTATATTGACAAATTACATTTTGGTTACCTTTGTGTAATAAAATCCACAAAAAATATTGCATCAGTTGCATCCTGATATGAAAAACATTACGATATTCAATATCGGCATTATCAGTTATTTACATGCTTCAGGTACATGTACTTGTACTAATATTGGCCTAGAGTTTTGTCAGTCTGTTCCCATCTTATTGAGGCCACCAAGGGGATGGGGTTATTTACAGGGAAATGAAAACCTGTCAACAAGTTGATTTAAACAGTACTTGTATTTAGTTACAGAAGTCATCATGAAAAGTACATAAAAGCGAACAAGAGATAAGCGGCTGGTACGATTAATGAAGGCACACTATTGTATACATTGACACATTGACACGTACTAATGAGGTATTAAAAGAAAATGATTCTTATGACACATTATTGTAACAATGTCAACTCAATACTTTAATAATTTATCACAGACATGTACGAGATGCCTCAACCTCAACTTTCTTTAACAGCCAGATATTTAGTTTCTAGAGACTGTAAATTTAATTTGTGATTACACTGTCGTTGGTAGCAGTCGTAAATAAAAATAAAGTTAAAATGGAAACTTTCACAGTACAATTAACCTGTTTTAATCACCGATCACTTTGGAAAATGCAAGAATCAGATTTAATTGCTTCTATTTAAGTCGCCGCAAAAGGCCAACTTTATAAACCTGTTTTTGTGCGTTTTTTTTTTTATCTGACCGCGACATTAAAGCCTGCTGGCTAGATCAACTAATTGTTGAATAAAGTACATGTTGGAACTGGCCGCTTGCTGACATAAATGATAAGGTGGCAAAATTAAAGTCTTATGGCAAGATCAACTAAGTATTAAACAAAGAATGGGTAGGAACTGGCAGTTTGTAGACATAAATGATTAAACAAAGGATTTGTTCAAGCTGGGACCAAGGGATTCTGTTGACATATAGTTTTAATTTTATCTCTACGTCAACATATACATGATAATTTTGGTAGTAATAGTAGACCAAGGGACCGGAACTTTGCTTTTTTGTTGAGATAGGTGGCTTGTCGACATAAGTGATGTCGACTTAAGTGGGTAGGACTGTATATGCAAACACACTATCAACAATTATACTTGTGTTTTCACAGGCAGCAGATAATAGTATACACTTAAAGTTGTGTTAATTTTATTTTCATTTTATATAACAAATCTTTTGTAATTATATAGCTGAAAGTCTAAAACTTTAATCAAACTCAAAAACTTTGACTTGCACAATGATTTTGCAATGTCAAGCTCACTGATGTCAGTTAAAAGAAAAATGATGAACTATATTATATTCTGACTGACAACAACACACACACACTGTTTACAATGAAAGCCATTTATTGCAAAAGAATATCCTTGTCCTCTATTTCAGTATCCTGGTAGGTCAGTTGGATGACTAGTTTTTGTCTGGTAATCATAAACAAATTATTTCATGAATATTCATCAAACACTGCAAAGTAGAAACTTTTACTGGAAGAAGTTAACAATACTTTGTGTCTCAGTCTCTTTGTGCTCCAGAAAATATTTTAATACTGCATAATGTCTGACTCATTACAGTACAATTTGCAAGAGAGGTAACTCAGTGTTTTTGCTCCAATGAAACCTGTTTTATCCTTTATGTCTTAATTTTTATTCTGCTCACATGGCATAACATCAGGTTTAAAGATTGTATAAAACATTTTAAAACAACTGAGTTTGTAGTACCATGAAATTCATCTGGATTAGTTATAAGTTACATTAAAGTAGGCCCTTTGCAACTAATTTTAGCTTCAAAATTTTTTTTACATACCATCTAAGTTGATGATCCATTTCTGGGTATATAAATTATTCCTTTGGTGGAGCCCTGTCAAAAGTAGAATAAAGATTGATAAATAAAAATAATAATGATAATAATAATAACAATAACAACAATAATAACCAAATTGCCTTTAAAATTTTCCATGTAGACTCCAGGTTTTGCCCTCAGAAATACCAACATACTGGGTCATCTAGATCACCAAAACTGACAACACTATGCATTTTTTTTGCGCTGGAAATGGCTCCCATCCAACTTTAGTTTTTACCCATTATTTACAAGTATTTCCTTTTATAATTTTCCATTTCAGTGAAATGTTGCTTTTGTAACAAGTTAACAAGCAAGATTTATTGCTAAATTATGCATGTCCTACATGTTCCCTTGATAGAAAATATAATTCCTTATGTTATTTATATACACTCAAAAATATGTTCCACTGGTAGATGTCAGGAACTTCTGGGCAAAAATCTGCTAACAACTGCACAGGTCCCTAAATTCTCTTTTGTCAAATATGCTATTTTTTCAAAATTGCTGGATGAAGATCATCTTTGGATATTAGTACTAACATAGCAGTGATGAAAATAGCAAAATTATTAATAATAAAGTCAATATTTTATTAATAATGTTTCAGCACTCCTGTCTTCTGTATTGATGTGTGTTGCAACAACAATAGAAATTTAATCTTTATTATGTTTACAAACCTAGAATCTTTAAAAGATAATAATATGATTAAGGTTGGCATGACCTGCATGTCAAACCCACCCTTCAACCTATGCTAAATGAATGGTACATACATCAAGATTTATCAACATTCCAATTAAGATGAATCTGTGGCTAACCATACTTGAAAAACTGACAACATAAAAAAAAAATTATGGTGTGAACAGACAGACATATCAAAGTGACCACCATGTCAAATCTCTGCCAAGGTAGGCTGAACAACACTAATTAACAACTGGAGCAACTGCAATGCCTTGCTATCTCAAATTCTCATGCTGTTATAGCATAATATGATCTCCACCCACCCCCCCTATATACACCCACACACTCCATAACCCAACACTACCATGTAGTAGACCAGGGGTCATAATAAAAAATATCAATCAATCACATACATGACACATATTCCAGCTATACAAAAGTTTTGTGTTTGATCTTCCACCATCTGCAATTCCCCTCCCAAGTACTCAACTGCGGGGTAAACTGAACAATTACCCCTTTATAACGAGCAAGTTAATGATTTTTTTTCTCAGTGACTATGGAAGAGATGTTGTAATGGACATGTGTATAGATGGATGATATTGCAATATCCCTTACTAAAGCACAGGAATAATAATAATGATGATGAAGATGATGATGTTGATAAGACCTACCAATACGACAAAAGAAATATTAGTGCTATCAATTCACATTCAGCAGCTGTTACTTTCACTTTTAAAACGACACCAAAGATAAATACCAACAAAAACATAGTTACCAGATACCAACAAAAATGTCGTTACCAGATACCAACAAAAATGTACTACCAGATAATATAAAGAGACAGGATCACTTTTTAATTACTGCCATATGGACAATAATATCAATGTTCTGATGGAAGTCTCCAAAGTGGAAGTAAAATGTTTGGAAAATTTTCTCTCATAAATGATCCTCATTATGAAATTTAAGTGGAACTCAAATTTAAGAGATTACTCTGCAATAATGCCCATTAAACAGATTATGTATGAAAAAAGTTTATATTCAAATTTTAATAATTACTTTTTGATTTTCATCCACTGGTTAATCCGGTCAATATATCCAAAATCTTGACGACCTGTGGAAGGAAATGAAACAAATGTAATATGCAATGTGCAGCTGAAAATGTCTTCATCTGCAACAATGTAGAAACTGGCAAAGTATATCCAAAAATATTTTCATATTCAGCAATTTACAAATTGTCAGTTATTGAGATTTTCTTTAAAATTTTTCAAAATCTCACCATAAAACAGAATAAGCGATGTTTCTTGATGAACTGCTGGCAACTACTTAAGTTCAATGTACATCTAACATTTGGCACTTCCTCACGCACCAACCCTACCCTGAGACTACATCCAGATACTGTTCCCCTGCTCATGAAAATATCATACTAAATTTGATCAGACTATCAATTAGAGTTAAGAAAAGAGGGTTGACACAATTATGAAACAAAGGGCTTACAAGACTGGTTACAATTTCCACAAAAGTGCTGACTTTACATTCTGGACACTAATTACCAAGCATGAACAGAGACAAAGCATAGTGAAAAAACTGTGTTCTTTCATAGGATCAATTTTGGTATTGCAGACCAAAATCACTTTTTTATCAAAGCAACACTGATGTTTAATATTCATCTTCTAGCATATTGGCCTATCTAAAACAGCTATCTATAAAGAACTATCTAAGTAACAATAAAAATGTATATTTTTTTCAAAACCATTCAAACTAATACCCAGGTAAATAAATGCATTTCAGTACACTGCTCACTTCATAACTTGCACCACAGCAGAGATGAGGATGAGCGATACCAAAAGGAGACTAAAATTTTGGTTTATGATCTTGGATTGTACAAGTCAATAAATTGATGAGAGACTCTTAGTATAAAGCTGACATGCAGTACTCATAATTTCATGTTTTAGTCAAATTGGAGTTGTTACCATCAAAGACAGGACACTAAGAAACTACAGTTAGATGGTTAGAATTACTCATTAACAGCCAAAGGCATAAAACTTAGGAACTGTTTACCCAGTTTGATTTTAACAAGAAATTATTCTGAAAACATACACTGATGTGGATGGAATGCCAGCACCTTTCATGAATTGTAAACAGCTGAGATAAAAATTCTTTAATTTAGATAAGGTTTCCATGCCAAAGGTTCATAAGGTTCTCGTATGGCTGTCATAATAAAGCCAACTTAGTCACAGAGTAAACATTTCATTACATTTTCATAAAGCAATCACAGGCATAACAGTGACAGACTAACTATTTTTGTCATGATTACACTGAAAGCAAATTTAAAACTAAAATTAAAACTGAAAATTTCAGCTGACAACTTCTTTATTTGGAATTTATTTCTTAGTGTTGCCACAAGGGCATTTCTCAACATGTCAATCTACCAACTTTCATCATATTATAATTTATTAAGAAAATATGTTGTTAATAAAAATCTAACATAATATGATTTTTTAAAACTGAATTGTTCACACTTCATGAATGTGGATTCCAAATTTTACATTCTAAATGATAAATTGAGTAATATATAGCTTTCTTTACTAATTGTAATCAAAGTTTTTAATGTTAAATAAATAGAAACCTATTTTTGATGATATATATATATATATATATATATATATATATATATATATATATATATATATATATATATATATATATATATATATATATGAGCAGGTTCAGGATTTATCTATCATACACTGCATTCTACTGAAGACACAAAGGGCAATAACTCTTATAAACTTATAAATTGCAAGAGCAAAGTAATTTGTCAATATGCAAATCTTTAGGTGATGACCTTATTTACTAAGTTTGATGGCAATCAAGCAAAAAGTGTTGAGACTATTATGTATTCACAAGATCATGTGAGAAATGGAAAAAGTGCAAATATTCATATCTAAATCAGAACATTTTGTAACAACTACTACCTGGTATAAACATTGCTAGATACAAAATTAATCTCTGTAACTTCTTGTGCTGAGCTTAAATCAACCCATAAAGACAAATCTGACAAAACTTATTTGAAAAGATACCTGTAATTTGTAGAGTACAACAGAAATATATCTTGCAGTACCTAATGTCTTGCATCTCTGTGTTTGGAAATTTAAATTCTTTAACACAAAATCATGATGGATAAACACACTCTGGATGCCAATGGTTGAGCAAAAATTATGTACATGTCTCACCATTTATTGATGCAGGGTTGTCAAAAACCACATTATGTCTGTGCTACTAAATTCACCAAGTTTTGTCCTTACTCTTTCCACAATAAATAATGTTAGATTTGGGCTGTACTTAGGTCACATTATAGAGAGCAAATGTGCTCTGTGTGGTCTGCAAGACTTACTAAGCATGGGACTCATTGCTTGGATTCTTCTGGCTTCCAAATCTTCATCTTCTGAAGACTCTATATGCATCAGGAACTAATAAAGAAATAGGAATTCATTAATTGTCATTTAAAGCATAAATAACAGTGAAAGAAGATATAAAGAAGCTATTACAATGCTGAATACACAATACAAATATGATCCACACATTAATACAATGTATATTTTAGTACAAAGACCACCTTTTCAGACATTTCCTGCCTCCAGAGGATCTATCATCAAAACAACAGGTTGGACTATATGCCTTCTGATATCATTTATCCAATCAACAGGTTGAACTGTATGCCTTCTGAGGTCCATTATCAAATCAATAGGTTAGACTATATGCCTTTCTGAGGTCCTTTATCAAACCAATTATCTGGACTATATTCCTTCTTGAGGTCATTTATCAAATCAATAGGTTGGACTATCTGCCTCCCAAGCCCCTTATCAAATTAGTAGCCTTCATCAAATCAATCAGTTGGATTATATCCCATCTAAGGCACTTAATCAAAAAGTTGGACTACATATTTATGAGGTTTTTTGTCAAACCAAAAGGTTGGACTAAATGTCTTCTGAGGTATTATATCAAATAAAGAAGTCAGACTTTATACCTTTTGAGGTCTTTTATCAAATCAATCGGTTGGATTGAATTTCTTCTCTTCAACTTTTCAAAAACATTAGTTTTGCAACAAGTTTTCAAAACAGTAAAAGGCAACACCAAGGAAAGAGAATATATATATATATATATATATATATATATATATATATATATATATATATATATATATATATATATATATATATATTTCTGCTCCACATTTTTGCACAGTATCACTAATGTTAGAATACTATGTACTGTTCTGAATTTTTATTCTTGAATCAGTCCAAAATAGTTCAAGTGTGAAACCAGTCTAGCTGTAATGATCTTGGATATGTAAGAAACAGAGACCGATCAAAAGAAAAAAAGACAGGGGTACCTCCTGGCTATCATGCTCTGAGCCCAGTCTCCTTGCTGAATTCTTCAGCTCTTGCTGCAAAGCCTGTTGGCCACCATCCTCTTCCTCCTCCACATCATACCTGTCATAGCATGATCAGATTTAGCATTACATCCTATTAGGGAAGGGGGATCAATTCTATCAACACATAAGGTGAACAAATTGTATTGATTAGCCCTGAGGGCATCCTTATTACCAAATAATGATCTGTGAGAATAATTGTAACCTAAGTATCAATATACCGAGTGATATTTTCTTTCCCTAGGTTAATACAAGATATATTTCATTTTGTGGTACCAAAAACATTACATTATAATGTTTAGTTTTATATAATATAGTTTTTGGTACCAGAAGATGAAATATATCTTGTATTAATGTAGGAAAAGAAACTTTCAGTTTTATTATTAAGCCAAAATCAGGTTTTAAAAGATTAAACTCACTCTTCAGCAAAATACATACCTCCACCCCATTTTCATAAATTCACCTCACTCTCATATCCTGATATATAAATATATTTATGTGACTTAAGAAAGCAGTAGGATTGCATTGACATAATCTGTCACAGTAAATTACATTTTTGTCATTTTGTAAACTATCAGACTCCTATGTAAAAATAATAAAAGTCCAATTCTGCAATTCATCATAATGGGTTATTGTCATCGTTGACTGGGAAGTAAAAGGAAATAACTTCAGCAAGATGCTAATGACATCTAATCAAATTTCATTCTCAAAGATTAATTTCCATGTCTGAAATGTAAGGCAACTTCTATTTATTTGTTCTAACTCACAAGGTACTTTTTTTCTGTTGTTGTTGCAGATACAACTATTGTAGGCACACACAATCAAATATCACATTGCATGATGGGAAATATTTTATTTTCACATGTCAAAATATAAGGATATATTTTTCACATGTGAAAATATAGGAATGAAAACAAATATGAAAATTATTTGCCAATAAGTCATTATATTTCACACTTTAGGATACAATGAAAAGGGGTATTCTGTTTACTGTACAAAAAGACATCAGTGCAATGTTGGAATACAGATGAGACAAAGCACACATCAAACCTGCAAAAACTAGCCTGATCAAGTTATTATATATTGAAAACTACATAGGTCACTCTTGTCCTAAAACTTCTAATCCAGATGCAATTATGTAATAACATTTCACACCCTGATGACAATAACAACAGACAACAGATCAATGATCATACCTGTCAAACAGAGGAGATGAAAAAATGTATGCTAGACCAATAAAAACATTACAAGGATAAAAAAAATGTACACAAAAAAATGTATTCATACATTCTATAAGATCAACAATTTTAAAACAACAAATGCCATCAACAAATTTTACACACATTTACATAATTATTTACATCTCTGAAACTTTATTTCATTTTGCTGTTATGATTTTCGGTGTGTTGTAACACACACACACACACATACGTTATTATATGCAACACATGCACCTTTTGCTCTTTTCAAAATGTAATCAGGGGTTTTAAAGTATATGCAGCAGGCTGATTTTACAGTGTAAAAATAATATATTAGTGAGTCGGGGATTTCCTTTTTTCATCATAGCAAAAGATCTCCCACAGCCCTGCATTGTTGTGCGGCAAGGTAAACTAATTTCAGATTTGGGAATCGGATGCCACAAGTACTAATTGTCTGGCTGATAATATCCAGCCAGTAGCTACAAAAGCTCTTTTTCTGGTGATTATCTGTTAATACAGGCACACACTCACCAGGCATTATGCAATAATTCTCAAACTCTTTAAGTGCTTCATGATCCATGTGTGGAGCAACTCAAAAATGAAAGTGTCACTACTAGTAAAAAAGAAGATATGTGCAATGTATTTTGAAACATAAATTTTCAAGGTGAAATATCATTTCTTTGGATTCATCATGGTCTTATTATTACATATAAACTTTTCCCCCTCCCCCATAGACCCTTAATCCTACAATATAAGACCTCGACCTAATATTTATTTTTTGGGTATTGAGGTCTTATTGCACAATGATAGCACTGTGTATCATGTTCTGACATAGATTAACTTCAGAACGATAAGTCAATTTTCAGGAATATCCCAAATTCTTGGCATCCCGTATCAAAGCTTTTATAGAAATTAAAGTTATAATGCTTTAGTCAGACTTTACTTACACTGATGTGTTGTTCCTAATAAATTCAAATTCACACACAAGCAAATGGACATGTTTTCAAGTTCATTTGGCCTACATTGCAGTTCACTGGAATGTGATGTAAGTCGGAAATACCAAAATCAGCTAAAAGGATCATAAGAATCTTGAACGAAATGAAGCTATCCAAACGCTTTCTTCAATATTAATATATTTTTTTGTTTCATTAAAGAAGAATACTTCAACTTAGTCCTATTTTGGCATTCCCGGCTTCCATCACATTCCAAAGCACATTAGAGTTATCCCATAATTGCTTGCACATAGCTAAAAAAGATTCTTGATTTTTTTTAATTATGTAAAGACTTCAGGATAAAAAAGAAAAAAAAACCCAAAAAATAATTTAAACTTTTTTTTAAGAAAAAACTGTACAAAACAGTTGCTTGCACATAGCTAAAAAGATTATGGATCATGCTAGAGTTTCTTTTAATTATGTAAAGACTTCAGGATTAAAAAAAAAACAAATTAAAAATTAAAAAAGAAATCAACTTTTATAAGAAAAACTGTAAATAAAACAGTTGTACGGTCGTACACTGAACAAAAGGACAAATTATGGGTAACCCGTATAAGCTGACAGGTACAGTCAATAGTCCAATGAAATTTCTTTTATTCCATAACTTATTGACAGATGCTTCACCTTTACCAATCACTGCCATGTGGGTTGGAGTCTCAGACTGTGCCAATGTGGGTATGTTAAAAAAAAAAGCTGACAGTAGCTTCCTGTGGATTGGTGGTTCTTACCTGGATTTGCCTCAATTCTTCTTAGACAACTCTGCCACCTGAAGCCCCTATTCACACATAAGTTTCAACAAGGTAATTACTGCAACAAGCCATGTACCTGGCTTAAAGTCTCAGTTAAAATGAACTGAACATTCTTTAGCCTACTGATAATATTCTTTTCCAATATATAATTTATTCTTTATTATCATGTATCCTCTTGTATGATCCAGGGACAGCACACACACACAGAGTACTATTTCATTATAACTTGGTCCATGGAATAAGCATGCATACTAATATGTTACAAATAACCAGTTATAATAAAGTTGAAAAAAAAATATGACTACATTCCATCACTGCTATCCAACCCAAAGATTCATATATCTCGATTGCACATGAAAGGCTACAGAACACATACCTCTATGAAATTCAATGTATCTGTCTCTTGGGCAGATCAACAGCTTGTGCTACAATGTTCTGTATTGAAGAGCTATCTCTACTGCTGCTTACCTTGTCATAACTTCCTCTTTGACCTCCTGAATTGATGAAGTATCTGATGTGAATGTGGATGATCTTGAGGATGACCTTGACATGGTTTCTGCCTTTCCCTCCAGTGTGGGAGCAGCTGATTTTTGGAAAGTCTTTGAAACTATTTTCTTTTCTGACTCCATTAACTAAAGAAAAAAGAAGTAATCCAATGAACTTTTTATAGCTGTCCCTTGCTATAACATAGCAAATGGGATCCATTACTGATGATTGCACTGTGTTCGATACAGACACATAACATGAAAGATTGAAAGTTCCATATGTATATCTGGATCCAATGGGGAGAACAATTAATGTAAGATAATAATAATAATAATTGCATTTTTGTATACAAAATACATCACCTCCCTGTAATTTTGTATTTAAAACTGTCACATGATCACACATAAAAAAGACATCCTAAAAAACTTTATACTGAGTTTCTCAAGATTCTTGACATCTAAATCTTATTTTGCATTTTGGAAGATTCAAATTTTCAGATAATTATTAAAAAATAGGGCATCTATGTTATTCTGTACTTCATTCAATATTCAATGTTATTCCATTTCTTACTTAAGTCTGTGAATGCCCATTTAGTCAATATTCACTCATAAAACAACACCTTTTCTATCTGTTTCCTTGCTTCAAAAATAGTGCTTAAACTATGGAAAAAACATGTAGCCTCTGAAGTGCTTCAGCTACATGCATGGATGATCTAGATGCAGGGTAGCCACCAGCCTACAGCCTCATATACAGGTGATTTGGGTGCACATGTACTGATTGTGTAGCTACAAGCCTATCACATGTACAGCTTGTCTCAGTGCAAATGTACTGGCATGGTAAATTTACGATTCATGTAACATTTTCATGCTAACAAATTTTAACTGAAACAATACGTTTTTGCTTCACTATAATGCTGTTAAAGGGGCTGATGAGTATTATGTCCTGTAGATGAGACCACATAATACGATAATACATTATATATAACCATAAAACTATACTGAATTGTGATCCATGACCATACATGATTTATAAAACTGAGTTGAAGTGTATTATATTGAAAAAGTGCTGTAATTAATAATATGCAAAATGCCATGTTGCATCATTAGTTTAAAATGCAAATATTTTTTTAACGATTTCCTATTTTTAAATTATGCTTTTACAGTAAGCTGACCTGCTGAACCTTAACATCAAACATGGTATGAATTTTTGTCAGAGATCGGGAGCTATCAAAAATGTACATCATCAGCTTATTCTAATTGCATTCTTACAGAAGTGCAGTACATAATAGAATGTCTCAGTATACAACCAACAGTCTACAAGAGAATACAATAGACAGTACATCATATCAAATACCGGAATAAATAACTTGTACAAAAAAAAAATTCTAACAATGGAACAGTAAAACAGATCATGAAGCAACAGTTGGTTGCATAACTATGGATGGATAAGAATTAAGGGTCAGAGATGTCTTATCTTTAGACCATTTGCTAATAATGAGGATTAGAAGTGAAGAAACTACCAGCACATTTACTCAAGGTGAAACAAATAGATTATACACTGTTCATCATCTCTATTTTTTTTAAATATATACTAGACATATAAAAATGCATATATTTTAAACATTATTTTTATGAGCAAAAAAATGAACTCTTGTTCAATTACTTAAGATGCATTATTCTGTATCTTTATTCAGAATCATGTTAATATCATAATACCAGTGTTTCCCTTTACCCTCATTTGCACTTCAGGGACTCCCAAATTGATAATTTTACCCCAAGTT
This sequence comes from Potamilus streckersoni, assembly GCA_016746295.1. Taxonomy (NCBI): domain Eukaryota; kingdom Metazoa; phylum Mollusca; class Bivalvia; order Unionida; family Unionidae; genus Potamilus; species Potamilus streckersoni. Next base: position 1,481,017 of record JAEAOA010001107.1, on the reverse strand, counting down.
TTGATACCAGACTTTTTTTTTCTTACACAGTCCAACCCCCCCAGTTTTAACACCAAGGAGATTTTGACCATCAGTCTGGCACCCTTAAAGGATACACTGCATAAGACTCTTCTGATTCTTTCTTTTACACATTTGTTATTCTTGTTATCAGCGGTATTTTAACTATGAAGATTGTATCCAAATGTAAAACAGTTTTAAGCTTAAGTTCATATTCTGTGATCAAATGTTTAAATTATACGAGTCTAGATACTAGATGTATACCATTGTTTGCTGGGCAATCAGAGTATGATGTAGGAGCCTGTACTGTTTTTGCAGATGGGTATACTCCTGCTCTTTTTCCCTCAATCCTCGGGACAATGTGCCTAGCTGGATGTTCAAGTAACTTCTGTCTTCTGCCAGATGACTGACCTGATTAATCATAAAATACATTCTTTACTGATGCAACCTAACAAGTTGAGTTTATTGTGGGATGCTTGCACATTTTTAAAACTGCAATTTAATACATTATTGGCTATGACATACCATGGAAATGGGTGCCAAGTGCCTTTTCTGATGACATCCTGGGGCAGTCAACCCTGCTTGACTTTGGTTGATACCAAACTTGTGACCCAAGGAATATAAGAAAACTGCTCTACCAACCAAGGTTCCTCACTTTGGGCTGAGGATAGTTAATCCTTTCAACATAAGAGATTATATACATTTTTTAGATTGTTTAAACTAGATATTGCATGCAAGCTACCTCCTTCAAAGAGCAGTTTAGCTTATCTGTTCAACATTTGAAAAAAAAAACATCCTAGTTGTGGACCTCAACATGGACCTAGAAATGCCCACCAAACATCTTGTTACACTCAACTTCTAACTGGCACTACTGTTAAAGTAGATTGTTATGATGTCTTGAATGTCCTGTGATGACAGGAGAGGGTGAAAAGCTATTTTTAATTTAAGATGTAAGAAGTACCATATAATGCACCGGCAGACACAGTTCTATGCAATTTGCAAGGATTATTCAGTTGAACAACCAACACAGAACCTGACCTACCAGAGCATTATATGACAGCAGATATGGGTCTACATTGTTTTCAACTTATAAGTGAATATATACTAAAAGATTGGTGGGTTATTGTAAGGAACTAAGGTCAATATAAATGATTCATGAAAATAAGGTCCATGCAATATTTATAAAATAATATTTTCTCTATGCACTTAAAGAGGTCACTGTCAGTATTCATTTTCTTGGGTAATGCTCAACAGCCATTATCAGTACATATCAGTATAACCATGAAGAGAAAAATCAGTCACTATTTACATTGATATGAATTGTTTGACAGCATCTAGTTCAATCAGTATAGCCTGAAACCACTTTTGGGGAGTAGAATAAGTCTCTTTCACAATACTCAGTCAAAACAGCTTTTGAGTACAACCACTTTGCAAATCCACAACTCCCAAATAAAATTTTAGTTGTAATAGAAGTCAAAACTATCTGAAAACTATTGATGCAATCTGTTGTTGTAGGGTTTAATGCCATTTTACAGCACATGAGAATGCAAGATACACTACTTGATCACAATGCACAAGTATATTGCAACCAGTATATTTGGTGGAGGAAGAACATGGGAAGACCCAAGGAATAATCAACACAAAGGAAGCATCTGGCAAGCTTTCTCACATACCCATATTGGTTGAGCCGAGATTCAAACACAAGTGGAGAAAAGTAAGTAAAGGCAAACATCTTGGGACATAAATAAGTGGAAACCAGGCAAGAGTTATCTCCCCTTGTGTGGGTAAGGAAGGGGATTGGCACCAAAAAATCCCATCAATACTTCAGTTATTACTGGAGCAGAACACATGCTCTACTGGTAGAATGTAACTGTGGGGAGGTTGGGAGGGTGTATCCATACTAAGATGGGGTAAGTATTATTAAAGAAACATTATGTCACTCTAACAATTGGTTTCTTTTAAGAAGAATAAGTCTGGGGTAGAGGAAGTTATATCCCCTTGCCCTGGAGAAGGTTCATCTCTGGTTCTGCTGGTCCAGCTGAATTTGCAGATCCATGTAACTGACAAACTGACAAAAAAACTAGGGAGGTAGCCTGATGTGCTGCTGCCAAAGGTCCCATAAGGTCAAACCAAGCCAAACTATAGATAGTCGTCTCTGATCTCCATCCCATGGTTTACATAATATTGGCTGGGGAAAATATTGCTGATGACAACTGCTATAACCTCAAATATTAGGTCACAACTGCCATGACCTCACAAGTCAAAATGTGTAACAACTTCATTTAATACTGGGTTAATTTTCTGTGGGAAGAGTTAATACCCCATTTTATCCAGGACAAATGAATCTGAGAGAAAAATCTCCATTTCCTATATTGAGCTTTCAATGTGACAAGACTTCTGGTCTGAATGAATGTGCCCAAAATTTGTTATGGGAACTGTTTTCTCCCGAGGGCTTGTTAGATATGATCTTGATGTACATGTTTGTCACTTCTGGGTTTGAATGAAATTCATGCCTTTGAAGTCATTTCAGTGGGTGATGATGTTTCTTGGAATTTCCAGTCAAATTTAACAACGTTGTTTATCCATGAATTTTCCCTCATGAAGGAGATAATCAGAATTGTACTGCACTCCAATTCTCGTGATTTTGCAAAATCTTTGACATCAGAGATGTTAATGCATAAGTGTAGGCATCCAAACCATTCCAATCTATAGAAAAATCATTGACTGCCAATGCCTTTGGATCTTGGAAAGGAGAGACAAAGATTGAGAGTTTTGCTTTCACCTTCTTGCCAATATATCTACCAGTGGTCAATTCAATCAGGTATGGATTTAATTCAATACTGATGGATAAAATGACCAAGGCATTCACTTGGTATTACTGGTAGTTGATATGTTCAGGATGAGTCCACCAATACATTTAGTCTGCCTCAACTGTAACAGAATTTACTGTAGATTTGTTCTTGATGACATCACCATAGAAAAGCCCAAACCAGAAGACAGAGGTCTGGAGATTTGTTATCCCCTACTATCTTCTGAGATAATCCATAACAGTGGAATTGTTGAGTAAAATTTTTATGTTCTTTCCATAAAGTATTTCTGGAAACAATGGCAAGAGGTAGGCATTCAAGCATGCCATCTATACAAAACACAATTCTCAGATGATGGACCTGGAAGGTAATACCCACCATAAATCAATTTGGGTTCACCCTTTAACTAAGAGGTAACCCCACAATAATCAAAATTAGTATCGCTTGTTCCCATAGGCCAAACTTTGGTCAGCTCTAGGGGAACATGAATATTTGCAGGTGGTCTCATAATTACCCAGGATGAGATCACTTGTTGCATTTAGAAGACCCAAAAGAAGAAGGAATGCTTAAGAGATGAAACCTGGTGAGGATCAAAGATGGTGCCATGATTATTTAAAGGTATGACCCTGAGAGAAAGAGACATGCATTGTGAACTATATACCCAATGTGGGTGAAACTCTGAGATGATACCATAATGGACTTGTCCCTATTGGCAAGGAATCTGAGGAGGAACAGATGTGAAACAAAAAAGCATCTTCATCTCACATCATCTTCATCATCTTTAGCATTTTTTAAACATAATTTAACTTCGCAAGGCTTGATTTGCAAGGTAGTGGTCTCACTAATAAGGTATTATGATGGGTAACATATTTTAAGAAGAATGTATAGAGCAAGTATTAAAATTCAAGTTGTGATTGAAGCTGCCAGAGGTACTTTAATTTTATTTGCATGAGCTCTGCAAGATCAATATACCATAGCACTTTAATAGCCACTTCTGATTTGCATGCTTCTTTTAGTAGTGAATTGATCACCATATATGCCAACTGCCCCCTCCCATATAAGTGCAATTACTGCCAATATAAGCAACAAAAAAAAGCATAAAATGGGCATAAAAAGTGTAATTACAGCACCCTGAATGAAAAAGATACATTTTTGCTATTAATCTGGCTCTGCAGCTGGTCAAAATTCATGTCACAAAGGGCAAAATTCATATGGATTAGAACCAGCACACAAACATAAAATATATACTGACAATTTATTTATAAATTAACTAGTCTACATTTGTAACTTTTCCTGAATGATCATGAAACTTAAGTTATGAATTCTGCAAAGAGCATGGTGTGCTTAATCTGAGTGCTGTATTACATTACTTTCAGATTCTTCTTTTAAAGTATGTATGTAAAGTGGTGCTTTTTTTTACTGATCTGACATGTTCTAAAATTTGAAAAGATGCATCTGCTCTAACATTTTCAGTCATGTAACATTCACAACTCACACCGCAAAGCTTTTTCGCTTAAAATTCGACACCATTTTAGTTACTAGTACAGACTGGTCCACCTAAAAAAAACATTTTGTATTTGGAAATTGGTCATATAGAGTTGTTATAAATGGCAAAAAAGGAAAGTACCCTTATGCTATTGTTATGCAGCAGTCATATTTTTAAGAATATTCTCAAATTCACATGAGTAGAATTAAAAAAAATTATAATAAAAATCACAAAAGCATCTTTTTATTGCTTTTTTTTTACTTAGATACCAAAAAACATAATCCATATACAGATGTGTCACACATAGTGTAACATGTAATTTGCTGTAAAAAAGCATAATGATGATGCCAAAAGTGTAATGGCATGTATGGATCACCCTTCAACTCTTGTGGCGAATGAAGCTTGAATTGACTGCAACAAAATGACTAACATTGCACTATTAAAGCCAGTTGTTATAAGAAAATCTTATAGTCAAAACTGAAGCCATTTTCAATCCTGAAGCAGCCAACTGTGAACATTTTTACCAAAATATGCTTGAATTTTACTCCCCCCACCCAAAGTGTGAAGGTGTTTGATCCAACTCACTGTACTGGGATGAAAAGAAACTGCAATCATTATAGGAAATTTATTTAAAACCACTTAATATGTTGGGCAAATAAAAGTAGAGCATAGAGGGACAGGGGAAAAGTCCAGCTTACCTGCAATGCAAGTTGTTGACATCTAGCTTCCAGGTGCTTTACATTGCCTTCTACATGATTCAAGTCCTTTTGTATCTGGTTCTTTTGGTTCACAGCAGCTGTAAACTGTTTTTGAAGATCTTCATACACCAGCTGAAATTTGTTCATCTTGCCTTCCCCTGATCCCAACACACCTATTTTGGCTTTTAGGGTGTCCTTCTCAAATTTTGTCTGATCTAAGTCACCCTTCAACTGTGTCAGCGTATTTGTTAGCTCAACATTGTAGTCTGTGACTTCTTTGCATTGTGTCTCCAGTTCTTCGATCCTTTTGTATAAGGTTTCCTTCTCCCTGTCCAGATGATCCTTCTCAGCTTTACTCAAAGCAGCTTCTCTCTCCTCATCATTTTTCTGTCTCAAACGATGGTACAATTCTTCTATCTGCTTAGCCATGTTGCTGTTGTCCATGATAATCTTATTGTATTCTTCGCTGACAGATCCATACTCCTTCTCTAATGAAGTAAGACCATCAAGTCTCATATTCAACTCGGCTACTTTTTTCTTCAGTGACTTATTTTCTACTAATGATTCCTCCAATTTATTGGTCAATTTGTCAAAGTCCCCAGCTTTGGATCTCAAAACTTTAAGCTCTTCTTGTTGTTTGTGGAGCACATTTTCAAAACTTTCATTCTCTGCTAATGCTTTCTCAAGATTACTTGACACTTCCTCAAATTCTGCAGTTTTACCTCTCAAAAGTCTGAGTTCTTCTTGTTGCTCAATATGTTCAGTATGAAGACTCTGTGCAGCTACATCTCTATCATGGAACTGAGCTTGTAAAGACTGATACTGTGCATCCAACTCACTCATCTCTTCAAGCTTCTGCTGAAGCTCTTTAACTTCATTAGTCAGCTCCTCTTTCTCCTTCTCCAATTTAAGAACTTCCATCAGCAACTTCTCATTCTGAGTTTCAAATTCCTTCAACTCCTCAAGTCTCAATTTAAGGTCCTCAATTTCATCTTTAAAGTTCTTATTCTCCTGCCTGACTTGATTCAGTTTTTCTTCAGATTTTTCTGATACTATTAATTTGGACATTACATCTTTCAACTCATCTGACAGTTTGCTACTGGCTCTCCTTGATTCAAGAAGATCTTGCTGCAGTCCTTCAATTTCTTCTGTAAGGAAACTTTTCTCTGATTCAAGTTCTTTTACAGTGTCTTGTAGTGCCTTAAATTCATTGGAAAAATCTTGCCTCTGCTCAGTTTTCAATGAGCTTTCAGCCTGCAACTTTTCAATAAGCATTTTTTGTTTGATGTTCTCAGTCTTGAGCTGGTTGTTTGTGGCAGACATCTTCTCAACTAGATCTTGGAATCCTTTATTGTCCTCCTCAAGCATTTGATATTGTTCTTTCATGTCCGCAAGCTGGGTTGCCTCCCTGGCTTGATGGTTTTCAAACTCTTCTAATCTTGCATTGGCTGTTGCTAAGGAGTCCCTAAGAATATCTATCTCTTTCTTCAGTTCCAATGCTACTTTCTGATTTTCTGAACTATGTGATGCAAGGACAGAGAGGCTGCACACCTTAGCAATTTCAGCTTCTAACTGACTCGAAATAATATCTCTCTCATTTTGAACTTCTGCATTTTGGTCCTTGAGTTTTCTTATGTCTTCATTTAATCTGTCAATATTTTGTTTCATTGAGTTTATCAAATCTGTTGCTTCTTTCTTTTTGCAAATCTCTTCCTCATACTTCTGACTTAAGTCAGTCACTTGTTTTCCCAATGAATCCACTTCAACTTGTTTATCATGAAGCTTTTTCATAGATGAATTTATTTCAATTTGTTTATCATTAAGTTGTTTCAACAGTGAATCTACTTCACTTTGTCTATTATACTCTTGTTTAACTAATGAATCCTTTTCCAGCTGTTCATCAGTCAGTTGTTTCATTACTGTCTCAACTTCCAGTTGTTTATTCTCAAGTTGACTAGTTAATGAATCCTTTGCACGCTGCTCATCATGGAGCTGTTTCATTAATGAATCAATGCTGAGTTGTTTACTATCAAGATTTTTCATCAATGACTCAATTTCATGTTGCTTCTCATCAAGCCATTTGACCATTTCATGCTTCTCAAGTTGTGCATCATTAAGCTGTTTTGTTAATGAAATAGAATCATCTTTTTCCTTTGAATTTGCTAGCTGATCTCTGACTTGTTTCATCTCTTCTTGAAGTCGATCATTCTTTTCTTTCAGTACCTTAAGTTTAAGTAACATTTTCTCACATTTGGTATCAGATACCTGTAGTCTGACCTTAACATTTTCACATTCCTTGGTCACTGACTTGTACTGTTCCCTAAGATCATCTACCTCCTTTCGTAATCTGTCATTATCTTGCTGGGTCTCACCCAGTCTCTTCTCTATTTCTTTTGCATCCTGAGTTTCAGTGACACAGGAAAGATCTCTGATGAACATAGAATCTGGCTGAGATTCAGAGGTCAAGAAAGTCATTTGTCCTAATGGAGTGACTGTTTCCAGCTGAACGTCTTCATTCCAAGCATCACCCCAACCACCTTCCCATTCTAAATCAGTCTTCTCTTTATGCACAATTTCTTCAATCTCTTCTGAGACGGAAGGAGTCTCCGATATTTGTCTTTCTGTCTCCATGTTTAATCTCCTGTTCAATGACTGATTATCAGCTGAAACTGTCTCAAACTTAGCTGAAAGTTTTTCATACTGAACTTTCAATTCCTGAAATTCATCTTGTAGATCCCTGACTTTGTTTTCGTAGAAAAGCTTATCTTCCTTCAACTCCTCAGCAAATACTTGTAACCTAGTTTTCTCAAATGTCATTTGCTGAAGTTTATCATCCAACGTCTCCATCAAACTGTCCTTTTCTGAGGATTCGATTTTCAATTTCCTTTCAGTTTCCTGAGATTGAGACACATAATTCTTAAATTCTTCTTTTGTCCTTTCTTTCTCGTAAATCAAATTATGCAAGGCTTTTTCTGTGCTTTCTTTTTCTGTTTGTAATGACATAAATTCTAACTTAAGGGCCTCATGTTCAGCAATTATCTGCTCATCTGAATTCAGTAATTCATCCTTGGCAGCCATTAATTCTGTAACTTCATTTTTCAATAGCTGATTTTCATGCTCTAAATTTGAAATTCGTAATTTAAGCATTTCTACCTCTTTTGAAGAAGAGTCAATCTCAGACTCAAGTGAAACTATATGAGACTTCTGTACATCAAGCTCCATCAGCATGTTTTCTAACTCGTATTCTTTTTCAGAAAGTCTAGTTTTAATTTCATTCAAATCTTCACAAGCAACTTTGAGCTCATTTTCCTTCTCAGAAAGAAATTCTCGTAGCTCAGTATTATCAGCTTGTAAACTCTGCAAAAGTGATTCATTAAAAGATGTAGAGTCTTCAGACTGTGATATACGATTCTGTAACTCTTCCAATTCCTTTTTAAAAGACTGTCTCTCTTCATCAATTTCAAATTTTTCTCTCTCAGAGTTCTTCAAAGATTCAGCATGTTCTCTCAAATGAATTTCCTTCTCACGAAGTTCATTGTGAAGACTGTCAATAGCATGCTCATGAACTTCAATCTTTTGTGACAGTTCATGTATTCTCTGATCCTTGGATTCCACATTTTGTTGCAGTGGTGCAATTTTATCTCTTGTTTGTGCAAGTTCCTCTTCCTTCTCATTCAATGACTGCTGCAAGTTCAAGTAGTTGTCTCCCCATTTTTTGTCCAAGTCAATCATAGCCTGTTCCAGTCTAGCAATTTCTTGCATCTTATTGCCAAGTTCTGAATGTAAAAAATACATATTGGTCTCATTTCCAGCAACTTTGTTTTTCAAATCATTCAGCTCTTTATCTTTGTCCTTAAGTGCTGCCTTTATCAAACCTATAGTCTGTGATAACTGGGTAATTTCCTCCTCCTTGGCAGATACTGATGACAACTCATTTGCCACTGCAGATTCTCTCTCTTTTCTCAAATTTTCAACTGTTGTTATTAGGTTCTCAACATCCCTAGATTTTGATTCAAGTTCATTTTTATAATGTTTAATGGTCTCCTGTAACCCAAGAAGTTGATTCTGAAGCTCTAGAATCTTTGTTTGTTGCTCTTCTTCAGAATGTTCTCTTGACTCCTTTCTATTTTGTTCAATCTTCAACTCTGAATGAAGAATCTGAATATTTTTCTCATGTCCTTCAAGCTGACTACAAAGGTCTTCTATTCTACTCTCTTTCTCATCCAAAAGTCTTGTCAATTCAGTAATTTTTCCATCCTTTTCAGACAAGAAATTCTTTTGCGAGTCTTCTAGACTTTCTTGTGATAACTTCAATTTTTGGATAGATTCTCTGAGTTCTTCAATTTCTTGAATATTACTTCTGAGTTCACCCTGTAAAATCTGTATTGTACTTTCATGACTTTCAACCTGCTGGGTTAAATCTGCTGCTCTCAAATCCTTCTCTTCTCTCAATTCTTCCATGGCTTTTATTTTTTTCTTGAGATCATCAACTTCCTGAGGAGCATTTTGGATTGGGATCTTTCTCTCATCAGGTTCTTGTTTCATCTCTTGTTTTCTCTGACTTGATTGTAAAGAGTCAGTTATTCTTGTCAGCTCTTCTTGCAACAACTGATTCATCTTTTCTTTTTCTTCCAGCATGATCACTTGAGATTTAAGACTGTCTCTGAGTTCCTCTATGTCAGCATTAACATTGGCCAAAGATGTTGATTTTACCTCCAGTTTAGCTCTCAAGTCTTCGTTTATTGATCTGAGTTCATTAAGGTTATCTTCAGCTTGTTTCTTTTCTTTAGCAATACGATGATTCTTCTCTGTCAAAGCCTGGACCTGCTCCTGCAATTGCTGTGAATATTCCAGGTATATCTGAAGTTGGTTTTGAACATCTGCATCTGGTCCTTCCTTTGAGTCTACATTGTCAGGCATGGCCTGTGGTGAATAAGACTTCAATTTCTCAATTTCTACCACTTTCTCATTTAGCTCTTTTTCTAAAGCCCTTCTTTCTTCCCTCTCCTTGGCAGCAACCTCCTCATGTTCTTTTGACTGGCATTTTAGTTTTTCTCTGAGTTTTTCCAGTTCAGCTTCTGCTTCAGCCAAGGATGCTGAATTGACCTCCAGTTTTTCTTTCAAATTTTCATAATAAGACTTGAGTTCATCAAAATTATCTTTAAGTTTGCTTTTCTCTTTGTCAGCAAAATGGATATTCTCGGTTAATTCTTGGATCTGTTCTTGTAACTGTTTTGAATATTCTGTAGAGGTGTGTAGTTGAGCTTGATCATCAGCATTTAGTTCTGCCCTTGTGCCTAAATTGCCAGGCATGCCATCAGCAAACTGTGAATTAAATTTCTCCAGTTCTGCAATTTTCTCACTTAGCTCTCTTTCTACTGCCTCTCTTCTCTCTTTCTCTTTGTCTGCAAGTTCCTTGTGTTCATTTGATTGTTGTTTCAGTTTTTTGGCAGTTGCCAGAACCTTTCTGAACTTACTGTCACTGTCTTCAAGACTCTTTTTCATGGACATAACTGAGGACTCCTTCTCTTGCAGTTCATTCTTTAGCAATGCCATCTCCTCCTCCACACTGGACAGCTGGGCCAACCGCTCCTCCATTTCTTGCATGTTCTCTAGCAATGATGCCACCTTGTCATTCTTCTCCTGAACCTTATTTGTTACCATGGTAATAGTGGCTTGTGTGTTTTCAATCTCCATTTGAAGAGTCTCAATCTGAGCCTGCTTTTCTTGCAGTTGTTGCTCAAGCATCCTATGAGGCTCTTTAACACCTCCTTCCACAATTTCTGTAGCAATGTTGGATTCCTGAATTACATAAATAAAACAATATATCAATTTTGGTATATGCAGTTAACAAATGTAATTTCAATAATTTTCAACAACCATGTACTAGTCTTAAATGAAACAAACTGTGATTCCAACTGTATCTTTAACAAGTAGGAATGAGTAAATATGAAAATACCAGCATCCTTGGGTATACCTAATAAAGTAACACATTATTCTTTACAAAAATGTTTTTTATAATTTCAGTGAGCATCACCAGGCAAGCTTTGCAATGAGTCACATTATTTCTGACTGTTCTCAATTTACTGATTATGTTGCAGCCATTCTATTTAAGTTGAGACACATCTTGAGCAACCTGTGACAATTCTTTAATCCTGATGCCTGTATTAGAGGCTTTTATAACGCACAGCCAAAAGAAATGAAAAGCCGTTAAATTCAATATAATATAAAACATGAAAAGAGAGGCAATTAGTAATTTTTACATGTACATAATCAGTTCAAGTTTATCTAAGTAATTTATTATATTATTTTATTCTACTAAGTGTCCATTCTCTCCAGCACATTCCACACAAGTCCTCAATATGTTATAACTAATAAACTCACTCAACATGCAAACCATGTTAAACATTTGAGTTTTCATTAGCTAAATGTTACAATTAAAGTTATAGGAAGCACCAGATAAGCTATTAGAGTAATTATAAAAATATATATGTTATACCAGAACTGAAAATAAAACAGATGATTCAAATTCTATACATGGTCACTCACTATATCACCATTCAGACTGCCTAATATTGGAATAAATTATATAATAAATATAACTGAACCCCTATATTAGGATCATGCTGAGCTATATTTAGATGCCTTATAATGAGGGACTAGTGAGTAACAATATGAGGAATGAAAATGTTATACCAAGCCATGTATTGTCTGTAAACACTGTTACAATGACAAAGATCTCTGCTTATGAACATGAAGCTAATTATGACAGGACATACCAGCATAACAGAGCACAAACAGCTGTGATGACATAAGTTTCTACTTATGCAGCTATTCAAGACAGGATATCCTGGCATATCCAAGCACAAACTTTAGGTAGCCTATTACAATTTTGATATCCTGGCATATCCAAGCACAAACTTTAGGTAGCCTATTAAAATTGGATATCCTGACATATCCAAGCACAAACTTTAGGCAGCCTATTAAAATTGGATATCCTGGCATATCCAAGCACAAACTTTAGGTAGTCTATGATTGGATATCCTGGCATATCCAAGCACAAACTTTAGGCAGCCTATTATGATTGGATATCCTGGCATATCCAAGCACAAACTTTAGGTAGCCTATGACAATTTTGATAACCTGGCATATATGAGCACAAACTTTAGCCAGCCTATTATGATTCGATATCCTGGCATATCCAATCACAAACTTTAGGTAGCCTTTTATGATTGGATATCCTGGTATGTCTGAGCACAAACTTTAGCCAGCCTATCATGATTGGATTTCCTGGCATATCCATTTACAAATTTTAGGTATCCTATTATGATTGGATATCCTGGCATATCCAAGCACAACATTTAGGTAGCCTACTATGATTGGATATCCTGGCATATACATTAAAAATTTTTAGGTAGCTAGTCACGACAGGATATCCTGGCATATCACAACAGAAAGTGTTATGATGACCTAGGTATCTGCATACACGGCTAATTATGACAGGATATATTGCAATATCTGAGCAAAAACAAGCTAATTATCATAATATCCAAGAATATCAGAGAACAAACATTTTGCACCCACATCTGAAAGGATATTCTGGTATATTAGAGAAGAAATATCTGGCAGCCAATTAAGACCAGATATCCTAGTATATCTGAACACAAACTGTTATGATGACCTAAATGTCTGTGTATGCAGCTGATAATGACAGAATATCCTGGTATATTAGAGCTTAAATGTTAAGTAGCTATGATCAAATACCCTAACATATGAGAGCACAAACTTTAGGCATCCAAGTTTGCAGTGATATCCTGGCATATTAGAAAATAAACTTTAGGCAGTCAATATAAAAGGAAATCAATGCATAATGGAGCACAAGCTAATATGACAACCCAGATGATCCCTGATTATGCAGCTCATTATGAAAGAACATCCTAGTATATCAGAAAGTTACACATAATAAGAAAACTTAGATTTATAATCGAACATATTTTAAACTTACGTGGAGAAAAAAAATTTAAACATGAAAATATGACACAGATGCCACTACCAGTATCATGCAACTGATGGGCAAATCTTAATCATGGGGTTAAAACTACTTTAATTTTCTTGAAAAATTCTACCAAAAAAATCTTGACCTATGTTTTCTTAATGTAAAGCCTTATACAAAATTTTTACCTGGAATCATTCAAAAAGTTATTATGTGGAAATAATATTCTAATGCTAAACAATCAGAATATTATTTCCACATAAGTTTTTGTGCAAATTAGGGCAGAGTTTTAAGTCAAACATAGACCTTAATAGTTAAAATCTAAGACGACCAAGGTATATAATGTAAAGTCCAATACCAAATTTGCTTGGAATCCATTAAGTCCTTCAAAAGTTCTTCAGTGAAAAACACAAAACAAACATGATGGAAAGGGCATGATGTGACATGACAGTCTGACACAACACTATACCCATTAAATATATATGCTGAAGATGCAAAATATAAGTACAATAAATATGCATGCCATTCCCAATGGCAACCAGAATGAAATTTTATAAGGTGGCTTTACCTGGATACATTTTACATGAAAATTAGCGGTGAACAAGCTGTAAAATTATTCCAAATTATATATTAAAGTAAACTGACTACAGATTTTCTCAAGCTTTGATAAGTGACTGGCAGGATCTACACAGTGCAAAAGACATAGCTTGGATGGAAATAGTGGATGAAAGCTGGAAGTGTTCCTTGAGTATCATATTTTGTCATGGTTCAAATGTGCTAAATTTTAAGAAAAGGCCTTTGGTACCTCTGTTAACTTCAAATATAGTTATGATGTAAAGTTTATAAGATAACTCTGTGATCCTTTCACACTGACAGGCATATCATATATACTCGCAAGTTCGGTCTAACTACAAGCACAAACCCTGACCTGCCATTGCATAATGTGCCAACAGACCAGGGTCTGTGTTCTCTGTTCTACTGATTACTCCTAACAAATTGCAAGGACCAGATCTGCCAGCACATTATGTAATGGCAAATCTTAGTATGCATTTTGCAGTTGGACTTATTTGCTGGTACATGTTATGTTTGAGCAAATATTTACCCAGTTTTGTTGTGTAACAAGATATTTCCAATGGGTAAAATTACAATTTAAAAAAAAGAAAACTAAACCTAAATTAATGATAATAAGGAGTAGTATGTGCTCACTCCACAAGCATTTTTAAAAGATTATACAATATGAAACAACACATGTATATTATGAATGAGCACAGACTGTGATATACAAATGCAATTGACTGGTTGTATGACATAAATAAAATACTCAAAATGACAGCTATGATCAAATATATCAGTATCACTGAGCAAGTTTCCAATGTAACTCATAACTCACATCATAAAAGATTGTACAGTGATCCTTCTGGTAAAGATGGACAAACAAATGATCTATAATTTAAAAAAAAAAAAAAACAGTTGCAGTGCATCTAAAGGATATCAACTCAGCTGAGTCTACTTATGAACCACAAATTGAGCATTAACTGATAGTTGTTTTAAGTTGCATCATATGATATTTAATATGACAACCAAGTCACTCAGTACAATCAACATTTACATGGTTTTAATGAATTTTTTTATGCAAGAGAACTGCAGTTTTTTTTTTCATTCACAGGGCTGTTTATAAATTTGGCTTACCATTACCATCACCAGTCACAAAAGTTATAAAAGGTTGGTGGGTCACACAGAAACCTTTGGTGGGTCAGATTCTGCTTAACAAACTTGTCTAATAAAACTGCAAGTCTCTGACAGCAAGTGTCAGCAGTGAAAATTCATCTTACCTTAGATTTAGTTATAAATTATACTAATTTTTCTTTATTTATGTTTCAAAAAATTATATTGTTTAAAATCTAGCAGAATAATGGTTATTATCTTTACTGAGTTGCATTGGACATTGCATGGTGATCTCTTCTTAGATGTTCAAATTATACTGTACTTAAATGCAACACAAACATGCAAATTGTCATGCACACAATGAATCAGATGTGAATGATTAAGCATGTAAAATATTGGGATTAAAGGATCAAACACAAAATATCATGCTTTCAGGCCAAAAATGAATCTGATGCCCAAAAATCTGCAGTTAATTTCTGATAAAAAGGAAATCCATCAATAAAACTGCAAACATCCCCTGAAGTAATATTCTCATGTAAATTGATTTAGTAGTCAAACTAGTGTCTTATAATCGATAATGGTATATTGAGGTTGATGATGCATCCTTTAGTGATAAAAACTAAAGTCAGGATCTGAACAAATTAAGAAGTGTGTTGTAGAGTTCTGTTAACATATCATTTTAAGGTTGTCTATATCTGTCTAGCATTTAACTGATCATAACAAGTTCATCATATATTGAAAATAATTGCAAAATCTGAATATAGAGGATTTTATTGTTACCTTTAAATTTTCTGGGTAAAGAATTTTTACAAAATTATATCTGGTATGAATTTTTTTATTTCAGTATCACACAATAAAGTAAATAGCATGACCCCACAAAACTGTCCTCATTAAATCGACTGTCACTCCCAAAACCACAAAAACGTATTTTCATGAATAAGTCAGATTTTACAGTTTATCAAAGTAAATTAAAATTAACTGTATAAGTTTTAGACAATAACCTGACTTATGTACAAAGGACACACCATCATTATACATGCAATAATATAATTACAATATAGCTTCCTGATGATAAGATGCAATGCCAATATGAAACTAGCAGCTAGGAAAATACCATTAAGCAAGAAGTGTTCTATTAAGCAATAGGGTGTGCTGCTTTTGATAACAGAGAAAAGTAATAGTGCATTCTGCCCTTTGTTAGTTGTGATACAAGAGAATAAAGAGATGCAAGCTCGGATAGCCTACAAATGGCTCAAACTCCAAACACATCTTACATTAGATAGAGGAGCTGCCGATGTCATTGGTAAATTGCACAGCTCTATAGGACTAAGTTCTGGTACAATTGCAAAGTGATGTAAACTTGGAGATCCCTGGTCATCAGCATCCTCTCCTGCTTGTATTTTTCCTTGTTCACATTGGTCCTTGATACATTCCACATCATCAGTTTGTGATGGCATGATCAACTCCTCTACAATGGAGCTTCTAGCTTCCTGAGATTTAAGTTCTTTTTCTAGGTCCCTACTTCTTTCTGCTTGAAGTGTCTGTATTACATCATTCAAATATGATTCCTTCTCCTGAAGTTTGAAAATTACCTGGGATAGTTTTTTAATTTCAGTATTATGGCTTGTCTCAACATCATCAAGAATTTTGTTCCCATGCTGTAATTCACTCAATAGTCTTAGATTTTCTTGTTCCAGAGTCTCAATAGTTTTGTCCCTCTCTGCAATTAACATTTCTTTCTCTAGTTCTGATGCAGTGTGGTCACGGCTTGCATCTCTGACCTTAGTCTCTAAATTGACAACCTGCTGCTTCAAAGATGCTATTTCTAATTCATAGCAGCCACTTTTATCTTCGAAAGCTAAAATTTGCTCCTGGTACCATGCATTTATAGATTCCTCTTGAGACAACTGTTCTTTTACTTGAGCCAATTCTGCCTTCATATTTTCAAATGTATCAGTATCATGTGCATTTTTGCTAAGTTTTTCAGTCAACATTTCTATCTGTTTATCCTTATCTGCTTTGATTTCAAGAAGCTTTAAAAATTCTTGTTGTTGGGAAGACAACTCTTCACTGAGATGACCAAGTTCTTCTGTTTTCAATCTGACTGTTTCACTCACTGACATGAAATTAGACCGCAGCTGTTCATTCTCTTCAGTGATATCATTAAGATGCCTGTTTAATTTGAGCAATTTTAAATCTTTCTGACTTAGATCATTTTTTATTGATTCAATGTCATTCATCATTTGGCTCCGTTCTGTATTCAACATTACATTTGTAGAGGACAGTTCCTGCAGATCTGAAACCAGTTTATCCTTTTCTTTCCATAGCTTTGACAGCTGTTCTTTTGTCTCACTAAATTCAGAAGAAGATTGCTGGAGTGTTTCTACGGACTTGGATATTTCCCTCTCTTTGTCTAGTAACATTTCTTTGAGAGTTATCTGTTCCTGAGCTGCATGTTCAACCTCTCTCCTAAGTTCATCTGTCTCTTTCCTGGCTCCTTCAAAAAAAACTTCTAATTCTAATTTTTCCTTGCTCAACTGTTTATTGTTCACACTTAGAAGGTCGTGTTCATCTTGAATTGACTTAAGAACAGCATCTTTCTGCTGAGTTGACTTCATGACTTTCTCAATCTCATTATCTTTCAAAGAAATAACATTCAAGTATTCTTCGTTATTCAACTGTAGTGAAGAAATATGATCATGAAGTTCTTTGATTTCAGCTTGTAACCTTGATATCATGCTGCCAGATTTGCCCTCTTCTGATATCTGCTCTTCAAGTTCTCTAATTCTGTCTTGCAGATCATTACCCTCCTGTTTTGCTTTGTCAAGACTGAGTCTGGTTTGTTCCAATTCTGAGTGAAAGAAATCTCTTTCTGATTGCAACTGTTCACTCAGTTTTCTGCTGTGACTTAATGACTCTTCAACATGATGATGGTCTTCAAACTGCTGTATATTGGACCCTAATGTCTTTACTTCATTTTCTGACAGTTCCTCATTCTCTCTATGAATCTCAGATCTCACTCTGTGCAACTCAAAATTTAAACTTTCAGTAGTTTTTTGATACATTGAGATTTCTTGGAGTCTTTGTTCCAGTTCACTGTTAACTCTATCAACTTCCATTCTGAGACTTTGAATGACTTTCTGGCTTTCTTGACACTCCTTCTCCTTCTGCTCAAATTCAGGTCTAAGATATGCTAATCCTGATATATTAATATTGTCAGATTCTTCTCTGTGGGAAAGTAGCATTTCACTATTGTTTACAGTCCACCTGAGATCCTCCAATTCTTTTTCTAATGTTTCAACATGGTACTTCAATTGAGCATTACTATTTACTGCATCTACTAGAGCTTCTTTCTTATTCTGCAGCTCCCTTTCTAGTTCAGTTCTCAGTTCATCCATTTTTGTTATCTCAGTATCTTTCTGTTTGCAAAGCTCTTTCAAATTGGTGACTTCTGCCTTATGATTATTTTTCTCCTGAAGTAGACCTTCTACACAAATATCAGCTTGTCCACCATAGCTTGAGTCAAGACTGATAACTGACTCTTCCCTAACTTGATGAGATGCCATGAGAGAAGACATCTGTGCAGGTTGGACAAAAGTTTCAGTGGAAAGGTCTTCATTCTTCTTCTGATATTTCTGAAGCTCTATTTCTTCATGTAGTTGTTCAATTGTCTCATTTGCTTTGCAAGCATTTTGTAAAAGGGTATGTACTTCAGCCTGATGAGCCTCAATCTCCTTTTTACTTTCAATAGCTAATGATTCATAAGCAGAACAAGCTTCATCCAGCTCCTTTTTCAACTGCATTATTTTAGCATCTCTTCCTTTACAAATCTTCTGAAGCTTTTTGTTTTCATTTAGAACTTTCTCCTGGTCTGCAAGATTCTGTTCAGTTTGTTCTGATGATTGTGATTGCACTAAAGAAAGTGAAAAGTCTCGTTCTTCAAGTTGCTTCTGTAATTCCTGTACAAGTTTCTCAAGATGTTCAGCTTTATCTTTCCAAACATTAGCAAGACCTCTAGACTCCTCGAAACTTATGTTCTGCTGATGTGATTCATGGTCAAACCCATTTTTCAAATGACTTATTTGCTTTTTCAAGGCTTCAATTTCCTCTTCTTTCATGGCTAATAAGAGATTTGTAGACTCTAAAGTTCTTTCCATCTCCTCATATTTATCTACAAGTTCTTGCATCACTGTCTTATTTTGATCAGCACTTGCTTCACTTGACTTAGATGTTTGTAAACTTTCCCTTAGAGAACATAACTCCCCCTCATAGTTTTGTATAATTTGATCTTTTTGTAGGTCTTTTTCTAATTTATTCTGAAGACTCTTGATTTTTGCATCTTTTGCTTTATTTATTTTCAGCTGCTTCTTCAACTCTGATTCCAGTTTTAATTGCTGTTGGGAGAAACTATCCTTTGTTAATTTCAATTCTGTTTCCTTTTCTTCAATTTCTGCAAACATCTGGGAAATATTCTGGCTTTGTTCATCACAATTCTCCTCTAGCTTTTTATTAGATACAAAAGACTCATCCAACTGTGCTCTAAGTTCTTCACATATACTTAGCTCCTGTACTAATTTCTCACTTATGTCTTTAAATCTTTCTTGAAGAATAAGTACTTCTGTATCTTTGTCTGCAATGGCTCGATTCTGTTCTTCAAACACTTCCTCCAGTTTCTTAACCTTTGCTTCTTTTCCCTTAAGAACTTTCTGCAGCTTGTTCAGATCACTGGATAATTGCTCTTTTTCATCTAAAACAGTGTTTAATTGTACAATAAGGATATCCAAATTCTTCTGCTTCTCATCCATCTGAATTCTCAAACTTCTGGCCTCATCTGACAATCTTTCCTTCGCTTCAAGATGTAAACATTTTTCTTGTTCTAGAGCCTCAATTTTACTATGATTTTCATGAACATTCTTTTGTAAATTATTGATCAGCATTTCCTTTTGATCAATCAGCGACTGGTATGAGTCAATTTCAGTCCTCAAAGAATTGTATCTTTCTCTCCATTCTTCACATTCAAGCTCAGCTGCTTTGATTTGAGCTCTTACTTGAGATTCTTCTTCATGAAGGTAAGACAATTTAGATGATAAATCTTTAATTCTTTCTTGAAGTATCAAGTTACTAGTTTCCTTTTCAGATAGTAATTTCTCTTGTTCATGAACTCTTTCTTCACATTGTTTAACTTTAGCATCTTTGCCTTTTAGAAGCATCTGTAACTTTTTCATCTCCAATGCCATTTGTGTGTTTTCACTTAAAGATTCATCTAGTTTTGCAGATATTTCATCAAGAGACTCTTTATAAGCATCACTTTCTTCAAAAGCTGATGACCTGCTTGATTCTTTCTCTTGCTGAAGAGTTTCAAGTTCAAGTCTTAGATCTGAAATTTCTTCTGAATATAGACCAACTTTTGTCATCAGGTCTGTCAGCCGCTCTTGAAGAATAAGTCTATCTGCTTCCTTGGCTGACAATAACTTCTCTTGCTCTGACACAACTTCTTCATACCTTTTCGCCTTTGCTTCTTTACCTTTGATAAGCTTTTTAAGTTTCTTAATTTCTTTCAAAAATTTGTCATTGGCAGAGCTTAATGCGGAACATTTTGATTTCACCATTTCCAACTCATGTAACTCATCAAATTCTCCTGGCATGTCTAGAGTTCTACTGTCTTCTGTAGCAGTAGAAACCTCATCCTCAAGTTTTGAAGATATGCTCTCAAAAGATTCTTCCAATTTTGATGATCTAATGTCAAAAGAAACTTCCTCTCTTCCTTTCATAGGTTCTGTTATATTAAGTGTTCCCTGCTGATGAAGAAGATAATTAAGCTTATCATATTCATTGCTTGCACCTTTTAATTTGTCTTCAAAACAACTTTTCTCTTTTGAAAGATTTTCATTCATATGTTTTTGCTCTTTTAAATCTTCATTTAAGAGACATATTTTATAATCTTTTTCATTTATATATATTTCTAACTTATTTATACATACCTCTGCCGTAACGCATCTTTTTCTCCATTCTTCAGCTGCTGATTTTGCTTCTTCCAAAAAGAGCCTCATCTCCTTTGCAGATTCTTCATACTCTTCCACTTTGCTACAAAGGTCATGGCATCTGGTCTGAAGGATGACAATATCTGTTTCTTTTTCAGCAACAAGATTTTCCATTTCTAACACCATTTCCTCACACTTTCGCACCTTAGTTTCTTTTCCTTTCTTCACCTTTTGAAGTTTGATAATTTCAGTTGACAATCGACCTTGTTCTTTGTTACCACCATCCTCTGAGGATGAGCATCCTTTTAACATGCTTTTTAATTCCTCTATCTCTTGTTCCTTGCCTTCAATAATTAGCTCTTTCTCTGATAGTCGACTATCAAACTCTGAAGTTATCTTCAGAAGTTTAGCTTCTTTGCCTTTCAAGACCTTTTGTAATTTCTTAATTTCCTGTTGTTGCTTTGAATATTCATTTGCTAGTCTATTATGTTCATCAATGGATGCATTCAAATTAGTACCTGTTGAATAATTTTCACCATGAAGTGGTCCCATTTCTGACAGAGACATTTGTTGCTCTGCAGTGTGAGATTTTTCATTTGTTTCTCTAATTTCCATCTGTAACTGCAGACTCTTCATTTCCTCTTCTTTGTTGTAGTATGCCATTTGCCAATATTCCATTTCCTTCTCAAGCTGTGCATGTATTGATAACAAATTTTCATTAGGGTGTAAATAATCTTTACTCTCTCCTAGAGTGCGTAATTCATCTTCTTTATCTTCAACAATCTTGCACAGGCTTTCAATCTGTTTGTCCTTTTCAAGACACTGATATTCTAGGTCTTTGTTTGACACCTCAAGGATTTCAAACTCTGATTTTAAAAATTCATGAGCAATTTCAATCTGTTCCAGTTTGTTACGAAGAATTCCAACCTTTTCCTGTAATTCATTGCACTGACTTTTAAAACTGTCTTTTTCTTGCTCAAGTTTCTTGCTCTTTGCATCTTTGCCCTTGCTAACCTTTGTCAGTTTCCTAATGTCATCCTTGAGCTTTTTAATGACAACCTCGTTTTCTGAGATTTCTTCCCTATTTAGGTTTGCTTCCATAGATTCATCTTTGCTCACTGATAAAGTATCATCTTTATCAGATTTGAAAGGATTAAAAGCAGGAGAGTCCTCTTGCAGTACAGGAGTTGACATTCTAACCATGAGCTCTTCCTCTGGATGAACTGTATCAACTGAATCAAAAGAGTGCTGTATACTTGGTTGTCTAGTATCACCAGTTTGATTCATTTGCATTTTAATGTCCGATGATTCAGCCTCTTTTTTCTCATACAAGTCCTTCCATCTCTTGACCTCCTCTTTAAGTTGCAAGATAATAGAGTCTGAGTTAGGCAATGCACCAGGAAACCTTTCATTCTGAAGACTTTCAAACTGCTGATTCAAATAGTTTATTTGCCTTTCTTTCTCCTCAAAATCAGTCTGTGTTTTTGTTATTTGTATATTTAATTCAACTATATTTTCACTTAACTTTGCTTTCTCTTCCTGCAACACTGAGAGTTGGAAGTTTAAATCCTTTCTCTCATTCTTCATTGTATTTATTTCTGTTGCCATTTGATGATTCTCTTCTTCAATGCCAATTATAGAATTCAAGCTACTTTGCAATTCTTCTTTAAGATTATCCAAACTTTGTTGCAATGATTCATTTTCTGTTTTAAGGACTTCTATTTCCTTCTCTCTTTCCTGCTCAGCATCCTTTGAATCGGCAGCACTGAAAAGTATATTTTGAAAAATTGTTTCCTTTTCTTTCAAGCACTGTTTAGTAAATTCTAGATCTCTATTCATTTCAACATTGTGAGACTTTAACTGCTCTATATTTTCATTAAGGAGATGAAGTTTATTATTCTGGTTTTCAATTATCTTCTGCAGTTGACTCACTTGCTCATTACAAGTTGACTGCAGGACCTGATGTTCACTGTCTTCAACTTTTAATGCAGCCTCTAATCTGTGGTTTGTTTCTGTGAGAGTGTCTATTATTTGTTGTAATCCTTC
This sequence comes from Potamilus streckersoni, assembly GCA_016746295.1. Classification (NCBI taxonomy): domain Eukaryota; kingdom Metazoa; phylum Mollusca; class Bivalvia; order Unionida; family Unionidae; genus Potamilus; species Potamilus streckersoni. Next base: position 1,458,344 of record JAEAOA010001107.1, on the reverse strand, counting down.
AGACTGAGTCAAAGCAGCTGAATGCATTTGTTCCAACTCAACTTGTCTCTGTTCTAACTTAGAATTCATGTCTTTCAAATACTTCTCCTGCTCTTCTTTTATATGTGACTCTGTCTGCAGTTTTTCAATTGTGGTTCTGATGGTAAGAATCTCTTGTTTGTGACTGTTCCTTTCTTCTTCTATTTTGCTGAACAGCAATGTAAACTCTGCTTTCATTGAAACAAGGTGTTGGTCTTTTTCATCTATTTCTGATGACAGCACAGATATTTGAGCACACTGGGAAGCTATTTTTGTCGCAAGCTTTTCTGATGAACCCTGTTCCTCACTAAGCTGTCCTAGTAACGAGTCCTTCTCACTTGTGACCATGTTAAGCTGCTGTTCAGTGGTTTGCAACATGCTTTCCATAGCTTCTTTTGTTTTTTCCATATTTTCATAGGCTGTCCTTAATTTCATTAAGTTCTTTGAAACCAAGTCCAATTCACTTTCCAAATTATGTTTCACATGTATCTCATTGTTAAGATCCTTTTGAAAACATGCTAATGTTTCTGATACCAAAGTAAGCTCTTTGCTCATGTTCTGTTTTTCTCGTAATATCTCTTTATATTTTTGGGAAAGATCTTGAATATCATGTTCCAATTTACATTTCTCTGATGAAAGTTCCTCAACCTGTTTCTCACTCTCCTGAAGAAATTTCTCTAATGTCTCATTGCCCTGTACAAAGTTACCTATACCCTCTGTCAAATGTGAAACCCTCTCTTCAAGTTCTGACTTTAAGTCCTCGATATCATTAAGTCTTGCCTGAAGCTCACTCTTCTCTGATGCACAGGAAGCATGTTCTTTTGCCAATGCTGAGTACTTCTGAGTTAAATCTTCGAATTTCCCTATAGTTTCAACATTTCTGCCTTCCAGCTCTTGTCTTTTATTTCTTTCAATTTCAAGCTGATTTTGGACAGTTCTTAATTCCTCCTGTAAAAATGTGTTCTCTGTTTTAACCTTAAGCAAAATGTTTTCAGAAAAATTTACTTGTTTTGTCAAATTCTCATAAAATAATTCTTTTTCTTCAAGAAGGGCATTCAATTTATTAAGTTCACTTTGCATGCTTTCAGACTTAAGAGTAAATATTTCATCAGAATCACACTTCTCTTTCATAGTTCTCTTGTACTGAGCCTCAACAGCATGCAAACATTGTGAAACAGAAATCAACTCACTTTCCTTTTCTCTCAATCTTTCCTCAAACAAATTGAGCCTGGATAAAAGAGCTTCACATTCTTCATTCAATTTTGAATTTTGTTTAACAGTCTCTGCCAAAGACTTAAATTTATCCTCTGATGTTTTTGATAGAGTATCAAGTGTTTTTTGTTTTTCTTTAAGTTCTAAGCTCAAAGCATGGAAGTCTTTCTCCAGTTTCTGGTGCTTCACTTTTAAGGATGAGAGGGCTGACTGATAAGACAGGGCTTGGCTTACTGCTTCTTGTAGGGAATCCAAAACTGCTGCCATCTGTTCTTCTTTGCTCTCCATCTGTTTTGATAACTTGCCCTGATGCAAGCTCATCTTACTTCTCAAATCTTTCAGCAGTGCCCCTTTTTCAGCAATTGCTATGTTCATTGATGTTAGCCTTTCTGAGATATTTAACTGTGGCAATTTCTCCTGAATGAAGATATCTATTGATGCTGAAATTTCATATACAGCTCTCTGGAAAGAGTCCACCTCCTCCTGTAAATGATGTTTATCTGTAAGCAATGTTTGAATCTCTATCTGAAGGGTTTTATTTTGTCTACATGCATCCTCATATAAAACTGATGTCTCATGTAATTTTGATACAGTGGAGTTGAACATATCCTCCAAATCTTTCAAAGATTTTTTTGACTGTGTAATATCTATCGTCTGTCTATTATAATCTTGTCTAAGTTCTTTCATCTTCTCTGCTTCGTCTGTGTAATGTTGTTCATAATCTTCAACTTTCTCATTCAGTTGGGTGTTTCTTTGCTGAAGCTCTGTTATTCTGGAATTCATCAGCAACTCTGTATTTTGAAGTTCTGACATTAATTTACTCTTCTCTTCAAGTAATATATCCACATCTGCCTTTACTTTATTTAGTGACTTTTCTAACTCAATATTTTCTTTACTGTGGTTTGCCTTTTCCTCATCTAAAAGCACAATATCCTGCAGTAGATGTTTTACTCTACACTCAACAGTACTAAGCTTTAATTCCACTTCCTTCTTTTGCGAAAACAGTAAAGATGTATGTGACTCTGCTGAAATAAATTTATTTTGAGATTCAGAAATTTCTCCTAACAGAATCTGTATCTGCACCTCCTTGTCAGATACTTGTCTTCCTAGTTCTTTATTAACTTCCTTTGTAAGAGATATAATTTCAACTAGTTCTTCAATTTTTTCATCCTTTCTTGCACTGGCTTCTTGTAATTCTGATTTTTCAGCTTCTAGCCTTGCAATTACAGCTTTGTTGTTAACTGCGAAACACTCACTGTCCTCCAACTGTTGTTTAAGTTCCTTAACCTGCTGGGTTAATAACTTATTATCTTTCTCAAGATGCATAATTTTTTCTTGAGCACTATTTAATTCTGCTTTCAAGCTTTTTACTTCTGAAGAAAGGAATTCTACTGAAGATGTCGACTTATTCAAATCATTCAAAATCCCTTCCAATGTCTCTTTTTTCTCTGCTAAATCTAACTCTGCCTTTTTCAATTCATCTATGAGACTATCTTTCAACTGTTCAAAATGTTCAACTGCTATGCCTCTTTCCTTCGATATACTTTCTTCAGATGACAGTTTTAACAACAAGTCCTGTTTCTCCAAGGTCAATACTTCTATATCTTTTACTCTGCTTCCCACTTCTTTCTCCATTTTGCGACATTTCTCTTCCAAATTATCTACTTGACTCTCAAAAGTGTAAACTTGTTTCTGAAGGTAATCAGCAATAGTTTCAGTCTCTTGTTGCTTTTCTTCCAAGTATTTAATCCTTTCTTCCAGCTCTATTCGTGCAGCTTCAGTATTCTCTAAGTTCGACCCAGTTGTGTTCAGTTCAGATTCCAACTCTTCTCTCTGAGAATTTCCTATCTCAATTTGTGTCACAAGATCAGTGATACTGTTTGATAATGTCTCTATCTTCCAGTCTCTTTCCTCCTTCACCTTTTCCATATTGGCCTCAACCTCCTGGATCTGGTTCATTAGATTACTTATTTGATCCTCCTTTTCTGTTAGCTGCTCCTGAATTTCAGCAACATGATTTTCTGCATCTTCCTTCTCCTTCATAGCATTTGATAGTTTTTCCATCACTTTATGCATTTCTTCACCAAGTTCTTCACATTTTCTACTCAAAGAAGAGACCTTCTCACGCATATCTTTTATTTCTGTCCACTGTGTAGATACTTTACTTTGAAGCTCAATGATAAATTCCTCTTTCTCTTCAACCTTCTTTTCTGTATATGACAGCTGCTTTTTAAAATCCTCAAGTTTTTTATTTTTTTCACTTATGTTTTGAATAAATTCTTCATTCTTCTTGGATGCATTGGCAAGTTTGTCTGCAGAATCTAATAATTCATCCTGTGTTTCTTCAAGCTTGTGTTGCAGGTCAGAAAGCTGACTATTCAGATTAGTGTTTTCATCTAATGCTGTAGTGAGAATTCTTCTTGTTTCTCCAAGTTTGAAAGTCAACTCTTCAATCTCACTATTGAACTGTTGGGCAATTTCTTTCTTCTCATTTTCCAGAATGGTAACTTTTTCAGTCAAATCACAGATTTCATCCTCTTTTTCATCTATCCTCTGGTTTATATTTTTTATTCCTAAAGATAATTCTTCTTTGTCCTGTAATGCTGAGTGAAGTAGTGCTTGTAAACCTGTGTTGTCCTCTACACTGGCTTTAAGCTTTGCAATAAGATCCCTCTTTTCCTCAAACATTTCACTCTGTAGTCTCTCTGCCACTTCATTCTGTTCAGACATTGCCTTTTCCAATGATGTTACCTTTAAAATAGATGACATAACTTCTGATTTCAGGGTCGTTATTTCATTATTATTCAAAGATATGGAAGAATGCAATTCTTCAATGATTGCTTCTTTGTCCTTATTATCAACCATTATCGCTTCTTTTTCTTTACAAATGTGATCAAGATTTTCTTCAAATTTCTTTAAGTCAATTTGAAGACCAACAATGATGCCTTGAAGACTCTCATTGTCCTTTTCAGCATTTGAAATACAAGACTGGAGAAAAGTGATAGTTTTTATTTTATGCTGCATAGTATTCTCCATTACAGACTTCTGTTTTAATAAAAATTCATGATCTTTCTGAAAGTTTTCTAAGCAAACACTTTTCTTTGTTAAATTGTCTTTCAGTAACACAAGATCTGCCTGTAACTGTTCACATTCCAGGAATTTTGTGGAAAACTGATTCTCCACTTGTAGTGTCTTTTCTTCTGCCTTGGCCATCTGCTCCCCCAATGAAACCAGTGATGACTTTAAGAGCTCTAAGGACACCTCCAAATGTGCTACCATTTCTTGTTTTTCCATTAACTGTCTCTGCAACTCTTGCATATTTTGTTTCATACTAGTGATATGTCTTTCTTTTTCCAAAAGTTCATTTTCGCTTTCCTGCAATAATTGATCTCTCTTTTCAAGCTTTGAAATCATCATTTCCTTCTCATTATTACTTGAGGACACTGTGTCTTCAAGGATTTTAGTTTGCAGATTCATCTCTTCCAAGTTATGGGACAATTGATCAATTCTTTTCATCAGTTCCTGTTGATTTTGTTTTAAAATTGAAATATGATCAATCTTATTAGAAATGTCTTCTTCTTTATCTTGAATTACCTCTTTTGTTTTTTTGAGATCTTCCTTTAGTAGTTGTTTTTCTTGGATTAGTGCTTCCACCTGATGAAGCAGATCTGCTTCTCTTCTTTCTTGGCTAGTTGTGTCCTTTATCAAATTCTCATTTGCCTCCCTAAATTCTGATAACTGCAATCTCAAATCCTGTATATCATTTGAGGATGTTTGTAGCTGTCCCTCTATTATTTTGATGGTGTTTCTATTGCCTTCATTTTCTTTTTGCATATTAAGATGAGCATGTTTCAGGTCTGCAATTTGTGTATGTGCTGCCTCCAATTCTTTCTGAACCAAACTCTTTTGATTTTTAATGTTATGAAGCTCTTTTTCTATGGAATACTTCAGCTCTGATATTTCTCTTTCAGAAGCTTTGATAATACCTATCTGCAATAATAGACTCTCAAGCTCCTCCCTCCTTCTCTCAGACTCTGAGGTGAGACCATCTATCATGGACTGTTGTCTACCAACACAATCTTTTAAATTATTATTTTCATCTTTCAAATATGCTTGGTCTAACAAAATCTGTTCTTTTTCCTGTCTGAGATTTGTAGTCAACTCCCTCAAGCTATCTACTTCTTTCTTTAATTCATCATTATCCATCTGTAACTCCACTGTTGAATTTCGTAATAAGGAAACAGATGTATGAAGTGAATGAATTTCTTCAACCTGTTCATCATAGAGCTCCTTTTGATTCTTTAGTTTCTGGTCTAAAAGGTAGCATTGTTCATTTTGTTTTTCCATCTCCCTAGCTTTTGTGTCCAGGGATGCCTTAAGTTCATCAATAATTTGGTTTAATTCCTGAATCTCAATTGTTTTGGACTTCAATAAAACCACTTTTTCTGAATTACTTTGTCTAAACTTTTCAAGATCATCCATTTTCAATTCCAACTGTTCATTTCTATTGGCCAATTCCTGATGAAATTCTAGCATTTCAGCATCTTTGGTATTCAATGAATATTTTAATTCTTCTATAGTACTCTCCAAGTTTCTATTGTCATCCATTATTCTCAATATCTTCCCTTGTAGTTCTTCAATCAAAGATTCATACTGAATCAATTTTTCCTTCAATACTGTCATATTTTCATTTTGCTCTAAATTTTTCTTTGAAGTTTCTGAAAACCTCCTATGCAGTTCTTCAAGACTTTGTGAAGAGGCCTGTAAATTGTGTGTCATATTTTTTATACAGTCTTCTTTCTCATCCAAATGTTGCTTTCGAGTATCTAATTCATTCTGTAATGAGGATTTGCAAGCTTCCATCTTTTTCACTTCCTCACTTAAAAATTGGATAGTCTCCTTGGCTTCCTCTAAAGCATGAAGCTCTTGAGATAGTTTCTTTTGGACTGCATTATATTTGCTACTAATTAGTCTAATTTCACTATCAATGGAGAAGCTCTCTGTTAACTTTTCCTCCATACAAGTGGATAACATTTCAATCTGAGCAACCTTGTCTGATAGCATTTCATACAAATTGTCCATTTTGAGCTGAAAGTCAAGTAACTGACATTTCTGATCCTGTATTAGATTCTCTTGTGTCTGCTTCACACTGAACAGCTCTCTAATTTCATCTGCCAAATTTTCTTTCTCACTAGAAAGTTTCTCATTTGATCTTGCCAAATTTTCCTGTTCTTTCATCATTTCACCTAGTTCTTCCTCTTTACTCTCCCTTATGTGTTCTATTTCCAGAACATAGGATTTAAGATTCTTAAGTTTAGCATCCCTGTCATCACATGTTGTGGTTAAATCTTTTTGATACTGCTCCATCTGCAACAGTTGTTCTTTCAACTGTCTCACCTCACATGCTATAGAATCTACTAACTTTAACAGTCTCTCATTTTCTGTCTGCAATTCCATTATTAACACCAATTTGGACTGAATTACATCTTCTTTTTTATTAGCACTAATTTCCATTTGGCTGCATTTTGCTTCCAAATCTTGCAATTTTGTCTTAAGACTGATGATGTTTTCAATATTTTCTCTCAAATCATCTTCAAGTTCTTGTATTATCTTGACCTTTTTTTCTAAAGTTTCTTCTTTGTCCCTCAGCAATTTAGAATGAGTTACCTGTTCTAGCTCAAGTGAGGACTGATAGTCATCTATCAGGTAATTCATCTGTACCACAGCATCTTCTTTAGCTTTCAGAGCTACTGAAGCATCATTCAACTGACCCTGCATTGAAGACAGCTTATCTTTTAGATCAGCAATCTGACTTTGCAAATTGGCTTTTGTTTCTTCAAGTTGTTGCAATGCACTAACTTTTCCTACAACCTCTTCTTTTAAATGGGTGTTGGTCTTATCAAGATCATCTCTCAACTGTTCAGCAATAGACTCTTTTTCAAGGATAGTAGCCTTTGATGACTCCAGTTCTGTTTGCAGATTTGACAATTCATTAGTCAGATCTTGTTTCCTCTCAGTCAACTGTTTGATAACATCACATGACTCCTTAAGTTCTGCATTCATGGAAGTAATCTTTTGCTCAAATGTTTTAATATTATTTTCCATTTCCTGCTCCAAATAATTTATTGTCTGCTCTTGCTCACGGATGATTTTGTCTTTCTTCCCCTCTGCTCTCTTCAAACATTCAATGTTCATTTCCAACTGCCTCAGCAAATCATCTTTGTTGTCCACCGCTCCAATCAGCCCATCATAGCTTCTTTGTATTTCTTCAACTTCCTTTGTCAATTGGCTCACATTTTCTTGAAAACTTTCCAGTGTCTTCTCTTTACATATGATTTCATGAGTCAATTCCTCAATCTCAAAATCCTTTGCTTCCATTTCTTTTTTATTCTGATTTAGTCTTTCATTAAGGGTCTCTTTAAGGTTCAGTAAATCTCTCGTTTTGCCAGTCAAGTCATTTATAATTTCATCTTTGCAAATAATTTGTTCTTCAGCTGACTTGGTCAACTGTTCTAGTGTTTTGTCCTTATCTATAACTGCTCTAGCTCCTTCCTCCTGTGTCATTTCTATCATATGAACCAACCTCTCAGTTTCAAGAGTTTTCTCACTGATGGTATATTCCATTGATGATACCTTCTTTTCGGCCTCTTCCACTGCACTGGCAAGTTCACCCTGCAGTACGTTTCTAGCTGCCTCTAATTCTGCATTCTTTTCCTCTAAATTTTCAATCTTTTGCAACAGATGTGTGCATTTCTCTTGCAAAGAAGAGTTAGAATTATTCATCATATTTACAGTTTCTCTCAAATGCAGAATTTCCAAATCTTTTGACTCTATCTGATTACTCTGAAGCTGGAATTTTTCCTCGAGTTCTTCAATACCTGCATTTAGGGTTGACAAAGTCTCTTCCATTTCTTTCATTTTATTATCAGACTCAGTTTTTGCTAATTTAAGAGAATCTCTGATGAACTCTAATTCATTTTCTTTCATTTCCTTTTCCATCTTTAATTCAGCTATAAGATTTTGCAGGGATGCAACTTCTGCTCCTTTTTCTTTGATGAGCCTCTGGTTGTCAGTTGTCACATCAATGTTCCTATTCAATGCTTCTTTTAAATTGTCACTGATCTCTTGAATAAGGGAATCTTTGTCTTTTAAAGTGGAAACATGTTCTGCCAAATGAATTTGTAAAGTATTTAATTCTGTTGACATATCACTGTTGGCTTTGGAAATCTCTACAACTGTCTCTTCCAAATGATGGACAGTTTGGGCCTTCTCTGTAATTTTTACCCCAAGATCATCCTTGGTCTGCTGAAATTCCTCTTTTAACTTTGCATTTGCAAGCTTAAAGTCATCTAATGAGCTAGTCAAGTCTTTGTTACTATTGCAAAGTTCATCCAATCTTTGCTGTAGCTGAAACACAACTTCTTCCTTCATCTCTACATTCTGCAATAAAGTGTGTTGTGCTACTATTAATTCCTCTTTCTCTTTGTTTATAGCAGACAGGGATTCTGTAATCATGTCTAAGCTTTCATTTGCCTTCTTAAGCTGATGTGTCAATTTATCTCTTTCCTGCTGCAGTTCAAGAATGAATTTTTCATTGTGAGAAAGCCTGTCAGCTAGCATCTGTTCTCGATTCTTGTAATTTTGTAAATCCAGTTCCAATTGCTGTATAATTTCAGTATTCTTGTGAGAATCCTCCAGCTTAATCTTAATTTCATTTTCAAGCTGTGATATTATTTGTTCTTTTTCTGTAATGATATTTTCAGAGCAGTTCCTTTCCTCTTTAAATTTAAAAAGCTCTGTCTGCAGGTCAGTTACTAATTCCTCTCTCTTACATAAAGTTTCTGACATTTCAGCTTCCACCATTTTAGATTTTGTAACAAGATCATTTATTTCAGCCATCAAATTAGAACATTCTTCCTCAAGTGCTTTGTTTGCCTCATGTAACCTGTTTACAGCTACATCTTTCTCAGTTATTTCTTCTATTACAGCATTTTTTTCTGATTGAGCATCAGCAAGTTTTAAGGTAATTTCTTCAAGACATGAGCAAATATTCACATTTTCTTCTTGGAGTAACTTATTTTTATTCTCGTTTTCTTCCAACCTGGCCTCCAAGCTTGCTATTTCTTCATCTCTTCTGGCTGCAGCAATCTGGTCCTCCTTGTTTCTTGTTTCAAAAAGATCATTCAACTTCTTGATATCTTGGACCTTATCTTCAATGGATTTCTTCAACTTTAAATTTTCTTCACCAAGAGCCGTATTATTTTGTGTCATATGTAATACTGATTCTTCAAGGTTACTTTTCATATGTACAAATTCCTCCCTGAGTATAGCATTGGATTCTTTCTGTTCTAAACATCCCATTTTAAAATATTCCATACTTTCCTTTAAACTAGATACTTCTATTTTAAGTCCATTACATTCTCTTTCATGCTCATAGCACTTTGACGTCTTTTCACTTAAACTTGTTTCAGTTTCTACCAATATTTTCCTCAGATTATTGCTCTCCTCTTCTAACAGCTTTGCCTTCTCTAACTGGTCATAAAGTTGTTGCTCTAACATCTTGAGAAAACTCTCTTTTTCATGCAAAACTGTTCCTTGTTGAGCACACTCATCCTTATAATTCTCTATTTCTGTCCTCTGTTGAGTACATTCTTTTTGAAGAGTTTCCACATCTGTCTTTAGTAGAGAGCATTCTTTCTTAAGCTCTTCTACCTCACATTCTCTTGTATCAACATTTTGGGTTAACTTCTCAACCTGCTTAGTAGTGTCATCTTGTGTTTGTTTTAACATAGAGAAATCAGACTGTATGATTGCTAAATCATTCTGCAATTTATTTTTTTCAAGAAATTCTATTTCCCTAGATTTTTCTAATTCTTGCAGGGCATTCTCCATCTCCTTTACCCTTTTTTGGCAATCTGTTTGACAATCTTCAAAAGTTCTACATAATTTTTCTATCTCTGCAGATTTTTGTTGTATAACACATTCTGAGCCAGAAAGTTTTACAGCAGTTTCATTAAGTACCCTCTCTAAATCCATCTGACGTTTCTGGTTTTTGGCTTCCAGTACTTCGCTTTCTGTTTTCATCTGTTTCATCTTCTCATTTAATTCCAAAATTTGTGTATCCAAAGAAGAGTTTTTTATGGTCACCTCTTCAAGAGCCATATTTGACTTGTGTAATTCACAGTGTTTCAATTCAAGCTTTTGTTTAATGAGTTTCAACTCTGATTCAACAGACAAAGCTGATTCTTGAAGGACTGATACAGACTCACTCAGACAGCTAATCCTCAGTTGACAGTCTGAAATTGTATTGTCCTTGATCATAATTTCTGCTTCACTCTGCTGCTGAATATCTTCTAAACAAGATTTCACTTTCTGAATTTCATTGTCCTTGGCAGAACACACATTATGCAACTCCCCATTTTCATCTGTAAGCTGTTTTATTTTCTCTGCCTGCTCATCAATGGTCTTTGTACACTCCACCAAATGGACTGTCATGCTTTCCCTCTGCACAGCAATCTCTTCACTCAACTGACATTTGTCTGTATCCTTTTCCTGAACCATTTGAGCAAATGCTCTTCTCAAGTCATCCACTTCTGACTGTAAAGTATAAATCTGCTCAGATTTATCAGAAAGAAAATCCTTAAGGCTGTCAATTTCTTTCATACTTTGTATTCTTTGATCAGAAAGTTCACTGTCTTTCAAATCAATTGAAATCTTTAGTTGACCGATTTCAGAATTCTTATTTTCAATATTTAATAAATATTCCTTTAAAGTAGATGTCAATTCCAGCTCTTTCTCTTGCATCTGCTGGCATTTCTTCTTAGAATCTTCTAAATTACATGAAAGGTCAGCTACCATCTCTTCTGATTCTGAAAACTTAAGTCTCATTTCATTCAGTTCTTCTGAAAAGGTTTCAAAAAGGCAAGCCTTCTCAGCCAATTGTTCTTTAAGTAATTCTGTTTGTGAAATACATGACTTCCTCTCACTTTCAGCTTTTTCTAGTTCTGACAATACATTTTGGCTATGCCTTTCTTGGTCATTTAACTTATTTAAAAGACTATCCCTCTCTGTGACAATTTCTTGAATGTCTGACTCTAGTTTTGAAATAATTTTATTTAAATTTTCTTTTTCTTCTTTCAGCTTTTCACAGGACAACTCTGCATTTAACTTTTCATCTTTAAGCATCTTACAGGAGGCATCTGCAGTCTGACATGCAAGAGAAATTTTGTTAATGTCATGCTTCAGTGACTGAATCATGCCATCTTTAATGACATGTTCATCATGCAAACTAGAACACCGAGACTTTGCATGCTGGAGCTCAGATTTCACAGAGTCCAATTCAGACTTCTGAAACTCAAGCATTTTATTCAGGCTAACAATTTGCTGAGACAAAGACAACACTTCCTGATGCTTCTCTAAAAGAAGCTGTTCACATTCTACTTTCTGCACACTTACATGTTCAAACTGAAATTTGGCTTCAGAGAGAGAACTATGAAGAACAGATACCTCTGCATGCTTGGACTTACATTCATGCTTCAATTCACTAACCTGTGCAACCAGATCCCTCTGCTCTGCCTCAAACTGAGAAACCTTCTGCCAAGAATCTGCCAGCTCCTTTCTTGCAACCTCTTGTTCACTTACAGCATCGTCAAGACTCCTTTGTAAACTGGCACAATAAGTTTCCATTTTAGTCAGTTCACTAATTTTCACATTAAGGGATTCTTGCAACTCTCTGGAATTACCATGGCTTTCATCTCTCTCCTTTGAAACACTATGTAACTTTTCACTTAGTTCTAGTATCTCATCATCTTTTTTGCTGATGCTCTCTTGCATCAATGAAATGTTATTTTTAAGCTCTGTTATCAACTGCAAATTTTCTGAATCTCTCTTCTCAACAACTGAGCATTTTTCACTATAGGATTTCACCTGTTCCATTAGACTCTGAATTTGTTCATCCTTTTGTTTATTGGAATCTGAGCTCTTTTCCACTGCAAAGTTTGCATTTTTTACCAGCACATTCAAGGAAGAAATTTCTTCCAAGAGTTTCTCATTTTCTGCCAACATATTTGAAACTTTACTCTCTTTTTCACTTAGATGCTCCTTGAGATTATCAATCTGAGATGTGTATTCCAAGATCTTTGTTTTCAGAGTCTTAGCATCTTCTGTCAGAGACTGAACAGCACCACTTTTTTCTAACTCACTCTGTTTCAGTTCATTCTGTACTAGCTCCAACTGTAAATTCAGAGTTTCAGTCCTGCTTTCTTTTTCTATCACAGAAGAATTCAATCTTTCAACATCATTTTGAAGAGACTGAATCATCTGGTCCTTTAATAAACACTCTTGAGAAAGTACATCCAGATTTTGTGTCAGAGTAATGAATGCCATGTTTTTTTCTTCAAAGTGACTTTGTAAGACAACACACTCTTGCTGAAAACCATTAGCAAGTTCCTGTGCTTGCTCCCTCTGCTGCTCTAAAGACTGCACTTGTCTTGCAAATACAACTTCCTGCTCCTCAAGAGTCCTCCTCAATTCAGACACCTTATTCCCAAGTTCACCGATTTCATTGTTCAAACCGGAAATCATACCTGTCAATTCACAAATTTTAGAATCTTTATTTTGCAGAGAATCTTCTTGATGTTTACACATATTTTTTAATTCATTCATTGTTTTAACACAATTATCATTTTCATCCTTCAGGTGCTTGATTTCATGTTCCTTACTTTCTAAACTATTTATATTTTCTGTCCGTACAGAATCTAGTTCAGCCGTCAAAGTCTGAACTTGTGCATATATTTCTTTGATATTGGCATGTAGTCTCTCAATTTCAGTGTCTTTCTTATCACACATATTTTTCTGATTTGTTAATTCTTTCTCTAACTCAGACATTTGAAATAGAAGAGTTTGTATTTTCAACTCAAACTCATCACCTTGCATTGTCTGACCTTTCGTTACTTCCAGTTCTCTTGAAAGTTGCTTACTTTCTAACTGAAGCTGTTGAATATAATCATCTTTTCCTGAACTTATAGAATTGAGATTGTCAATTATTTCATATTTATCTTTCACACTTTTCTCCAGTTCTTCAATGGTGATCAAGTGTCCAGACAACTGACTCTGTAACTGTTTCTTCTCCTGAAGATGCAAACTCACTTCCTCTTTGTGGCTAGATTTTAAATGTTGAATACTGCTATTGGCAGAGTCTATATCTGCCTGAAGTGCTGCTATAGTTTCTTCCTGACTTGTGACTTGCTCACTGAGAGTGTTAATCCTATGAAATTCATTTTGAAAATACTCAAGCATTTCTGATAATGTCCTAGACTTAGATCCGAAAGCACCAACAAAGTTTGATATTTCTTTCTCCATCTCTCGAAATTTTTGAAAGGATTCCTCAAGAAGCTTCTCTTTTTCTGTCAGTTGATCCTTATAATGGTCAACTTCCTCACTTAGATTCTTATTCCTCTGTAATTCACCCATAAAGTAATCCTTCATTTCTGATAATGTCCTCTTCTCAGAACCAAATGCACTGACAAAGTTCACAATGTCCAGCTCCAAATCACCGATTTTTTTCCTAACCTCCTCCAGACACCTCTCCTTGTCTCCCAGCTGGTCTTTGAACTTGTCAAGCCTCTGTTTCATCTCTTGGCTCTCCTGAGAAGACTGCTGAAGAGCCTGTTTACTAAGTGTCTTCTCCTCTGCAGAAAGATGAAGTTCTTGCTGCAAACCTTGGATCTCCACAGTTTGTTCTTCCTACATTGGGACAGAAAAATTTAAGAATAGAAAGCAAAGTCTACAAGAATAGGAGCCAAGTTAAATATGGAACAACCTCCCAAGAGGAGCATGGGTGGAAAATTGTTTGAATTATGGTGGCAGGTAAGGGAGAAAAATAGACATATAGAAATACTTGAGGGACAAATACCAAAGACTAGCTAGAAATAATAAATGTATATAGATGATTGCCATTGAGATGTCAACTATGCACTTGCATTCATTATGTTAGGTCCATATCATGTACACATATTTTCTTTTGGAGCCATGGTAGCTCAGTTGGTAGATCAACAGACTTATAATCCAAATGTAGTAGATTCAATAGCTGCCCAACCTGCCAAGGTTAGCTGCAGGTCATTAGAAAAAGTTGTTGGATATATTTCACAATTTCTTTCAATTTTCAATAATGTTTCTAGCAGCTAAATTTACCTCTTCTAATAGTAAATATGATGTTTCTGTTTTCAGTGGACCATATCAACAAATGAAAACTGTAAACTGTTTTAGATTTTGTAGCAAGATCATTTATTTCATTTTGTTGGTTTGGTAAATAAATAGTGCACTTTAGTATTTTTGTATTAGTACACTTACTGCGTATTATAGAGAAATAATTTACCTCCAGTAATAGTACAATATGATGTTTTTGTTTTCAGTGGACCATATAAACAAATGAAAACTGTAAAATACATGTACCTTCAGGTGTTGTTTTTCTGGGGCTTAATGCCATTTTTCAGCACACGATAGGCTATATTTGGCGGCCAGTATTAATGGTCAGGGAAGAAACTGGGAAATCCACGAAAATAACCACCGATCCAAGAGAAGCTACTAGCAAGCTTTCTCATATATCCACATTCGCTGAATCTTAGACTCTAACTCATGCAGACAGAGGTGAGATGGCAGTGATCCATAATGGACAGCACTTTAGACCACTCGGCCACTTCAAGTGTACTCTGATGGAACAAGAAACACTTCAGGGAAAGGGGGGATTTTGAAGATGCTCTCCTAATTACTGTTACATGCCATGGAAGTCTATTCATCAAAATACATTAATAAACTTTTTTGTAAGTAATTTTTGCATGTTTTATCAATGTTTAGGGAAATTTGTTAAGAAAAGTAAAAAATATAATACCCCAGCAAGTCATGCTTCGATCCAACAATGTTGCCAGATATGTGGGCAAATGTAAACTCACTTTTTCCATTATTTTATTTTATTTGTGATATTAATGTGATATATATCTTATAAAATTAATAAATAAATTCAAGATGCAAAGAAACACTAGTTATATAGGTGCCACAACTCAGAAAAACTTTTACAAAACAAATTAGAACTTGGGTTTTCCTTATATTAAGCCTTGCATCAAATTGGTTAAAATATGTTATGTCTATCACAGATACCATATGTACTCACTCATAAGTACAACTGCAAAGACACAGATCTGCCATCACATTACACAATGGCAGATTTGGATCTGTGCAGTAGTTAGGAAACATTAGAAGAACAAACAATATAGACCCTGATCTGCATGCTCATTATGCTGAGGCAGATTAGGATCTTTGTTGTTTGACTCCACCTATAAGCAGTATAAATAGTAACATGAAATAACATTTGTGATGCAACAGCAAAGTGGGGCTCTAGATTAATTTTAACTGAAAAAGACCAATATCGAATCTGACCTAGGTCTTTATGATATTCAATTCCACAGAAAATTCTTTCAATCCCTGAAGATCAACCTTATCAAACAGAATGAAATCAGTGACATAGACATACACACCATATCTATTTGCTTATTAGTTGAGTCAAACTGCAAACAATGATCCTGATCTGCCATAGTTTAATGTGTCTGCAAATGTGGGTCTATTTGTTTTCTGATTACTCCTAAGTACACAGACCCTGATCTACCACATATGTGCCAGCAAATCTGGGTTGTGCAGCTTGCAGTTGAAGTTGTCTCATAAGTGAGTATACATGGTAAATATATTGTCCAAGTGCAGGCAGATGTGACAATGCCAAATTCCCCTCTACATAATAAGAAGAGGCACAACAAATCAAGGAACTGCTCAACAATTAGCCGATGTAAGCTTACCTGGGATAGACACAAGAGTGATCATTTATGGTGTAAAAATGTTAAACTGGATTGTATAGGTGCTTACAAATTCATGTTCATTTACATTTTTAGATGCTTCTACAACCTACCTGTTAAATAACATATACTGCACACTGCCCAGTTTTGAAACTAAGCAAAGATTGAAAGCCATTTAACAAATTATGTTTCCACCCTCACCTTTATTTTCCTGAGTTGAGTAAGTTGCTCCTCATGTTCAGAGAGAGTTCTGGTAAGATAATCTTTTTCTTGTTGGAGGTCAGACAGTCTTTCACTCAAATGCTTTTTCTCTTGTTGCAAATCATAAATAGTGGCACTCAACTCATTTTTCTCCTTTTGTAACAGCTCTTGAGTAGTGATCATCTCCCTTTTCTCTGACTCTAATGAGAAAAGTTTTTCCTCCAGAGTTGCTGTCTGGAGCTGGAAGTTGTTGATCTGGGCATCGAGTTTCACTTTTACTTGATTCAGAGTTTCAAGTTCTTCTGTTAGTTGATTGATTTTATTCAGCTGATCCTTGCCATGTTGACTTTCTGTCTCAAGCTGAACTTGCAGGTCCTTTAACTAAAAATGAATTAGTAATTGTAACCAAAAGTCAAAGTACATAAATCAGTATATAGGAAAAAATTAAGTCTATACAAGTAAATTTTCACTAAATTAATATCCCTGAAAAATGGAAATAACTCCAACAATGACAAAACTACATTAAAGTCTTATCAGGTGACTGATATATTAAAAAAAATGAAATCCTCTCCAACCCCAAATGTTTTCTTCCACTTATAACAGAATCTGAAAGAAAATGTCTTCTAGTTAAATTTTTTTGGGACATGTATAAAACTTAATTTTAGTGCACATATAAGTTGTGAGGGTGAAAATTAAGGTTTTCCCTGTATTAAACATAAAATAATGATCTTGCTTTTTATTATCTTTTGAAGAATACAATAATATCTTGTAGTTTCCAAGTTTAGTTTTTGTTACCTGATTCAAATAAAAAAATGTCTCCTTCTGCAATTATTGAAATAGTCATTATGTCTTTAAGCTTATGGATCACTTGTTATATGTTGAAATATTTACCTTTACAGCTAAGGGAATAAGAAATCCAAAATTAATGAAAAGTTTTTATCTTGGTATGCATTTTCTTGTACTACTTTAATTTAAATATCTTGATATACAGGTCATTACACATTATTTTGTCACTAAATAATCATCGTTACCAAATGAGCATTCAAAAGTTTATCAAATCTTCAAGTTAAGGATTGCTGACTTCCTCCTTTCTTTCCAATACAGAAAGAAAGGTCATGTTGGAGAAATATTTTTTCTGCATAACACAGTTATTGAGATCACATCAGTTTTCTGCAACATAAAGCATGTATACCAATTTTATGACTGGATGCAAATAGCTACAAATTTTCCCAAGGTCTGGTATACATTTTATAGATGTTATCATTTTCTTTCACCGGACTGTTATTGCAATCATTAACACTGCTTAAACAGGTCATAAAATTAGCAGTTTATTGCTACCCAAAGGCTAGGAAATTTCTTTTCAGACCAGTAGTTTTCATAATTTCAGCAGTAGTGTGGTTAGAATAGTTTGAATTGTCACCAGTTAGCATCTGTGGGAAGAACTTGTAAAATATTAAACAGAACTAGTAAATTCTGAGATCTACAAGTCCTTCTTGCTACAGAGAAAGTTATTGTAAATTGCAGACCTAATACCTACTTTTTTTATTTTTATTATTCGATAAGATTAGAAGTCACAGCCTCTTCACTGCATTTACAATCTCTACTAGGTCCAAAGTGCTAAAATACAGTTAGGTAGTAATGTTTATATTCACTTATAAGTCAAGACTAACTACAAACAAAAAAGATCCATATATGCTGTAGCAAATTGCACCTGCAGATGAGTGTCCTTCACATTTGTTCTACTTATTACTAATTTCAAACTGCACAGATCCATATCTGTTGGTGCATCATATGATGACAGATCTGGGCCTGTGCAATTCGACACATCTTTTAAGTGAGTACTTACAGTAAATGAAGACATAATGATGTTACGCCTGTACTAAAAGGAGCTGTACAGAAAGTATCGATTTTACAAAAGTGAACACAATTCAACACAATAAAGTTGTATGATTAGTATCATCTGAATCTTAATATCAAACATTATTTTTGCCAAGTCTGCTGATATTCTTCCTTAAAGCCTGAGTCAGTTTAGTTGGACCCCTTGTGAACATGCTATCAAAATTTTCCTAAATATTATTATACCTTCATGTGCAATTCTTCATTCTCTTTCTCAAAGGCAAGAATAGGCTGCTGCATGTCTTTGTCTATTTTTTCTTTCAACCTCTGTACTTCTGCAACCAACTCTGTTCTCTCTTTCTTAAAAACTAAAAATTAAAGTACATAAAAAAAAATCAGAAATACATTAATAAAAGGAAGTGCTCTAATAATTTAAACATTTTCTACAAGTACTTAAATTGCTTGCCATCTTCAGACACAGCAGTACTTGTAATTCCCTCCCTAAACAAGAGTCCCTTAAAGGTACTGGTGATCTACTATCCAAAAATAATTTCCTGGATGTAAAGATAAGACCTATTCTTTTCAGCAGCTGAGTGCTGAAGCCATCTCTGCTATTCCTGAAAAATGTTCAAAACTAACTATTGTGGCAGTCATACTGGATGTAAGGTTTGCACCATTTCAGGTAGGGCAAACTTGACACCATTAGTAGACTTTTGATGAAAATCCATTTTGACGTGACCTTCCATTCCAGATAATTAATGACACGATTATCATTATGTTCAAATTTTGGATCAGATCAGCACCTTCCTCATTCAGGACCAACTAGATCTCACAGTTAGTCTTTTGTTGAAAATACCATGTTAATATGATTTTCCATTTAGTAGAAGTAGCAATAACAAAATTTAAAAAATAGCAGCCATTGTAGTCATAATGGATGTCAGATTGGAAAATTCAATGTAGATATGACTTTCACTTCATGAGGATAATTAATGCTATAAGACTTTCAAGATGGCAGCAATAACAAGATCTTCAAAATGACTATTATGGTGGCCATACTGGATGTCAGATCACCAAATTTTCATTTATGACATACCACTGTGGCCATATGAGATGTTAGATCAGCACCATTTTTATTTACGATCAACAAGAGATCATATGAAGTCTTCTAGTGAAAACCCCATGTTAATATGACCATGCATTCAAGAGAAGAATAAATGACAAATGTTCAAGGTGCCAAAATGTTTCAGCTATACCATTTTCATCTAGGATCAACTAGACATGGAAATGAATTTGTATGTAAAGTTTCATAGCAATTGTCCAAACAGTTTATGAGTATTGATAATAAACTTGTTTGACTGGATGGACAAAAGGCCAACTCACATATTCTTCTAGTTTAACACCAGCTGAGCTACAAAGTACTTGTAATTTTGACAGAATGGATGACATGTGTATATGTGAGTGTGTAGAAAAATCAGTGTCATCTAACCCAAGGGATAAGAGTTGTACCATGAAAAAGGCATGCCAAGTTCCTGATAAAAATTAAAATGTCAGAGGGTTCAATTTCCCTATCCTGTCCACACATGGGAAAGATCATTTTTTTTTTACCACATTCATTATTTTTGAAAAACAGCATAGAAAAAAAAACTTGTTTAAATTTGGATTTTACAATATTTATCTCAATACTACCAAGTGATTAATATCATTGGTAACACATGAAGCAATGTACACCTTGGTAAAACAGACTTATCTAGCCTGGGATACAATTTGGGAAAATTCTATTTTATGGCAAGAAAAAATTTAATACCCTGCTCTTTCACTTTTCCATTTAGAGAGATAATGTAAGGGAATGGTGTAGAGACAATGACCAAATCATCTGAACGTACTTCAAACTCATTTTGGAACAATATTCTCCAGTTTGTCATGCAAAATCAGTATATTTGGTCTATGTGATATATAGAATCTTACGTTTGTATTTATTTCAAATAAAATTTATGAAACAATTAAAATAATTTTAATCATGCCATTTCCACTGTTGACAAAAGATAAAAAATAATTTATTCATTTAATCTGAAATGAGCACTTATGTAATATCTCTATAAATATCAGTAACTTGTATAAAGAATACAAGGGTGAAGATTCATTAAGTCATGACTAAAATATGTATAGATTACTTACACAAAATTCACTCTATATTATACAATACTTAACATGAAGATAAAAAAACAAACTAAACAATCATGACACATTCTTTACTGCTTTAAATTTTTCAAAAAAAAAGCAATGATAAACTGATTAAAACACATGTCACTGTGCATCATTGCTATTATTGCATACTTCTTTCTGTTCCTAATTGTAGAACTTAACATGAAGATAAAAAAGCAAACAAAACAATCATGACACGTTCATTACTACTTTAAATTTTTCAAAAAAAGCAATGATAAACTGATTAAAACACATGCCACTGTGCATCATTGCTATTATTGCATACTTCTTTCTGTTCCTAATTGTAGAACTTAACATGAAGATAAAAAAGCAAACAAAACAATCATGACACGTTCATTACTACTTTAAATTTTTCAAAAAAAGCAATGATAAACTGATTAAAACACATGCCACTGTGCATCATTGCTATTATTGCATACTTCTTTCTGTTCCTAATTGTAGATCTTAACATGATGATAAAAAAACAAACTAAACAATCATAACACGTTCATTACTGCTTTAAATTTTTCAAAAAAAAGCAATGATAAACTGATTAAAATACATGCCACTGTGCATTAGTGCTATTATTGCATACTTCTTTCTGTTCCTAATTTTAGAACTTAACAGGAAGATTAAAAAAAAAACTAAACAATCATGATTTGTTCATTACTATTTTAAATTTAAAAAAAACAAAGATAAGCCAATCAAAACACATTCCACCGTCAATGAGTGCTATGATGACATACCTTCTTTTTGCTCCTCATCTTCTACAGCTCCAATTTCTAATGACACCTTCTCAATCTTCAGCTCTGCTGTCAAATGTTTCTCTTGTTCTAAATCTTGCTGAAGATGTACACTCAGGGATTCTGCAGCAACGAGCTTCTCATGAACCTCAGACTGAAAATATTGATGGCAAAATGTTACTATTATCAGTATTTCTAGTTATGGATGCACACTGGAGAAAATTGATGCACACAATTTTTTAGCCATGCGTGTTTTTGACACAAAGATATTGCAAAATACAATTAAGACTTATTTAATATCCAATGCATTCGATTGGAGATGGCATCGTGTATACATGTACTTCGATCATAGGCATATTCTGGTTTCCTGTTTCGTATACTCCCTGCATTGCACTCTGCTATACTGAGCATACGAAGCAGAGAACCAGACTACCATAGGCAATATTAGGACAGAGTAGCTTCCCTTAATCTCGCGAGCACTCACGTGATTCTTTTGAGCTCAGCAAGATGTCCAGATGTTTAACGTCAATGCATGTTGCCCTAAAATGTGATCTCAAGATTAAACTGGTGTGCACTAAAAATCATTAGCCAAGAAAGTGAAAGAAGCAGAACATGAAAAGAAAGTGGATCTGACTTTAACGAAAAATAGAGAAAATATTCCCTTGACTGCATTACAGCACAGCCATTGGGATTACCAGTGTGACTTCTGATCTCGTGATTGTGAAGACTGCACAAGTGAATAATCCTTTTGTGACAGCATTTAAGAATTTTTAAAAATCTACCCTTGATTACCTCAAGATATCTTTTGAACACATTATTACCTAGACATTCTTTCAGAACAAAGAAATATGTAAACTTGCAAAGACAAATTCATTATTTGGATTACAAATGCAGGGGGTTGTTGCAGATTTTGTTATCTTTACTGCAATGAAAGAAAGATCTTAAAGTTAAAGTGTAACTTGTTAAAAAGATGAATCATGTGTTTTAAAACAAAGTGTAATTATATAGGTGTGTGTGTGTGAGAAAGAGAGAGTGTTTGTGTGTGTGTGTGTGTGTGTGTGTGTGTGTGTGTGTGTGTGTGTGAGAGAGAGAGAGAGAGAGAGAGAGAGAGAGAGAGAGAGAGAGAGAGAGAGAGAGAGAGAGAGAGGTGTGTTGTGCAAGGTGTAATATCCTATTTTAACTGAAAAAGTATGGATCTGATGAAAATTAGTACAATTTTGATTCCCAGTTCTGACATAAGGTTTTTTTATGATCCTCAGTTTTACACCCCTGGGGGATACACTGTACTATGTTAGCCTGAACACAATTTTATCTTAAAAGGAACATTCATGTATACCTAATGCTTTTTAAATAACATAATATGAGCACGAACAAATCAACCAAGGTCAACATAATAAGATCTATTAATCAAAGAGTCAATTTCATCTCAAGTTTTAAACAAATAATTTGAGTGAATAACCAAGGAGGCCCTGAATGGCCGAGTGGTCTAAATTACCCGTCAGTCATTTCACTCCTGACAATATGTGAAAAAGCTTTGCCAGCAGCTTTCCATGGATCATAGTTCTTACTTGGTTCTTCCTGGGTTGTTCCTTCATCAGTTATACTGGCAGCCATGTATAGTCTATCTTGCTCTCAAAAATGGTGTCAAACCCAAAACAACAACAATAACCAAGGCTTGCTAAGGGTCAATGAGATCCACTCATGATTCCCATATAAATGACTTTCCCAACAGACACACTAAGGTTAGAAACTTGCCTAGGCCAGCCTGTATCTGATGCCTTGTGTCCTTGGAAAAGGCACCAAGCTTCCATTTCCTGCACAACATACTGATGCAATATTAAAACCAACCATCTGCTGATTTGTAAGGCATTCTAATACTGAGATTATATTCATACTACATAGATTGCCAGCAACAAAATCAATCAATGAAATAATGTATCTAATCAAATTATCCCACCTCTCCAAATTCAAATGATAACCCACGTTTTCTTTCAGCAATACCTGAAATGATCTCAACACAATAATAATAATTCTCACCACCTAGAGCTATTTATATTGTAGCCATCACCTCTTGACCTTTTGATTAACAATTCCAAATATCCCATGTAAGCCTGCATTTTTAGACATCTAATAGAGCAATGACCTTCAACTCAAATTACAACGCCAAATTTGCCTTAGGCATTTAAAGTTTTTATTTCTATTTAATCAATTATTACTCAACACCACTTTACATAAAACCATGGACAAGATAATTTCAATCTTTCCATCATTTTCATTTTATTTTACTGTTTTTGTTGCAGGGTTTAATGCTATTTTCCATCACAAGATAGGTCATGACAGCTTGTGTCAATGTTGGAGAAAGAACAAAAAAAAAACTGGAAAAAAACGACCCATGAAAAGCTACTGGCAAGCTTTCTCACATACCCAAACTGGCCATGCCCAAGACTCGAACCCACACAAATAGAGATAGCAGTGATCATAAGTAAGTGCTTGAAATCACTTGACCACTCAGGGCCACTTCATTTTTTCATTCTTTTTTCTGTTATTTTTTTTTAAATTTCTATTCATACATGCTAGAGTTTCAATGCTGAATAATAATTCAATAATCCATGCAAAATGAGTACCAGAAAAGGGTCAGGAAGTGTGACTGACATAAATTTGAAGTTGCTTCTTTACATAAAAAATCCATATCATTTCCATCACCAACCATACACATTTTCAGTGAATATACAACTTACTGAATATAAAAATGCATATACCTTCAGGTGTAATTTACTCAGTGTAAACTTCTGTCTTATTTTAAAATCTGTCATGGCTGTATATTTAATATAACTGGTAGACAATTTTAAAAAAATAACATCTTGAGTGTTTTGAAACATATATGATTGGGCAATAAATATGTGAACAAGATTACTGTACCAGTCTTCATGTAATAAACTTTTCCACAGAATATTATCTGTAACCCTGTAAAAGAGTAACGCCATCAGCAGATGTAAAAATTAGATTATTAATAAAAAATTATGAGAAAAAACAGACAGCAAAATAATTACTCACCAATTCTAAAAGAGCTGTTTTGTGGCGCTCTTCCAAATCAACTAGTTTCATCTCAGTATTAAGCCTGGTCGATTTCTCAATCTCTCTCTCCTTTTCCAACTCATTGACCTTTGAAATAAGACCTCCAACCTCTGTCTGAAGGCTGCTAAGTAGATTCTGCTGACCTTGATCATGATTGACTTGATTCTGAAAGAGAGAAACAACTTGTTTATAAAAATATCATATTTTGGCATCAAATCTGGCAAGACACAACCTACCACAGGACTGAGAAAGGTAGTTTACATAATGGATATATACACTATAGTATTTCAATATACTCCTGATTTAACTTTGTGAATAAATGGAGACTATAACAACAGGACTTTCACTGTAATGAAGTAGGAGTATAGATTTATACAAGTAGTGGTTAAATATTATTGTATCTACAATGTTGTGCACTTCATAAACAGTTACAGGTGTACAGTGAGGTTACCTGCATTTGCAACATGCGCACTAGATAAAACATTAGCATACCTATATGCTACTATCATGCATTGACCTGAAATTTCTTTACATGCTGTAGTTGTGCAAATCATACATATCTAAATACACATCTGATCAAAATGGCTGCTTCTATGTATTCAAAACATCTGCCTAATTTTAGCAATTATCAAAAGACAGAAAACAAATTTTGCCGTAGTAGTTAATACCAACTTCTAAAAGTACAATGAATGAATTACAATATACAAAAAAAAATAAAGTTATAAGCTCATTGTGTTATGATCTACCTTTGAAGTCTTGGAAGTAAAACAACAATGCAGAGCATTCTGTTTTATGACAGATGCATGCCTGAAGTAAAGTGAAGGTGTATACTCTATAACTTTAATTACACACCTACTGAGAGTTTTGCAGATGTTTGTACCAGCATAGATGCAGCATTTGATATGAACAAGTTATAAATTACAAGTATTCACCATAAAGATAAACCCCCCCAAAAAATGAGGGTGGATTTTTATGCCCAATGAGTACAATGGGTCAAGATTAAAAACAGAATTTAAAACTGAAGAAAAATCATTTTCCCATGATTGAGGTGCAATATTGTTTAAATTTGTATGAAATATACCGTTAAGGCCAAACAATTTATTTAAAGTATCTAATCAAAATTATTATATATTTATCAATTTTAATTGTATGCATGTAAAAGAAGAGGGCCAGGCAGATTTATTTTCTATAACAAATTCAGGCTTGATGGATGGTTCCTTTCTAAAACCAATCATACTTTTCTTTATGAAATTTCCAATTGATATGCAAATTTCAAAGCATAGAAAAACACATGTTATAAGTAATCTAAAATTAAATTACTACAACTGACAGAAATAATCTTACCTCACATTATTTAGATTAATATTCATTTCTGGGAGGGCAAGTTAATTTATCAGAGGACAGGATTGTTGGTTTAAGGCCACTTAAAGACATGGTAGATAATTCCTTGGGTTTTTTTGGGTGACAGTGTGTGAATTTTAAGATTGCTATAAACTAGAAACTTAAAGACCCCATGAATAGTAATTCTGTTAAAACAAAAAGGACACATCCCTAAGTCATGAACAGTTATTTTGTGAAAACAATAGGGATCCACCTACATGCGACGAAAATTCTGTGTAAAATACACATCCCCTTCCACATGCTATGAAAGGTATTTCTGTGGAAACAAATAGGATCCTGTTACTGAATTATGAATAGTGATTCAATGGAAACAACTGGGATGCATCCCTAAGCCATGAATGCTATGTAGAAATAATTGGGACCAATACCCAGGGCATGAATTTAAGTACCGATGAAAATATTACTTTTAAGTTTGATGGTAATAGGTTAATATTCGCTACAATTAGACCAGAACATCTTCTGAAAGATCCTAGAAAGACAGACAGAGCAATCTGGTTTTAGTGCACAACTAATTTTCAGCTTAAGTTACATTTCAAGCCTGATGTCAATCACTGAGGTAGATTGGTATATTATCGAAGATGCAGTTTGGGCCAAGGAGACAACAACATATGGGAAGACATACATGGAAACATGGAAAGGCAGACTGAGTGAATCCTGTAAAATACCTGCTTCTCCAGGTGAGTAATAAAAAAAAGTAATTTTTACAAGTATTTTTGTTGGTTATTTTAATATAACACTCTCACCTGTCGATCAAGAATTCAAGATATATCATTAAAAATAAACTTTACAGTAAATCATGGTTCTCTGAGAATACTTACCCATGCTAGAAAACAAGCTCTGCTACCTCCTGAATCCAGTCCACTCAAAAAGGACAAAAGGGTTTATATATATATATATATATATATATATATATATATATATATATATATATATATATATATATATATATATATGTGCACAATTAACTCTTTAAAATTACCTCCCTTTCCATTTCTAGGTGACTAATGTATACCTAATGTTACAGAGTTAAAGCTTGAATGAAACATCAACAAGTATGTTCACATTGCAGGGAGGCATGGGAGGGCTTTATAGTAATGTGAACAGATAATTAATCTCTTCAAAATATAATTTACTATAAAAAGTGCTTCCCAATCAAATATGTTCCCCAATCACATTAATGTACAAGAATTGGCAATAACAGGTAAAAATGAATGTTTTCTTATCAAGAAAAACTGCAGGCGAATCCAGTGATAGCTGTTAACTAAAGGAGGTAAAGTTGCTGTTAAATGAGTCAAATGGTTGTCTGGGCCACAGCCACTGGATCCACCAGATGCA
Organism: Potamilus streckersoni; assembly: GCA_016746295.1. Taxonomy (NCBI): domain Eukaryota; kingdom Metazoa; phylum Mollusca; class Bivalvia; order Unionida; family Unionidae; genus Potamilus; species Potamilus streckersoni. The sequence goes on along the minus strand of JAEAOA010001107.1, from coordinate 1,431,481 downwards.
ATTCCCTACTGTGATGCTAGATCTTGGAGATGGAATTTAATAAGATTGATTATGCATGCTAGCCATACATGCCAACCACAAAACCCCCAAGAGGTATAAGTGTAATTATTGCTATTATAAGTGGCATAAAAAAAGTAATTTCGGCATAAAAAGTGTAATCTGTATATTACATGACAGAATTACAACACTCGTCTATGTGTGCAGCTTTCGCTGAATGATTGTGGACTGGAACTCTGCAATGATCGTGGTCAGTTGCTCAGTGCTTGCCAGTAGCTTCTCGTGGGTCGGTGTTTTTTTCCCGCAGAATTCCCAGTTTCTTCCTCCACCATTAATACTGGCCGCCATGTATAGCCCATTGTGTGCTGAAATATGGCGTTAAGCCCAGAACAACAACAACTACAACAAATTCGTCTCTTAAAGTCTGTAAAGTAGTGTTGATATGTCCTTTCTTTGGGATCTGACATTTTCTGAAGTTTGAAAAGATCCATCTGCTTTAACATTTTCTGTCACATTACATCCACAACTTTCACTTAACACAAGCCATGCAGAGATTTAGAGAATTTCATGAGCTGATTTTTCAAGAGGTGTATCTGGTCTTGTGAGATTTTACAGTACACTGAGCATATCACATACTTAATCCAATATGTTCTTTGTTTGCAGGGTTATGTCATGTTTGCGAGTCTATAACAAAAGAAAGAGGTGTTGTCAGGCTTCACAACTGTTTCTTCAGCATTTCAATTAGTGTCTAAGAACAGGGACAGGGGCTTGCATCACTGCCTCTCAATATATCCACAGAGGAAAGTTAGCAATTACCATCTTCTAACTGCTCAGAGACTCTTGGCTATGAAGCTCAGTCAAGTCAAAAAACACATCTGATATGAACTGTGGATAATTTGGTCCATCAAAAGGGCATGCAATTTGCTCACCCTGCATGCTGAAGCTAGGGCTATCAAGACATTTCATTCAAGCTTTAGCTAGGTTCTAGCAAGATGCAAGTAATTGTCTTAGTTGAGCCAAGTCGGAACTCCTAAAGGTTTCATTCAGAGAACAAGTTGACTGGGGCCAACTCAGTTCAAAATTGCACAGCAAGTTTGACAGGTTATTCTCCTTGGTGTATGTCCCCTCTATCATGATATGTGAGTGTGCCAGAAATCAAAGAGCCAGAGAAAACGTTAGCATGTGTGAGATCATTGCCTGCAAGAGGACCATGTTCTTACACTACAGTAGTCCCTAAAAATGTGGCACTTTCTCTTGTACACCTTAAAAGTGAAGGGTCTTCTAACTTGCAAGATTCTATCAAGGATCCATGGGTTAACTTCCCTTCTGTGCATGGCTCTCCGGACATACATCAGGCATGTAGCAAAAGCCAGTCTTGGCAGGGATGGAAAATCTACAATTGGGGGTTACTTGAGCAGGTTGGGGGTTGCTAGCACTTTCCTAAAGAACATCTATCACTGAACAAAATCAGCTGTTTGCCCAAGATTTGTCCCATCTAACAGGGACTACCAAATCCACTTTGCAGATCTGGACCTTAATTTCTGGATTATTTTTAATATAAGAACATCTAATGGGAAGCAGCAGCCCCAAAACCTCTCCCAAGTAACTGATAGAGCATCCAAAAAAGGGAATGCAGTGCGATGTTACCAGTATCATGGCAAAAAACTTAAACTGAATAATATTCAGTATACTGATATCCACTAAGCAGTGCAATGTGGAGTTAATCTCTAAGAGTTTGTTCCCATCATCACAGACAAAAAGACATTTTGCATCTACATGTGAGTCTGGATTCAAGATGTAACAGATTTCATTTCTTAAAGCTAATGTGATTGGGAATGTATTCTATAAAGAAATTCATGAAACCAAACAATATATACACAGGTAAAACATGTAGAAAGTATTACCATGTCAACAGCATCCTGCAGGTCAGAGATGATCTGGTTCAGCTTGTCTCTCTCATCATTAATAGCTGTAAGCTCTTCCTTCAATTTGGAATTTTCCTCCTCCTGCCTAATTATCTGCCCTTTAAGACCCTCTATCTGTTTCTCAAGTTCTTCTGAAAGAAAAACAAAATATATAATTTATACATCTTTAATTTGATAAGTTTTAAATAAAAATGGTACAATTTTACTATTAAATAAAATGTGAACATCATAATATTGCAAAAATATTTTGTAAAATTTTACTTTTGAACAAATTCTTTTATTTCCACAAAAAAATGTTAAAATTGTCGGAATATTTCTGTTTAAAAACCCTACACATTATTATTCATAAAAAGATATATGAGCGGAGTAATATTAGAACATTTATCATTTCAAGCCAAAAAATCCTTTAAAAGTTAACACTTGACAAATTCTAGACAAAATATAATCGACATTTAATATTTTTATGTACATACTGAGAACTAATTGAAATTTAACCTGAAAGCTATACATTAGTATCATCCCAATAAAAGTATATCAGTCCCTCTATTTAGCATTACCCTGCAATTCATTCATTTCATCAAAGTCCACAAGTTTCAACTGTAGATTTCCTTTTTCATCTTCCAACTCGGCCAGCTTGTTTTTCAGAGCCATCACCTCACTAGCCAGGTCACTTCCCTGTTAAAATTAAGACTTCTATGTATGACTAAAGCCAGTTTGGGTATTTGACTCGTGTTGTGGCTAATGTCAAGACTGAGCTACATTTGATAACAATGAACAGGACACAATCAATAGAATCATTTGCATGAAAACCTACAACTGAATAAACACAATTAAACAGGCATAATGGTCTGATAATCTGACCACCACTTTCAATTAATGCAACTGCGGAGCCTGTTCCCTTTCATATGGATTAGTTATATCAACTGTACTTTTAAACAGCTAATTAACAGAAATGAATGGATTGAAGTTGATAACTTTATTTTTCTCAATAAAATAATTTAAGGTCTTTAAAGTTTGGATGGATTAGTGTAATGATGTGCGACTAAATAACCTATAATCAGTAGACATCATTTGACTGAACAGTATATAATTAATAAAATCCTGGCAAAAAGCACATCTGTGCTTGAACTTTTTCATTCTTAACATTAAATGTTCATTGTACTCACATATTTATTTATTAGAAATGATGAGACTGATATGGTTACATGCATGGCTGACAAATATATATGGAGATCATCAGTCTAAATATATAGATTATAAAGATCTGTAACATGTAATAATCAGCTAATATACATTTTGTAAATAGATAAGTGACATGATTATTAAAATTGCAATCTTTTCACATATTTTAATATTAAAATTGCAATCTTTTCACATATTTTAACATTTTTGTACATTAGAACTTTTACTGTTGCTATTATTCTTTTGATACATATACAAATACAAAAATGTTGCTGGATTTACTTTTAATGTAATCTTTTGAGATTTTAGTAAACCACCAACCTATGCCATGACTAACTTCAACTGAAACATATATAAAGTTTAAATTAACCTAACATTTACATAGCATTAATGGACATTTAGTGAACAAATGAATTCAATTTTTTTAAATACTCAAATATTAACAAAACCATTGTGTCATCAATTACTGCATTGCTCACCTGCATGAAGCATTTGGTAGTCTCCACTAGTCATTGTAAACATGAACAAATTCAGACTAAAGTTACCCCAACAGTGAAATGCTGGTATCTATTCAAACTAAATTATTTTTTTCCCAGACCTTATGGAGGTCAATTACTTCCTGCTAGCTTTCTCAACTCAATGTAATATATTCTTTTCTTTTATATCACTTGGTGGCAGCAATCATCTCTCCCACAGCAGACAACACTCAAACAAACCAACAGTAACAGTGATGCTTCCAAATATCTAATTTCATGTTTAAAAAATAAATAGCAAGCTGTAAATCAGCATTTTTTCCAACATAAAAATGTTCACATCATTAAGCAGTGTATATAGTTCAGAGACTTATTGCAATATGGATGTAGTGTATAAGATGCATCCAAGTTTTAATATTCTAGGTAGGATAGTATGCATATAGTTTGCAAAAAAAAAGACCAAAGGCTGTAAAAGATTTAAATATAGGTAACAATGAGCATATTTTCTTGTATAGGTTGTGGTACAAACGTAGATGCTTATTATAATTAAATTAATAATACTTGCATAAACAGTAACTGAGAAATAATCAAACACAAAATTAAAGCCAGGTCAATGAAGCACAAGATATGTGCCTTAATAACCTACCAATGAAATAAGGGATTAGTGCTGATCAAGAATGGTCACCTCACCATATTTCATGTATGCACATAACATGCACAAAAATGTAGTCATGGGCTAACGAAAAAACTAATTTTTCAATGTGAAATGTAGGTCACAATGTACATTTTACGAAAATGTAAAATGTATGTTACACTCTGTGTGTGTGTGTTTGTGTGTGTGTGTGTGATTTGGATTTTTAACATAGCTTTAAAAAAAATTCAGTTATATTACTACAACGGCTGCAGTGTGGCAATTTAAAGTGATGTCTAGTACTGGGCAGACATGTAGCTTGATATCCCACCCAGTCACATTATCTTGACACTAGGCCAACCACTCCTAACTCTAATCTCATAATGCTGAGTGCCTAGCAAGGCAGCTTTTAGTACTTTTTATTTTTATTAGTCTTTGGTACGCCTCTGCCGGAGTTCAAACCCATAACCTCCCATGTCTGAGGCGCATGCTGTAACCACATTGCTACGGTAGCAGCCATATGATATAGTGACCATTATCTGCTGATGTACAAGTGTGGTACTAACAAAGATACAAAAAATGTTCAGTTTGACGTTTCCAACAAAATGCAACAAACTCAACAAAGTATGTAATATGGGTCATAGTGACCTGCTTTTGTGAGGAGGGTGTAATACTCATCAAGATACAATATATCAATGCTAAGTTTCATGAACTAGATACAACAGATTGTTGAGTGTGTGAAAATTGTATTTGCTGATGATCTAGATGCATAAATCTACATAATTATTTAACAGTAACAGTTTTATCACACATCAGCCCACCAGTGACTATATGGTGCCAACCTATGATAAAGTTCAAAAATTGGATTCATTTTAAAAAAAAATGTACAATAAAGGTGGAAGACAGAGTCTTCCAAATAAATGTAAACATCAAGAACAAAAATATTAAAAATAAAATCGAATATAAATATAAAATTACAAATATTATGTAAAATAAAAGATAAAAGAAATTGCATCTATGGGTGATTACCCAACTTTAAAATTGCCTTCCCTAAGTCCCATGTATGTTTTAATGGAACAGCACTAACACATAAAGTCCAAATCTGTTATGTAAAACAATCTCTCAAAAAATCCAAGATTTTCTCATGTACAGTTTCTTCATGCTGTTCAGGTGAAAATAGTTCTTCCTCTAAACACAAAAACCTAACCTAACGTTTGAATGACAGGTCACAGTAAGTTTCTTTTGTTGCAAGATTTTGACACTAGTACAAATGCATTCAATTATCTAATTTGATGATTTCATCATTTGAGCATGAACTGAGCTTGCAAAAAATAAACTTTCAACATAAAATGTAAGCAAAGTTAATGAAGTGTGGAAAACAATGACTACCTTTTGTGATGAGGATGCAGTACTCATCAACATGCATCGCCTGACCAACTTTGTGATTTGGAGTATATCAGTAAATATGCTATTTGCAAGAGCCTGACCTAAATGCAAACATGTAATCAAGATTGTATATGCTATATTAGATCCATCCTGAGGGTTAAGGTCTATGCAACTCACTCCAAACTGCTGCCTATAATCTAGGAAGACTGGTTAAGATAAAATGATGTTGTACCAATGTATATACTCTTATGTGTGTGGATTCCAACACAAATGCCAATGCCAAGGATATTACAACGTTACAACAGTTCTCCTCTACTTAACAGGAGGGCAAAAATATGAAATAATTTAACTATCTCTGCAAGTTTTTTTCATCTGAAAAAAATATGTAAATCATCCAATTTTACAAGACAAAGTCTTCAAAACCTTGAATCCTTGAAAATTAATAATGAATTTTTCCTTTCTTCCTACCTTTCTTAATTCCTCCAGTTCTTTTTCTAGAGCTTTGACTTTGGATGTAAGCTGGGCCTTCATTTTCAGCATCTTGGTCTCTGACTTAGAACTGCCCTCTCCAACACTCTTCTTCAATTCCTCACATTCTTCCTCCTTTGCCTTCAGGGAAATTTCTAATTCCTCCTTTACCTTTTTGATACTGGCAAGTTCCTCTAGACTCTTGTTATTTTCATTTAGTTCTGACTTCAGCTTGTCTAACTCCTGCTTAAGCTCAGTTATCTCCCCTGATGATGAAACTGTAGGATCTGATGTCTTCACTGCTACACTTACTGGAATAGCTCCCCCAGGTTTGATAGTCTGGTGATATCGCTCCTGTAGCATACTATACTGAGATGTGGCTTGTCTGTATGCTTCTTCATAGTGAGAAAGGTTGGATTTTACTATCTGCAGCTCAAGTTCTTTTTCTGTCAATTCATGCTCATGTTTCTCAACAAAGTCCTTCATCTTTCCTTGCAGTCTTTTCCTCTCCTCCATCCACTGAGTCTCTTGGTCTACAAAGTTGGCCTGTGAGAGCATCATTTGCTCTGACATGACCTGCAATTTTTCCTTGAAGCTTTTCTGGATTTCTTGGGTTTCCAGAAGCTGACTTTCTTTGGAAGTGCACTCCTTCTGAAGGACTTCAATTACCTGGATCTTACCAGCTAATACCTCATTAGTGTTTTTCAGCTTTTGTTCCAACATCTGGATGACCGAGTTCTCGATGTTTACCTCTGCTTTTGAGATGATCTTCTGAATGTCTTTCTCATGTCGTGATATCAATTCACGCAGGTCATTCTCACGAATCAAAATGTCTGCATCTTTGGCTTGGACAGTTTTTCGAAGCTTCATTACTTCATCTTCCAGTTCTTTAAGAGTCTCCTCAAAATACTTATTAGATTCTCTCAGACGAAGATCAAAACGATCTCTCTCCACTTTTAGGTCATGCTCAGCCTTCTGGACTTGTTCTTCCAAAATGGACATATTCTCATCATTTTTCTCAACTTTAGCTGTTAATCTTGAGATCAACATGGCCTGGTCAGTTATGTTCTGCCCCTTTTCTTTTATGTCACCTTGAAGTATCTGTGATAAGAAAACATCAAGATTTTTTTTTTCCTTTTCCGGTTCTCATCTCACTTGTAAGTTATGTTCAACCACAAACAACAAAAAAGCTGATCCTTATTGTTTGTTCTACTTCTTACTCATAACAAACTGCAGAGACCCAGATCTGCCAGCACATTATGCAATGCTGATCTGGGACTGTGCAGTTTACAGTTGGACATAACTAAACAAGAATATACAATTCAGGTAAACATAACATTTTATAAAGTTTATATAAATCAAAATTATACATTAAGAAAATGTCATACAGATATAAAATGATGTCATCAATGAAGTTAACAAACAATAAATCATGAAATGATGCAACACTATATATAAAAGTTTGTTGTCCTTATTAATAATAGGGATTTTTTTATTGCAAATATTCATACTGTGCAGTACTACAGAAAGACAAATACCACTTTAAATGCAATAGTAAAACAAAGACTAAACTTGATCTTACATTATAGGACCTGTGAATGGAAATCATAGTGAATTTTCCAAAAGTAAAAATCATGCATCACATCCGTATTACAGCATCATGCAGTTAGAACAGATGGTATTCAGAATCTACTAAAGTCAGCAAAACTAAGATTTTTTAAAAATAATTTAAAACAATTATTTGTTCATTAAAATTATATATATATATATATATATATATATATATATATATATATATATATATATATATATATATATATATATATATATATATATATATAATTGCATTCTGAAACTAATTAAAAGTGATTTAAGGGCTGTTCCAGTAAAATATATACTCACCGGGTGGAAGGCATTTTCAAATTCAACCAACCCACACAAAGGCAATTTAAAAAAATTATGATTAACCATCAGATATGTTTTAATAAAAAAAACAATGCCCCCAACAGAAGCATATTTTTTTTTACATAATTTCTGGCTATGGTTTAGTGGGTGGTAGAAGCGATTTTAATAATGGGTTGGGGACAGAAGAGATTTAAATGACAGCTGGCTGGAGGCAATCTACTGAATTTGTATAGATCATATAATCTAATGCATATTTTTATTTTCATTCATTTATTATAATCAATCTTTTGTCCTTTTGTTTGTTTTCTCTGATACTGTGAAATCACAATTTTTCTTGGTGGCTTATTATTTGTAAATATCATTGATCAGTCCCTTAATACCTACTAATTTAATGTCCATGAATATTTATTTTATATTAGAGATTTCTCTTCTAATATGTTTACATTTTAGCTCACTTAGTTTCTTTAACAATGTCCATTGTTCCAACCAGAACTGTTATAACTTATTCAAGCTATATTCACTGATACATGGAGATGTACATCTGTAATGAATATTTGTAACAAAAGTATGAGAATGCATTAGTGTTTTTCAAAGATGCATTTGAACTGAGCAACAATCAGAATCTACAAACCAAGACATGAAATTATTCACATCTCTCAGTCATAAGTACAGTGTATAATCATAATCTGCCAGAAGATTTTTCAATTTTTTAATTTGCCAAATTCTTTTCAAACCATACTGATTCAGTGGACATAATCACCATAATGGACAGAAACAGACCAGAACAGACATAAGCAGAAAGTTAAAATCAATTTAAGTAGCTAAATTTACATGGTTTAGTTAACTGTACACCTTTTAATGTTTTCCCTTTGATGTAAATTCTTACTGAAGCTGAGAAATTAATGTTCCACACATCAAAAAAGAGGCACTTATACTCATTATTGTTGTTATTATACTTCTCCATTCCAGTCTGATCTTGTCTGCCCACATACTATTTGTCTTCTTTATGATATGTATCTAAATTTGTCACTTACTTTACCTACTAATATAATAATTGTTTCTGAATATGCATATCAATGTAAAATGCAATGGGAAGACTAAATACAGGATAGAAATCCTCTATAGTTCTTGATGTATTCTGCTTGGATTCCATGTTTCTGCACAAAACAAATGTTCAAGACTTGCTGTACTAATTCAGTTCCCACTGTACCTGTAACTTAAAATTGTGAGTGCTCATGATCAAATTTGTATCAATATAGATTCATCTATGAAGACACCTATTCTGAAAAGAAAACCATAACAGCTGCGCTATTTTCTGTATCAACACAAATTTGAAATGTGTGCTTTCAATACCACATTAAAGAGTCAGCTTCTGATTTAGTAACTAGTCTTCAAAACTCAGGTCTGTAAAGTGATGGGAATTATGATAATAAAAAAACAATGTCCCTGACTTTTATGAGTTACAAGTAGGACAATCTCTAAAAAGATTCTTTTTACTAGGATCTTACTTTCATTATTAACCAATCAGGGACAGTCAAACCATGTATACTCTATTTTATGTTCACCGATTTATAGCATGGTTTTCGTTCTTTCATATTTGTAGTAATACTAGTCCTTCAACAACTCTCAATGATTGTATGCCTCTTTCGACCATGCTGCCTGGACACACTGTAAGATAACAGAAATACCATTGGATAACCAGAGACTAATAAAATCAAATAAAATGGTCAAGTTATCACCCCTGCAGAGATACTTCCAGGATTTAATCTAAGTTTTGTGTGTATGTAAGTGTGTGTGGGTGTGTGATCTCCAATGAGGAAGTGGTGGTGGGAGGAATAGCCATTGTTAAATGTCTCCCTAACGCATAAATATCTGTCACTCTTTCTTACTGTTCCACTTTTTTAAGGACCAACTGAAATCAAAATACTCAAAGAGATCTCTAGTTGTATAACGATTATTATTGTGATTTCAGATGGTCATGTGGTGGGGTCTTGTTTGGGATGGCAGAAAGACCATAGGCTTACTCCATATTTTACAGTTAATTACAATGTTGTCAAAAAAAACAAAATTTTTCTAACAATTCAGTTGGACTTGGATTATATACTTGATTCATAGTAAATGAATAGGTTCTAAAATTTAAGTGTTTAATTTGGAACCATGTTCCACCATCACAGTCAAGATCTGAATATACCAAAGGAGAAATTAGAACATCTGCATCCTAAATTACTATTATGGCTACTTTAAATGTTATTTAATGTGAGACTACTGTCAGAAATCACAGCTTCAGTGATTTTTTGGTTAAAAAATAAATTTCATCCCAAACAAGTCAATTCGGTGCATATTACATTGTTTTTTAATGATACTGAGAATTCTTGATGTGTAAAAATTGCACACAAAAAAGAACATCAGATCAGGTAATTAATACCACTTGGAAAAAACATAGGAATATGCAGAAATAATGATAGGATTATTTATATGGAATATTTGGTTACAATACAAAAGCTGGTTCTACAACTTTGCAAAATACATCTTGTACAACTATTCTGTTGTCTCTAACAACACTCTTTAATATGGCAATAATTTTGGCACATATGATGTTGACCCACTTTTTTCTTTAGTCCCTTGCTAATTAATAGTTTTAGATCTTACAACAAAACTAAGCAAATTTTGCCTTTATCACACCTTTAATATGTGATCACAAATATTTAGATTGTAAGAAAATAGAAGTTACAAATTTATTAATAGTATTGGTACCAGTAAAACTAAAGGAGATAGTAAAAAAAGAGTCAGGATGAACAGACTAGTGTAGTAAAGAATCCATATATCAGAATGACATCAAGCATTTTTTCTTCAATTTCATCATTAGTTAATGACACTGCTTCAAACTATTGTGTGCTAGATAATAGTAATCCAATTTGTAATACAAATATTAACAGGATAAATTTTATCCATCCTGCTTTGAGTTTACACATTTCAGTCAGTTTCTTATGTTTGATGTCATTTAATTTTTGCACATTGAGAGCATGTACTTCATTTGGTAAAACATCCACATAATATGAAAGTTATTCTCTTTATTCATTTATTGCCATAGAGGTTCTGCCAACTAGAGATCTACAGACTTAATTATATTTTATGTGGATTCTCTATGTTCCCTATGAGCATTAATATGTTGATTTTGTTTCTGAATATGATCCTCCTCCTCTTGTGTACAAATATTATTCTGTGCTGAGGATTCACTTTCAATGCCTTCTGTCTGAAATGCATATGCATAACTAACTTGAATAAGTTACTGCTTTTTATCATTGTGAAATTTTCAACATCTCACAGATATGGTCCCATGAGTATTCTCTCTTGGATATCTCTGTTCCAAAAAGAAAAGTTTCACTAATATGAACTCTACCAAAGATTCACTTTTTTCTGCCAGTGCTTGCTGCCTCTTATGCCCGATTTTTTTTTCTCCATAATACTGTATTATGGTTTTAAGTCCAACATTCTCATAGTTTGCTCGTTCTGATGAAAAAATATAACCGGCAACCTGTCCATCCAGCACGTTCATCGGACTTGCACTCAACATCAATTTTGGGCTCAAAATCACACACTGGTATTTACAGTGACATTTCCCAATATCCAACAGACTGATATACATGAAACTCATTGCCATCATAGCTATCATCAGCCAGTATTTTCTGACTGAAAACTTTGTCTGTTGACAAACCCTGTTATGATTCAGCCATTTTGATTTCTTGTGTGGCCCTTATTTGAGACATACATTTGTAAAACTTCATGCTGAAAGTAATGTTAAACCTCCCATAAAATGCTTATTCCAAGGCCCAATGAACAAGTCAAATTTAGTTTAACAGCAATCATGTCAAATCAAAGTATCCAGCTATTTTAACAGTTGCCTTCCTGAATCTAGATGTCACATCAAATGCTGTGATACTAATACTGGCAGCATTAATTAAGTTGTGATATGCACTTTTAAAGTTGAATAAAAATTGCATAATGCACAAAGCGCGTTTTATATCCACAACGTTGACATAATTTGCACTGCTTTAAAAGTACTTGATTTTGTACAAATTATAGTGCACTGGCGTGTACTGGCATCATTTTCTGACCCAATGTTTTATTCACATTAGACCAATTGGAGGGGGTTAGATGCAATTTTAAATATATATACAGGTTTTTTCTGACAACTCCACCAGCAATTTCTCAGTTTGTTAACACAACCACAACAGAAGTGATTTTTCTAATTAACCTTCCACTGTCAGAATCAAAATAGTTTACAATCTAACCTTGTACATAAGTTGTTTTGAAGTGTTGTTGCAGGGGGATATATGTTTTACTGGAACAGTCCTAAGTGAACATTTGCAAACAAGTTTTAAAGAAATTGATATTAACCAAGAATAAAATTCTAGGTAAATTTACAACATATTAAAGCTCTCTCAAGCATGCTCTTCAGTGAGTAAAATATAATTGTATGCAATGCTCACACTGCTAGTGTAAAATGCAAACTTGTTAACTAATAACACAAACAAATATATCATATAATAGCATTGTTAACTTAATGCCATATAATGCTATTCTTAAAAAACATACCATCATCACTTTGAAGGAATGTACTTTTAGCCCACAAATGTGATGTATTCAAAGTTTAAATATGTCCTAAACATAAACCAATTAATTCAAGGTAACCAGTTACACCCCATCCACCCACCAAAAAAATATAACCACCCTTTAGACACTATGCATGGGCTCATAATATATTATTTTTTTATTTGTCTCTATTTCTTAAGAAAAGACCCTTCTAAATTAGTTATAAATTAAACCTGACCTGGATGACTTTATCTCGGCCTCGGATGACCTCATTTTTCTCACCAACAAATTCCTGCAGGTCAATAAGTCTCCGTTCCAACTCCAAAATCTTGTTGTTAAGGTCCAACAACATTTTGTCCTTGTACAGGATTTGGGCATACATGTGCTGAACTTGTTTCTGATGAAGAAAAAATAATTCTAACACATCTGCAATGTTATACTTAGGATTCCATGGTCAGGGGGCACTTCGTCACCACCCTTCAAATTTGTGGGACACATACTATTTTAAAGACACAAAGAAAAACTGTAGTACATGATGCACTAATAATGTTAATAAATGAGATCATCTTACTTTTTTGCCACCTTAAATTTGTCACCTGCACTGCACTTTCATATTTTTCTTGACCATTTACATTATTGCGAATGTTCATGCAACCCATAAAAACATATACGTATTCAAATATCTGGTTAATCTGAAATTAACTGCATCACAGAATTTTCCATTCCAGATCTTGCTCTCACTTAACTTTAGTTCTCACTCATTACTATCAGCTTTCAATGTAATAAATATCCATCATGTTGCCTACATTTTCTATTCATATTATTAAATAAGTGACAAATTATGCATATGCATAAATATTGTCTCTCTTGCCATTAATTCAGCCTCAAAATAGGTCTTCCTTGCCATAGGAATGATTTTAAACCTCAAAAATATTTTACATTAGCAACTTTCAAAGTTGGTACATTGCAACTTGGACAACAAACAAAATGTTTTCATTGCCAGATGCATTGTTCTAAATGGTTATTCATTGCCGTGTTACAGTTTCTATCACCTTTAATAAAATCCTATATGATCCCAGTTTCACTAAAACAGCTCAAACCTTCTTCCAAAATCTTAAGAGTCCAAAACATTGTTACTACTGCTTTGCTTAGAACAATTAATTTTTAACGAACATCTGAGGAAGATTCAGGGATTAAAATACAATTATTGTCTTGGAATCTCCAATAAAAGTCTTGCTATATCTTTGATGTAAAAAAACTGGAGATATTTCAAGGTATACATTTTTAAAACAATAAAGTTATTTTGCGTACAAACATTATTTTTACCTCAGACAAAATTCACATTATTTTACCAAGAAATATAAATTAGATAAAATCTCAATGTTTGGAACAGTTAAGAAAGTTAGAGAATTGTGTCCTGGAGTCATGACCTTTTGTTATGTGGAGCCACACAGAATGTCAACGTGCCAAATTGTCAAGAAAAGTTTCTAAATGTGTTAAAATGGGAGTGACCATTGCATAGTAGAAAGATTTCATGATGTTATTGTTGATGCTGTTCTTTTGGGTTTAATGATGTTTTATCAGCACTTTAATAGGCTATACATGACGACCAGAGTAACTGGTGGATGAAGAACCTGGGAAATCCCTTTGCTAGAAACACACTCATGGAAATCTGCAGGCATGCATTCTCACATACATGGGTTTCAAAATGGGGGTGGTTACAGATAGTGTTATATTTGTGCTGTAAAACTATTGTTATTTTAATGATATTTTAATCCTTACAGATTCATATTTTTATTCTAAAACCCTCATTAAAATCCTCAAATTACAAAATGACAATCTAGTTCCTATGGACCTGCAATTGAGCAACAATGACATTTTTCTTTTAATTTAAAGTGATGTAACCATATATTATATCCTAGATAATTCATTATTTCTGTAATGACAGTAAATGTCATTACTGAAAGAAGGAATTATCCAGGATATACTCTATGGTTACATCACTTTACATTAAGAGAAAAATGTCACTGTTGCTGCACAATAACAATATCAACAAGCACTAAAAAACAATAGTACTTGTATAGTATTTACAAACATCACCCTTTTCCTATGTTTAAAGTATACTTAGCCTAACACTTTACTGATCAACACTGATTATAATAATAATAATAATAATAATAATAATAATAATAATAATAATAATAATAATAATAATAATAATAACAATGTAGACTTAGTACATCACCTTTTCTTCAGAAGCTTTGAGTGCTTTACAATATTAGATAACATAAAAACATTTATGACAAGATTACAAAAAAACCACCATGAAATTGCAAAACAGAAACATGTTGACTATAATTAAGGAAGCAAACATTAGGTCTTTAAATCTGTTCTTGCAATCAAAACAGGTGATAGTGTGCTTTAAAAGAGTTATACCACTGATAAATCTTCTAATTTAAGATCATACATAAAGTTCCATATTAATCTGGTATTTGATAATGTTGACATGTACATCAATAATTTTTGTGAATGTATATTTTAATTTTTGAGTAACTTTATACATTCTATTTCAATTCTTCAAGTAAGTCTCTGTAATTATGTGTTTTTTACTATTACCAACACAACTTTGTGCAGTTAAGATCAACTTCTTTCTTAAAATTGGTGAAATTACTTGTAAAATTTAGCTTTATGGATTATTCTGCTTTTACAACATTAAAATTGCTTTTACAACATTAAAATATATATATTTCTTGCAAAAAAATTTAGTTTCATCTGTGTGCTCACTCATGCTACATAATACGGAACTCAAACTGGAAATGCAGCCTATCGTAAACTTAAAAAAGAACAAACAATATGCAGATCCAACCCATCTGGATAACAAAGGCCATTGTGATGCTTACATCTGGCTTCTAAATCATTCACTCTACTAATGAAGTGTAAAAATAAACCTACATCAGCATCACTATTACTGCTACCTCCCTGCTGCTCTTGCATTTCCTCCATTAGTTTTGTCTTTTCCTCCAAATGGCTCTTCATGTTCTCAATAATTGTGTCCTGCTCAGCAATTATTTTCTCCTTTGTCTGAATCTGCTGATTCTTCAGAGAAATCTCTTCTTCTTTTTCCTTGATTATTAGGTCTCTGTCATCTAATTTCTTTTTCATTAGTTTCACTTTGGCAATGTTGCCTTTTTCTTGTGATGTTTCATCTTTATCTTGTACCTGCAATAATGGCACATGCAATACATACCTTCTTAAATTTTATTTTAAGTAATAAATACACAAAGTATACAACCATTCCAGCATAAAGAGATACCACCTTCTTTACAAAACCCACTCAATGCAAAACTGTTTGTGGAGTTACTTTTATTTGGATCGGTTGACCTTCCTGAAGACTGCTTCGATTTCACAATTTTCACTGCTGAATATTTGGTCAGCACAATATAGCCAGAATCATGTTGATGTACTGAAAAACCCTAAAACATGTACTGTTGATGACAGCCATAAATGATGTAGTGCTAAATCCTGAACAAACATCTTGTTGATAGGAACCATAACTGATGTACTCTTAAACCTGACATACATACTGTTCAAAAGAGCCATAACTGACCTACTACTGAACCCTAGCCAAATACACTGTTGATGGGATCCATAACTGGTGTACTGCCAAACCATACAATTGATGGAAGATACAAATCTAGTGTTAAACCCCAGACACACATACTGTTCATGGGAGCCATAAGTGATGGACAGATAAACCCTAAATACTTTTACTGATGTTGGGAGACAAAACTAATGTGCAAAACTGCTTTTAACATCAGGGGAGACAGAGATCCCAGTTTGGTCTAGAATGTGCAAAAAGACTTAACCTTCATTTGTTTAATGTGAAGAAAATAGCAATAAAAACTGGTAAACAAAATCCTGATATATTGCTCATTTTATCATCGACAAATGTTTGTATTTGAAAACAAATTTGAGTTGCATCCTTTTCATTAGGGTCAGTAGTCATTCAATATTAAAAATGTAAAACCAGGTGAAGTTTCAGTTCATTTGTATAAATGAATAGCAGCATTCAGCTTCTTCTGATGTTATGTTCATATTAGCCAACAGACTTTAGAGCTGAACAACTGACTAATCCAGATATTTTTTAAAATGTCTTTTAGGTTGGTCACAATTTCTTGTATAGAATACTTAAGTGAGTAATCTTGTGTGGAACCTAAATATGAGTGAGAACAACATATACCCATAATTAAGATTTTGCTTTACAGTGCAAATAGAAAAATCTTGATTATGTAGTAATAATAAAAAAAAATAATAATGATGATGATGATAATGATATCCAGTACAATGAAATTTGTTCAAAAACCAATTTTAAAAGGTAAGCCAGTTTTACCTTTTCTCATCAGTGGCACTTGTGACAGGTGTGACTTGTGACTAACTCCCTTGATAACATAAAACTTTATTATCTTTACTATACAAATCTGAGTAACAGTGAAATCAATGATTGTTACAACAATTAGATATATTAAATTCTCTAAATATTTCTAGTTATTCAGTTAAAAACAATGCCTTTGAGCCATAATTTACTCTACCCTGAACCTCAAATGTTTCCTGTCCCCTATTATGTCAAATAACGTTTAAGACATTTTCATTACCAATTCCCATATTAAGTGATTTCAGACAAAGGTGATCTCTAGCTGCAGTATCTTATTTCCATATTTTGAAATTAAGTCCAGCAAAAGTAACACAAGTCCTATGGCCCTTAACTAATAAAATAAAGTCTATAATTTATACTGTATTATTATCCTCCATCTTAAAATATGAAGCCCTTTCTACCACACTAAAACATTATTTTACGGAATTCTATGTAAAACTTAAATATTTTGTAACTGGCTAAACTACATTCTGATTTTAAATGAACCTTAATGAAAGTTGATCTCTGAATTTTTTTTAATGTCTGTAATTATCAGCCAGCAAGATATTTTATGAAATGTTAAAATTACATTTTTTAAACACCATTTATACTTGCTTGTAGGTGAAGTCATACTAACAACTCCTTATGAACTACACAGCCACAGATCTGCTGGTACAATATTTGATTTCAGTCCAAAAAAAAAACTCATAGGCTTTATAGTTACTAAAAAAAGTCAATGTCCATCATCATGAAAAACGGATTAACAATAAACTGTTCACACAACACAAATGTCCCATCACAGCGCCTGAAGCAGGACCTAAATGTAGAATTTGACCAGATGGACAACATATATTCAGACCCTGCCAACCCTACAAAGACCTTCCCAGTATGATGTAATAAAAATATCATGTACTGCAATTGTCAACTTGGAAAACATGCATTTAAAAAGTTTATAGGCCTGGCCTGATGCAACAAAGGCAACAAAAATGTTCATAATGTAATCTTAAACCCAATTGTTCTCCGGTTTGGTTATAAATCAGCAAGTCCGAACCCAATGCAGGTCAATAACTACCTGCCACAGCCCCCACACTCAATACCACAACTTTTAGTTTTAAAATTCAAACAGCAAAAGTAATCATCTCTTCTTCGGTAAGTAAATACTCAAAACAATATATTATATCCAAGAAATGTAACTGTTGCTCAAATTATTTCTTTTTATATCCTTGCCCTGATTAATTTACTTTGTTAATGGGATAATTGTCTCTTTAAAATTCATGTTTTTGTGTTTTTCTTTGGTGGTCAGTTCCTGACAATGAAAAAGTTTGAAAATACAAGCAGTTTATATTAACATGGGCAGATTAAACCACCTGAAGTAGAATGGTTCTCTGAATAACTCCAATGAGTCTACAACCAAGATCTGGACAAAACCCTGACAAGCCAAAATCCAGATATGACTGAATGATTACCTTTTTTGTACTTCTGGCTACTGTTCTTTAAGTTCTTAATTTAAGGGTCATTTTAGTAAGCCTTATGGTAAAATCATAAAAATTTGCAGATCGGCATAAAAATGGATGGATGGACGTTGAAAACACCATATGCTCTAATGCTAAAAAGGTACGAAAGCAAATTAGCATAAATAGCATAAATTGGTTGATTGGCATAAATCCAATCAGGACATCTATAAATGCACACAAATATGTCTACTACATTTAATTTATAGTAACTACCTTTTCTGGAGCTTCAGCAGCATCCTTTCTTGGAGTTGACTCTTCTGCTTCCTTCTTGGACTTGGCCTCTTTTGCCACTTTTGCCTTTGCCTGCAGCTTAAGTTTCAAAAGTTTCGAATTTGTTTCCTACATGCAGGAACAGCAGCATGCAAAGAATTTAAAGCCGATCAAATATGCATAAAAATGCACATCATTATCATTTGAGACATTAATTCATGATCAAGGTAATAAATGGAATGTTGCAAAAAACTAGCTACACAATAATAAGGTATGATATTCTCTACACAATGATATGGTATGATATGCTCTATCATAACTACAGTAAAGGCAAGATGCAATTATACAATATTGTCAACAGTCTCTATGCAAGATGCAAATTAACTACACGACATATTGTTATAGCATGCACATGAACAATGGTATCGGTGAAAACTATGGCAACTCTAAATTTTCACTGCTGTTTGAATTTATTTTATTTTTTTTTTGCAAGATGATTCCATCAGATATATCTTAGAGGTAAAACTGGTCAAGTGTTTATAACAAAAAGACATATGCTATAACCTCTCCGCCTACCAAAAAACTCCTGAAGAGATCTGCTAAGCTCTGATGAAGTATATACTGATACATATTTGTACACATAGATGTAACATTAATTAGGATTTTAAAAATACTGGGAAAAAACACCCACCTACTAGTTTGTTTTTTTTGACTGAACTAAAAGGGTTACACAAGTTATTCACACTTACTGAACATCAGCACTGCAATTCTTATGTAGATGATAAGCCTGACAATTCATATAGGCTGTGTTGCGTTTCTCTAAGCTTTTAAAGTCTGCATAATTATCACTCTCTTGATGCCAAAATAATATTTATTCCTCACCCACTGAAGTTCATAAATAAACAAGAGTCCTCTAAAAGAACTGATGCTCTAAAGACCACAAAAAATGTCCAGGGATTCAAAATAAGACCATTTCTTTCAAAATAACTGATGAGAACGTGTTGTAACTATCTCAGCCATGTTGGATTACGGATCAGCATTATTTATATTTAGGTCGAACTAGACATTAATAAATCTTACAGTGAAAACCCCATATTGATCAGATTTTTTATTTCAGACAAGCAATGCAAGATTTTCAGGATGGTCAATGTGGTGGCCATACCAGTCTTTAGACCAACACCAGTTTCATAATGGACCAACCAGATATCATAAGAAGCTTTTCAGTGAAAACCCCATGCAGATATAACCACAAATGTAGAAGTATTACCAAGATTTTTAAGATTACCATCATGGCAGCCATTTGTACATCCAATCAAAACCATTTTCAGGTGCAACTCAACCATGGGATGAATGTGTAAGTACAGTTACATAGCAGTATAGTTTAGGAGAAATAGCAATAACAAACTTGTGCTAATGAATGGATGGATGATAGACAAGAAACAGATGGTCCATGGACAGTAGAGCTTAAAACACTAGCAAATAATGCTGCAAACTGGGTGCATGTCCTGACCTGCAGTTCTTTGTCCTTGTTCTGCAGGGAGTCTTCACGCTCACGGATCATGACTCTCAGCTGTTCTATCATGACCTGCTGCTGTGCCAGCTGCATGTGGAGGTCATCAATGTCAGGTGACGCCATTTTGCCTGTTTGAATGAAATAAACCATGGGGCATAATACACACAGAGAATCATAAATAAGGTTTCATGTGGTATGAAATAGATTCCATGAGCTGTGTAACTAGCCATGTGTGGTTACCAGATCTTTAAAATTTACTATTTAAACCTGAATAATACAATATGCCACAACTGTTAATACTCAAAATATTCCAAGCCAGTATTACACAGGTTAGCATTTCTATTTTTAAAGTAATAATTTTGAGCTAATTATTTTAGGATAACTAAACAGTACATGATTATCTCTATATGGTTTACAATGGCAATCAAGCCAACATTCTTTCTGTGTCAGTCTGGTTCATAAATCCTCATTCATTTCATAATTCTAAATATTGTTCAGCCCAACAAAATGTATAGAACCAGTTGAAGAAGAATTAAAAAAACAAAATTGGCAATTGATTCACATTGTATAATCTCTAGAGATTATCAAATGTTGTAATATATTTCAATAATAATAATAATAATAATAATAATAATAATAATAATAATAATAATAATAATAATAATAATAATAATAAATAAATCGTGACTTTATTTAAAATGGACTGCACAATTAGCAGTATGGAACTATCCATCCTTATGGTGTTTTATTTCAATATTTAAATCCATAATAAGTGCTCAAAAAAACTGACAGCTTGACACCCATGGCCCATCTCATTTTAGATCAGGCCATCCTGCATTCTTAGTGAGGTGCCCACTGGGCTTGTCAATAAAATTCTAGTTTGCCTGCAGAAACTTTGATCATAAATGTGTAAATATATTTTCAAGATATTAACATACCTGCCATAACACAGTGCAATCTAAATTAGATCACCACTGTCCTACATGAACTTGAGATCTGATTTAAATAAAATTGAAGCAAGGTATGTCATGCCACAACTACAATTTCTACCCCAAAACCCCCAACACAATTTTCAGTAATCTTCAAAAAATAAATTTTTTTAAAAACTTACAAAAACCACGGTGTTAGTATATGCATATCATGCAGCATGTATAAATGGTACACTGTAATAATTAGAGCTAATGTGTAACTATCCCCTTGAGCAGTTTAAATAGTGGCAATTAAAGACAATGAGGTCAGGTATAAATCACCATTTTACATATTACTTAAAAGCTAGTGAGATGTTTTTGAAGGATCCAGTGGGTGAGCCCATCATGCTAATTAGCAAAGGTAGAATCAAGAAATGGAACAACCCATTATGGGTAAATCAAATAGATACAAGATGTGTGTACCAGAACAAAAGTTATTATGTATCATTGGCTTGAATGAGAATGTTTTAGCTATATGTATTATATTTTTGACAAGTTTGTGAACAGTGGTAACATTTCTTTAAAGTCAGTTTTTACTGCATATATAGACTGCAAAGCATAATCATAACAAAAATAAATTTCAGAAATTTTGGGGGATGAAGTTTTTTGTGTGAAAAAACACAAGCAAAAAAAAAGATAAGGTGAGACTATTAATTCTTCGCACATACTAAAACATTGACATCCATCAACTCAGTCCTGATCAGTATTCACTCAGAGAATCCAGCAGAAAATTTTGAACACCAGGGCCATCCAGTCCCTAGTGAGTGTACTGATGAACACTAACGACACATGCATAACCTTAAAACCTATTTTAACCTTATTGAATTTATAACCGAAATGTAACTATTGCAACATTGTGTGACAAAACTAAAAAAGGGGAAATTTTAGGCATGTGGAATTTGTAGTCCAAGCTTCTGGAATTTCAGTCAAGGCTTGTAAGTTTATCCAAGTTGCTAGCCCTGGGTCTGTGTCTAAACAAAAATTTTTTTGAGCACTTATAATGCATTTTCT
The DNA here is from genome assembly GCA_016746295.1 of Potamilus streckersoni. Lineage (NCBI taxonomy): Eukaryota > Metazoa > Mollusca > Bivalvia > Unionida > Unionidae > Potamilus > Potamilus streckersoni. The sequence continues at coordinate 1,409,294 of JAEAOA010001107.1, read as the reverse complement.
GCATATACAAAAAAAATAATAACACGTACAATTCTTAATACTTTCCAGGAGAAACAAAATAATTTGTATTTAGATAAGAACAGAAAATGTAATAAGAGCATTTTCCTATGAAGTATATAAGGTATCAAAAAGAGTGAAGCAACAAAATGGAAGGTTTCAAAGATGATACATTAGCTGTACAGTCTTTTTCAAATCATGTCCATTATTTCACCCAGTATATCACATTATAATGAAATGTATTAATATTTGAACTGTCAGTAATTACCTTTAGATTTTGTTCCAAATGAGTGGCCATGAATATTGAAAACTTTACAATAGTAAGCACCTGGCATTTACTTTCACTATATCATACAGTATTTATAATACCCATGGGTAGCCATATTTCCCTATTGGTGGCCTTGCCAATGTGATCTGTTCTGCAGAATCTTGACCTCAAACGGGTATTATCTTTGAAATGACTGAATACAGCTGTATTGTATTTAATTAGCATGTAAATACCACTATAAGGCCATGTGATTCTTTTAAAAATGGAAGTGGAAACAAAAATTATAAGTGCTTAACTAGTGACATTAACTGATAATGGAATATGGTACGGCACTTGTACACAAGTAAGATCCGTCATCAGTGTAAGAACAATGCAAATTTATAATCGTGAAGATCCCTCCCTCCCCCTCTCTCTCTCCGAATTATTAGACCAACAAGTAGGTCTCTGCTTTATTTTCTGACAGCAGAGACCTACTTGTTGCTCTAATGGATTTTTTGATCATTAGGTACAAGAAAATTGTGATGGAATATGTCTTTGTCATGGTTTTTCATCTTCTAACTTGTAAATTCTAATACACATGTAATTAAATTTAAACAACGTATATTACAAACAATGTACACTACAGGTGCATGCTTTATTAGTGCAATTACATCTGAACCATTTTAATTTTTAATATGATGATCATGTAATTGTTTAAAATACTCAATGTGGGATCCTATATTGGTTCATACATGATCTCTTCCCCAAAATGAAATATTTTTGCACACATTATTTTTCATACTCTTGGAGAATTATTTTCCGTACGCAAAATTTGAGAAAGTGATTCAGATGATATAATCCATATTTAAGTCAATTCGGAGTATAAGATGAAACTAAGATTTTCTGGTAAAAAAGTATTGTCTTATAAGCCGGCAAATACAATGTGTCCCAACAGATACCTATACAGGCAAAACAAAAATAGAAGACATGAGGATAAAAAATTCCAAGATAAAAAGTTAAAAAACCTAGTGCAATCCTAAAGAAAATTATTTTGAATATCCCAGTAACAATTCATTTTGCTGCATAAACATTAAAGTAAATAAAAACTAATTATTAACACCATACCTAAAATGTTATTCTCTGGTTCTTATAGTCACAAGATTTTTAAATCTTAAAACTTCAAAAGGTTGAGTGATGCAGCATTTCTCCATCAGTTTCTAAATGGCTGTCTTGAATCTCTGAAAATTGATATAAGCATCATTTATTCACAATCCTACAGAAGCAACTTGGAAAAAGTGGCAGACATAAACAAAACCTCATAATGACGTAATGAAACCCAGTCAAACAAAGCAGTATGAATGAATGTTTCTCCAAGAAAACAAGTAATTAAAAGAAGCCCTACAATAACACAACTACTAATGGTATAAGTGGGCCTGAAAAGCATAGTAAGAATGGCAATACTCCTGCTTTTCAGTTCAGCAGCCTTCTGTAGGATACCTGTATAGATATATACAAAAGGTAAATGGCTGCAAATCTATGTCTCGTTTTTTCCTTTTTTCTGTTATCTTCTAATGTCACATAAATTCAGGTCCTGAAAATTACAGTGGTTCAAGGTCCATGGTCAAATCTAATTTAGCTGTGAATCCAATTAATATTTACCATCACTATAGACTATTACTTCTAGCTTTTTCTATAATGATACAAGTGAATATTCAGCGGTGTGACAATAGTATGGTAACATATTCGCAGGAAATCGAGTCAAATCCAAGATATACTGTATGGGTTTACAGAATTCTACAGGTCAGACTTGGACCAATACTTGAATTATAAAGAGAACTGGGCCAGTACCATTGAGTTGGAAATGACATTTACAGGCTCAAAGTAAACAGCTCAACCAGAGAGTACCTAGTAAGTTGCTATTCCATGATATGATTCTATCAACCTTCTCTCCACTGACTAGACATTTGTTGACTCCAACTGTTCTGCCAGTCTCACTTCAGTCTCCCCTCTTAGACACTCAGGACTCAATAGAACCAGAAGTCTTGTCTCCACAAAAAAGCTTCCTTTTCAAAGCATTTCTTCCCATAGAATCTGTTCTAAGTTTTACCACCAATTATGAGTGGCTTCTCAGAGTAACCCTATTTCTTTGTAACTGACTCTTTGCATGTGAGGTACGAAGTTATATTTCAGCTCTAAGTTTTAATCACACCCTCTATCTCAATTCTGATTGGATGTTTGTAAATCCAGTCAAACTTAGCAGGCAACATCCTCTCACTGTCTTTCCACATGCAGACTAATGAAAACATACCCTATTCATCCCAGCAGGCTTCCTTTGATCCTAATCTAACCTCCTAACAAGTAAGGTGTGAATACTACAAGCCTTTGTCAAATGATGTAAGGGGTTGCCTACGCCTACTCCTACTACAATTTCCTGGTGGGTCAAGGTCACCTTGCATTTAGGATTAACACTAGCTGGTGGCAATGTTTAGACATCTTTAGAGGTGAAACACATGGGTGATAACAATACCCTAGTTTATACACAATTTGATAGCTGGGGCTGAGCAAACATCATTGTCAAATGGCACATGGTTACATGTAATATGTTCACTGTTAGGGATTTATCTTGATATCATAATTACCTTACATTTAATTTAAGTGCATATATTATGTATCATAAATGGTAAGTACAGGTAACCATCACCTTAGTCTTACCATACTTAATGGTCTGAGGACAACACCTGTCTTATTATCTTTTGAAGCAGTTAGCTCAAAATTAAGTACAAATGCTGTAGCAAAATCCAAAAAAATGGTTTAATGTTAGGTCAGCAGTCATTTAATCAGAGGTAAGTTAATAATGAGAATATTAAGTACTAAAGCTTTGTCAAAATAGAACCAGGGACATTTCTATACAAATCAAGTTTACTGTATTAGATAGTTCACATAATATAAGATATAATATAAGATATAAATATCAGTGCATATGCTTCTTGGTTCTAAGAATTTTCTTCTTGGTTCTGAGAATGTTCTTCTTGGTTCTAAGAATGTTCTGAGCAATTTGGGTTACAATGTCAAAATAATTCATCTTTTTAGTAATCTGACTTGCAACTGAACTGTGATGACAGTCACAGGACTTGATGCTAATCATTTGATAGTCACATAACATATCCACAGACATTTCTATCACATGACCAAAACAACCATTGCTAATGAGTGAAATCACATTGACGTAACAGCTGATCATCCATTGATGGAGCCTGGAGATTAATAAAGGCAACAGGCAGTAAGGTAGTGCTATGTAATGTGGGTTTACAAGGTGTCAAACATCAAATCTGAGACAGAAAAATGCTGTATAGAGTGCCAAGAGGTCTCTTCAACCATTCATAACACAAGAGTCATGAAAAATACCAGCAAGATCTAAAAGCAGATCATATATGCTTACTGATTACTTGGTATTTAATGACACCGGTTATTTAGTGCCACTGCAATCTGAGTCAAATCTCTTGTCCATGGGAGTGGACCTGGGCTGATCCAACAGCAGGATTCTAATCAACGCCCTTTCACAAATCTAGCATGGTAGCAAATTAACCAATGGTAACCCTGCATTGTTTTTAGGTAGACCAGGATCCCTGGGTGGCCAAATTTCCTAAGGCACACACCTTTATAGATCACTGACATCTTACCTCTGTGTGAGTACAGATTTCAGCTGGCAAATGTTGGTATGTGGGATAGCAAGTTTTTCCTCCTCCAAATATACTGGCCACCATGTATGGCTATCATATGCTGAAAAATAGAGCTTAACCTACAAAACCACAATTTGAACAAAGGACATGAGACTGTAGTAGCATGGCTGCATTGTTCTAAATATAAGCAAACAAGGGGTGGAAGAAATGTGTGTGTGAATCACACCCAGCTGCTCCAATGATAAGGACAAGATCCAATTAGTACCCTTTTGACAAAAAGGTAGGCAACTAATATTAGTGGCAAGTATAGTGAAAGTCATATAGGTCAAGTAGGCAATCAATACCAACTATTTTGGTAATGGGTTTAATT